>VZTG01009791.1:172437-301305 GCA_013397845.1 Melanocharis versteri | reverse complement strand
AAAAAAAAAAAGAGTATTCATGTTGAATGTCTTTTTCCCATGAAGAAAAGAAAACTAAACTTGCACTTGCAAAATCCACGGAATAGATTGGACTGGAAGATAGCACAGAAAAAGTTGAACTAGTTTAAATTATTAGTTTGGGTACTGGGAGCAGAATTTCTATAGAATAGTGTTAGCTGGGCCAATTATAGGCAGATGGCAGAGGAGTGGAGTGAGTCAGGCAAGGTAACCCACCCTGTGCTCCGGGCTCCTGAAAGGTCTCTGATCCCTGGTCCAGATAGAGTCAGCTCAGGGGTGGCCAGCCTCCAGACAAATTGCAAGACACACAACAGTTATGGTTTCCTTAGCTACTATTCACAGGTCTGCCTCAGTGTAATCACTAGCTCCCCAGGGCTCCAGGATGTGGAATGACAAACCAGTAACCCTGGACAGCTGTGACAAAAAGCCCCAATTTGATAATACTGTCAGGGCTCCCCCCTCCTTGTATCTTGGTTCTGCAGTTTCTTTCTGAGACTATTAGCATTTATATAAAGTTAAGAATAATACAGGATGAGGACTGGAAAACATTTTTGCTGTATCTTTTTATTTAGCATGTGTTGATTTGTCTCCCTGGTATCTGTGTGTATTAAAAATTAGAGATTATAGAGAGCTTGAGGAGAAAAGATTATGTGTAACTTAGTGTTGATATGCAGTAACTAAACTATCCTTGTGGTCTGCTTTGCATTTCGTGCAACCATAGATTTAGTGATTCTGAACATAAGCAGCGATTTCATTCACAGTATGAACATCTGAGCCGCTCCCTCATGATCATATGCATCATTGCAAATGAGCTGGCATTAACAAACACAATATTCATACAAATGCAGTAACTCAAATTCTGATTATACTTATGAAAGCTTTATTGCATCAATTAGCAAAGTTATATTAAGCAAACTAAATCCGCTATCTAAGAATTGTGGTAGGTTGACCTTGGCTGGATGCCAGGTGCTCACCAAGCCACTCTATTTCTCCCCTCCTCAGCAGGATGGAGCAGGTAGAAAATAAGATCGAAGAAAACTTGTGGCTGAAGATAAAATCAGTTCAATAAAACAATAGCAAAAGAAGTCACATGTGGAAGCAAAGAAAAACAAAATAATTATTTTCTACTTCCCATAAGCAGGCGATGTCCAGGCACGTTTTGGGTAGTAGGGCTTCAATACGCATAATGGTGGCTCTAGAAGACAAATATAATAATAGTGCCCATCTGCCTTTCTTCTCTTTTCTCTTAGCTTTTATTGCTGATCAGATGTCATATGGTACGGAATAACCCTTTGGTCAGTTTGGGTCATGTGTCCTGGCTATGTCCCCTTCCAAGATGTTGTCCGTCCCCAGCCTACTGGCAAGGGGGGAATGTTGGAAAACCGATGTTTGTGCTGTGTGAGCACTGCTCAGCAGTACCCAAAACTCTGCTGTGTTATCAGCACTTTTCTAGCTACCAAAACACAGCTCCAAGGGCACTGCTGTGGGGAAAATTAACTTCATCTCAGCCAGATCCAATTCACAACTTATTATGGAAAAATTATAATAGTACACTTCACACATCACAGGGTAAAAAAAAGGAAAAAACCTCTTTTTGGATAGACCTGAAGATATTTAGTTAAAGCAGAAATGCTTTCACTTCCCCCAGTTGCCCTCATTATCTATGAATATAGAAAAGCAATAATCTATAATTTCCCTTTAAAGTATACACATCAACTTTTATTTCATTTCACTTGGGGATATTATGAAAATAGAATGTTGATGCAGTGCAGATTTAGCTAGATGCTCGATTTTCAAGATAAGATAACTAGTGTTGAGTCTATACCCAGACATATGAAATGAAAAAGGATTTATTGAAAGATACAAATGATAGCTCCTAGGCTGGTTAAAGTCAAGCAATCAGAAATAAGGTGAAAATACTATCCTTATCAGGTCTCATTATGCCTGGTCGTTGCGTTTCCTGTGGTACCTGGGAAGATGCACTGATCTGAGAGCCTCTGTGGAACTCTGTAGCAAATCAAGATACAATGCTTTGAATTGAAATTATATTTAAATGCTGTATTCTTTCATAATTTTATATTTTAACTATAAATTCAGGTTTATTTTTTTTTAGATAAGAGTGGTATTTTCTGGCCTGTAGGACCAGACAGGATGGATACCAAAGTGGTGAGAGACAACAGATGTCATTGTGACACTTCTTTCTACCACACTTAAGACATTGTGGAGAGAAGGAGAAGTCCATAATAACAGAAGAAAATATTTTACCTGTCTTCAAAATAGGGCAAGAAGTATTAGAGAGGAATGAAGGTACAAGAAGATTGATTAGCTGAACTTCAGTCCATAGAAAATTCCAGTTCAGGCTATCCTAGTCACATGATGAGAGGTAGGTTACTAGGACCAGCCATGATGGGTTTATCAAGAATAAGATCATAAAGCTATCAGAGTAAGATGAAATAAGCTATGATAAAATTATTGAATCCATGAATTAATGGAAAGAAGTTGAAATTCTTTACCTTGACTTTAATAAACCCTTTGACACTGTCTCTCACAATATTCTTGTATTCAAGCAAAGATGTCTGAATGTCTGGACATCCAGGAGGGTAAAAATCTGTCTGGATTATCGAACTCTAGGCAGCAGTTATTGTTTTGTACTATACCTGGAAAACACTTAACAAGGGGATTTCCCCAGGGGTTCTATCCTGGTACTTGTCCTGTTTAATAGCTCTAAAGAGTGGTTTGGAAGCCTAGATAAAATGCATCCTCATTAAATCTGAAGATTACACCAAGCATGGAATAATGACACCAGATGCTAAATTTAGAGAATGAGTTGCCATTCAAGAGAACCTAGACAATCCCATGCAGGAGGATCAGGTAGGAAATTCAGCAGGGGTATAGTTATAGTCCTGCACCTACAAAAAAAAATAACAGCCCAGGTCAGGCACTCATTGGTGGGAGAGTAGATCTGCTGAAAAGATTCTGGAGGTCCTGGTAGACAGGAGGTTAACTGTAAGTCAGCAGTGTGACCTGACAATGGTAACAGCAACGCGCTGTAGCAATGAGGAGCACAGCAAGGAGCTCAAGGAGAGTGACCAGCCCCTCTTGACTCAGCACTCTATAAACCACATTTGAAACTCATCATACAGGCTTGGGCCTTGCAGTGCTACAAAGTTGTGGATAAAATGGAATTAAGCTCCTTGAGGAGCCACCAGAACAATCAGTGTTGGAGCACTTCTCCAGTGAGGAGACCCTGAGGGAGCCATACTGGTTCATCCTAAGGAAGGGATGGCTTTAGGACAATGTATGTCTCCTGTAACTCCCTATGAGGAGCCAAGAAGGCAGAGATAGGCTCTTTACTGAGGTAAATTATGGGTAAGAGGCAGTAGTGATGAAGAAGAAATAGCACATTATAAGGATGACTTGGGAAAAATCTTTTTTTACAATGAGAACAGACAATGCATTGGTCAGGCTGCACAGAGATGTTGCACTGTCTCCATGCTTGGGGGTTTCAGGACCCAACAGGCTACAGCCTTGTGCATCCTGGTCTGAACTGCATGTTGTACCTACTTTCATCAGGAGGTTTGGCTAAAGACCTCCTTAGACCACTCCCAAGCTGAATTATTTGATGATTCATGACCACAGCTTCCATCATATTAAAAATAGGTTTACATAGTGATGTTTCCAGATAGTCTATACAGGCCACAGTCAGTACCTTCAAAACCGGTAATTCATAATTGATAAAGTGTAAGATTCACCATACCCAAACAGACCCGGGTAAAAAGTTAGGCTCTCAGTTTAATTTCTGTGATGAAGAAATGTAGTATCTCCAAAAGATAATGCATCCCACTTTTAGATAAATAGTTAAATTAAGTGGGAATGGATCATTCTCTGAATGTCCCTGTATGTCTTCATTTCCTGTAAAGAGAACAGGCTTAGCTAGATTCCTCTGTATGCTGCACTTAAAAATTTCTATTATCAAATACAGGAATTACTGCCCTAAATTCATTGTATTTTGTACACTGTGTCTGAATCAAAATGCATGTAAGCTCTTCCTTAATACATTTGATTAACACAACTTACCAATGAAACACAATAAAATCAGCAAGAGTTATTTAACTCATTTATTTACAGAAGAAAACATAATACAATTTAAATACTTTTATTTTCAACATTAGTTTACTGGATCTGCAATTGAATACATCTGCGTTCATAATAAACAATGATGTTGAGGATTATACTTTCCAAGTTATGAAGTGACTTGGGAGGAATCTGCTGCCTATCCTCCTGTTTCCACATCAGACATCCTGATGTCGCAGATATAAATCTGAAGTAGAAGATGAGTACCTTGATGTTATCACAGGGTTTTGTCCTCTGTCTCAGTTATGTCTGTTCATCTCCATGTTCCTCAGCATTTATAGCCTAACATCTAGATTTGTCTGACTTGTGGTCTCTGGTGCAATGACACAGCTGAGCTCGTGTGACAGAGCTCAAATTGAAGAACTGTCTTATCCGATCCTCAAAATAACACCACAGATTCCTTGTCCTGGAGTACATAGGTAACCATAGAGCATTTAATATCCTGAGTTGGAAGGGACCCACAAGGATTATCGAGTCCAACTCCAGGTCCTGCACAGGACGGCCCAAGAGTCACACCATATATATGAGGGCATTGTACAAACGCTGCTGGAAATCTTGTCAGGCTTAGTGCTGTGATCACTTCCCTGGGGAGCTGTTCCAGTGCCCAGCCACACTCTGGGTGAAGGACCTTTTCCTGATATCCAACCTAAACCTCCCCTACACAACTTCCCTCCATTCCTTTGGGTCCTGTCACTGGTCACCACAGAGAAGAGATCAGTGCCTGTCCCTCCTCTTCCCCTCATGAAGACCTTTAGACCATAACAATCAGTCTCTTCCTTTCTAGGCTGAACAGACCAAGTTACCTCAGCCACTCACCTTATAGCTTCCCCTGCAGACATTTCACTATCTTCACAGACCTCCTTGGGATGGTTCCTAATAGCTTTATATCCTATATTGCAGGGACCAACACTGCACACAGTATTTGAGGTGAGGCTGCCCCAGTGCAGAGCAGAGCCGGACAATCCCCTCCCTTGCCCAGCTGGTGATGCTGGGCCTGATGCCCCCCAGGACAGGGCTGGCCCTCCCGGCTGCCAGGGTACTGCTGGCTCACGTTCAACTTGCCATTGTCCAGTACCCCCAGGGCCCGTGCCATGGCACTGCTTTGCAGCATCTCATTCCCCAGTCTGTCCATACATCCAGGGTTGCTCCATCCCAGGTGCAAAATCGGACACTTGTGCTTGTTGAACTTGGTATGTTTAGTGTAAATG
This sequence comes from Melanocharis versteri, assembly GCA_013397845.1. NCBI lineage: Eukaryota > Metazoa > Chordata > Aves > Passeriformes > Melanocharitidae > Melanocharis > Melanocharis versteri. The sequence goes on along the minus strand of VZTG01009791.1, from coordinate 295,945 downwards.
GCATTGATTGTACATTTGCAACACAGCAATCAAGACTAGTGCCAAGGCCAAAGTTCAAGCTCCCATATCCAATGCATACCAGCATAGTTTTGCAAACAAATAATACTATTTTACTTGCAATTGGAAAAGTGACTTAAAAATTAGCGTTCTAGTTTTTCTAGGAGTGAGTTCAGTCTTATATCTCTAATAGCACAGTGTGTGCCAGACCTTACCCTGCTGGATTTAGGGCCAGAACCTGCAGCGATAAGCCAGTATTTCCTAGCTCTAAACCGGGATATCTTGGTGGGGGAGGGGAAGGCAGAGAATATGCTATGGCATAAAATGGGTATTGATAGGTCTGGGGTCTCAGAGTACTCGAAGAGGTAACTTTTGTGCTTAGATTTCCTGGAGTCATGAGCAGGAATAGCCACACAGTTACAGACACCCTGGGTGCTAAACACAGACTCTTCTTTTCCTGAAACAGTAAGCGTTATCATTTTGTAACAGTTTTTTGCAACCTTCAATGTCCTCATGAAATACGGAAATAAAATATTATCATAGATATCAATGCCTCTTAACATTCTATAAACATTTACTCTAAAAAGCTACAATTCAACTGAGTGAATGGAACTGTTCCTGAATAAAGCCTGTAGCATCAGGATTACACTAAGTATTACGCATCTGCGTAAAAAATACTAGTACAAAAGGAGCAAAAGAATATTTAACTCGAATTATTTAGTTTAAAAATATGAAGTATAAACTAAATTAAGTAAAGTACACTTAGAAAAATCTTGAAATCAAGATTTCTCAAAGCTGACTTATTAACACTCAATCTTAACCATTAGAAGTAGTACATTTAATGGGTTACTTAATTAGGAACCTCTACAGATCATGTTTCAATTTAAGCTCTTAACGCTGCAAAAGTAGGAAGGAGTGTATTTTAATGTTTATTCAGTGCTAGTTTCCTCCTCTATCTCAGTAGAAGCAACATCAAAAAAGAAAGTATGCAAGTGAATTTCTTAAGGCTTCTATTAATTCACACTTCCTTTCATGCATTTAATCATTTGAAGCTGTGGTTTGAAAAGTTTCCCTATTTAAACATTCACAGAATTTCTCTAGGTATTACCATTTTTGTCTTCCAGCACGTTATCTTCTCCCATCAATGTCCTTTTCTTCACCATTTTTCAGTTGGAGTTTCCAGAAAGACATATATGTCTCTTGTCCCTCCAGCTTCTAATGACCAACCCTAAAATGAAATGCAGTTTGGACTTTTAAAATGCAGCATTGGACTTTTTTTTCCCCTGACTAAGGTGCAAAAATTTATAAAAGCAAAACCAGTAAAAGCAAATGGTAATATTTTACTATATACTCAACCACTGAAATGGAAACATTATTACACAGTACATTTTTTTAATTCATCTGTTAATGAAGTGAAGAACAAGTGTAAAAAATGGAACAGTGTTGTTTGCTCTGAGAGCTGATGCTTAAAGGCCATGTGTTCCATTTATTACTCATTAGCTTTACCTTGAGCAGCATTCCCACAAAAGGCAGGCTGTACAGGTATGCTTGGGGGAATTGATTCCACTGGGATGAGAACAAGGCCCAAGTCAGCTTTTAAACAAAGACNCTTTGTAATACGTTTCTGTGCTCTATTGGCTTCTATGTAACTACGCCTTTTTTGCAACCTGTTATAAACCCCTGTCTTCTGGGATCTGGGCTCTTTGTCTAGATTCCCTTCTGTCCCCACGTCACCTGACCAGCCGGTCGGGGGAATAAAGGACAAGGAATTGCATCTAGGCTCTGAGTCCTCCTTACCCTTTACCCGCGTGCCTGCCTCCTGCTCCATCTGCGGCTTAGCTCGTGGCTTCATAGCCTGGTGTGCCGAGATCCTAGAGACTGACTCGGGTCTCCCTGGGGAGCTACGAGGAAGAGTTCCTCCTGCGGGGGTAACTCAGGACGCGCCTCTATCGTGTCGCTCCTGGCTTGCCAGCCGGGCCTTAGAGAGCAAGCTCAGAGGCAGCGGCAATTACTCATTAGCTTTACCTTGAGCAGCATTCCCACAAAAGGCAGGCTGTACGGGTATACTTGGGGGAATTGATTCCACTGGGATGAGAACAAGGCCCAAGTCAGCTTTTAAACAAAGACAGGAAGCAGAAAAAAACCCAGGAAACCACTGTGCGTAAACACAATAATAAAACTGAATTTCTTATTAATGTGATTGTGGAACCTGATAGAAGTCTGGTACTAAACAAATACATATAAATCAGTATGGTTTTTACCAATGTCTAACACTTTATATTGACTTACGACTGTTCATGAAGGCATACCTTTAAGGTAAAAATAATTGCTAGCAATAGATTAACAGACCACATTGAGGCTGCAAAATCTGTGAAAATCATTTTTTCTCCTACAAATCAGGTGACTTGGGAAGTTTTTCCCTAATAATGTGTTGGGTGCATATGGTGTGCAGTATGAAGTGTTTATGTGGGTTCTAACCAGGTTTAAAACAGAGTGTAAAATAACCACAGGGAACATATTTTATGTATGGAGCTTAAAATTTATTGTTGGCCAAATTAAAATCTTAATCTAATCAAAATCATCTATCTTTAGTCCTGTTAGAATAATATACATAGTCCAGATATAGAAAAGCTTCATTGGTAGTAGTATGCTTGTAAACTGTTACTCATGAGAGCATACTCCAAGCTGGCCTGTTACTCTGGCGTTGTTCTTGCACTCCCAATATCCCTCTGCCCATCGGCACCAGACTTCTTCACGCAGAGAGACAATGAGGTGTCAAAGTGAGTCAGCACCCCAAGCTCTGTGCTGGGTGGGGAGTGGTGTTCAAGGTGGGAATGGGGACATTTCTTTCTCTTTATGATCAGCGCTGTTTTTCCAATGTTCTCATACCTTATTTCCTCTGACTGGCCTCCAGCCCCATCTGGATGCTGCACCACATCCTGCCCCAGCCCTGGGAGGCACCACAGGCAGCTGTCCCATAGTGAATATCTGGTTTGACCAGCTTCATCCACCTCCAGCTGACAGAAAACTTGGCTCTGGTCAAGCAATGCTCTTGTGGCCACCAGATCATTGATAGAGCAACCTGGCACCAGCTTGGGCTCAGGCGAGCCCTCTCAAGCACTAAGCACTGCCCAGCTAGACACCTATTGACATTTAATTATAGTGCAGCAGAAATCCTCTTAGTTGGGCCACATTTGACTGCAGTTAAGTAAAATGAAATAGGTCGCATTAGTAGAATCACAGTAGATCATTAAAACTTATACTTTTCACAGTTCATGCCTGGCAAATACCTCCCACAAGAAGAATAAGAGTCCTACTGTTCAGTGGGATTTCCGGTTATAGGAGGTTTGTGCTAATGTTATCTATTCATATCATCTGCACAGTCAATATTTTATTTCTTCAATTATTTTTAGTTGAACGTTAATGAAAGTCCCATAACACAAACAAAGAAGCATCACAGGCACAATTACCAGCTTAGCAGATGTAGCTGGAACTCTAATTATGCAAGGGGGGCTGCACTTACTGATGAATATTGAGAGTAGAAATTAAGATTTCTGCCATTAAAAAAAGATGTCATAAATTTTGAACTTTACATCCTTTCCTAAACATCTACATGACAAAATTCTTTGGAAGGAAAGACACCAGATGAAAGTGAATCTATTATTTGTAAATGATCGTCAGTATTTTGAATTAATTCTATCATCTTTATGTTCTTTCTTTTTCAAAATTTAACCCCCAGGGAGTTTTTATTTCTCTGTGCTGTTGTGAGCGGGCTGTTGTCAGCTGGCTATTTACAGAAAAAAACAAAAATTCCTTGTTTTTTAACACACAAAAATGCCTTCTCTTCATTTTTTTTCCGTATGATTTACCATTTTTGTTCTACCTCTTTTATTTTTAAAGCATTAATAATATAAAATGGCAACAAACACCAAAAAATAAGGGCTTTGACATCTTTCTAAAAAAGAAGATAATTATCAAAATCTGTTGCAAAATTTATTTGTGGATCTCAAAATCTAAAATGGAAAAAAACCATGAGTTTTCTGTCTTTTATAAATCAAATTCTAAGACATACATATTATAAATATCAGTAGAAATTAAAATTCTGCATAGTATTAAGCACTATTAGATGTTATTTATACCAAAGTATTGTATCTTTGTCATGTTCACTTTAAAATGTACAAAGTCAAAACAAGGGAGGGAACAGAGAAATTTACACTTAATGTGACCTTCCAAAAAAAAAATTGTAATAGTGAATTGCTTAACTGATTTTACTGTATAAATCCCTGTAAATACTCACCTTTTACATGAAAGAAAAAAACTCACCTAATGCAAGGATTTGCAGTACTCCCTACAGCTGCACCAAAGCCAACAGATTTTCAAAGGGAGAACAAGGAAGTGAGAATCACTCCTCTGAGTAATGGACAGCTAAAGGGAAGAATTATAAACACTTTCTGGCTGCCACTGTGTTCAGATCTTGAAAGAAATAATCGAGCCTCAAACTATCTTTCAGATGTCTGCAAAGTTTGCCTTGCAGTCAATTCCATTTTTCCCAAGAGCAAAAATCTTTCTTTAGAAGTGGAATGTCTGCACTGCCACAAGCAGACTGAGAAAGCAGTAAATTATTTCAGAAGTGAAGCTGAATAACACAGGCATTTATATATTATGCCTCTTAAGAAACATCTCTCATCACAGGAGTGCTGCAGATCTATGTGGTGTTGCAGACCTGCTGTTTGACAGGCACAAAACATCAGACGCAGTTCCTTGGCACTTCACGGCCACAGCTGTACAAATGGTCTGTGTGACAGCATACGCGGATCTGATATTTATTGATAGCTTAATGCCTAATACACATTTCAAAGAGATTCGTTTCACCACGTGTGGTTCCATCAGACTGTTAGGTCTACAGTGTAGCACCTAGAATTTTTGGTGAAAGTAATGCCTAGAATAGCAAGGTTTTATTAAGGGCGGAAGGTGACATTAAGAATAACATTCATTGTAGCAGGTCAGTGTGATTCTTATTTCCTGCTCCCCACGTTCTGAAGACCAGAGAATTAGTCCACTCAGAACTGCAGTGGTGGCATATAGTCCAAATAAAATCTTCTGCAAACTCCTAATGATTTGGTGATCATCATCATGGACCTTCTGTGGGTGTAAATGCTTTTCTTGCAATGTTCCTTTAATTTATTTAAAGACAAGTGTCGACAAGGGGGAAAAGATGCGTATTTGCTTAGGACCATGAGGACACTTAAGCCACAATCATTGAATTAAAAGAAATTTATGGACATACTTAGTGGTAAAAGCTCTTATAAGAAACCATGTTACTTCACAAGCTGGAAATATTTTTCAGATATGATATTCATGCTCTCAAAGGCTAGAGATCAATTACAATTTCAGAATTTTTAAATCCATTGATGTTTTCAGTCTTGCATGATTAACCATATATTTGCAAGAGAAATTTTTATGAAAGCTTACTGGGGAGAAGTTATCAACTAGTATACCTATATATAGGTATTAAATGCTGCTTTTATGTTTATGTTATATTCACACTTGAGCAAAAATACTTTTTAAAAATACATAATAAAAAAGCCATATTGAGGATTCTGTAGACTGAAGAGTTTTGTATATGAACCATTGGGAAGAAAATGAAGATTGTTCCACAAAATCTTTGATTTTTTTTTTTTGTTTCTGTTTATAGAAAAGATCTCCTCTGGTAGAGCAGATCAACTTTTTCCAATGACATGGTTTAAAACTTTGCTAGCAGAAGGAAACATAAATTAATAGGATTATTTTAATTTTTTGAGAATATCACTTCCATCTTGGATTTCTTTTTGTTGAAAGAGGATGAATGGAAAACAGACTAATAGACCTTTTAACAATTTTTGATGTATGGTTTACATTGGTAGAACTATTGATTACATGTTTCTTCTCTTTCATACTTTCTGGAACATGCCTACTCAAATCAACAAATTGATGTACAAGGATCATTCCATCAGGCTGAATTATTTAGTGACATGATTAATCCCAGACATTGGTATATATTGCTACATGAGAAACTACTTTTTTATGATGTATGTCCTAGAAAACAGGACAAAACCTGCTGGGCAAATATATTTACTGAATTTAATTTAGAGCCTCATTTGCAAGGGTAAGAAAGGGTAAATTGTGGCGATGACGAGTACACAAGGATCAGATGGGGAAAGAGCTCCAAGAGATCCAAATACACTTTTTATGTCTTACTTTCTTGATCTAATATATTTTTTTTCTAAATATTCCTAAATGTGTTTGATTTATAATTTACCATAGTATCTACAGAGACCCAAACTGGTACCAAATTTCATTATTGTATATTGTGCTGTTATAGTGCTTATTACCAGTATTAGAGATTCATTTGGGACTTTTTAACCAAAGCTTCCTGCTTATGTCATTCAACAAAAACATGATGAAGTTTTTAGGAAGTAACATCAGATAGTATAAAATGTCCTGAATTACTGTTATATTTGTCTTAAAGTAATCTTTCCAGATCCCTGCTCTTCCTGGTCTTTTTTAATCATGAAACTAAAAAACTGTTTATGAAAAACAGTACTAGGTACATGTTCCAACTCTGTGTGCAACCAGAATTTGTGGATTCTTCTATTTTTCCGTCTATATACTATAACCAAGAAGTAGTTCTAACTCAGAGTATTCTGTGATTCTGTGAACCCAGCAGTCTCGAATGGCAACTGCATAGTTTTATCTAAATACTACACATTATTTTCTCAGTGTCTATGAAGCAAAATCTCTTTAGCCCACATTTTTTAATATAGAGCTGAATTACTATGGCAAACTTACAGACCAATACTCTGCAGTGCTTCTTCTCTGCTAGTGTAAAGAATACACTCCCTTTTTGAAATTACTCCTAGAAACTAGTAATGAAAACGTTTGGTGGAAAACAAAGCTTCATTTAGCCTGAAGAAATACAGAAAACAATGCTTCATTTAAAAGGTTTGCAAATGTCTTTTTCCAAAGCAAAACTGTTGTGCTCTTAAAAACATTTCTAATGAAATCACACCCATCATAATAGAATACACTTGAAAACTGATTTCAGTAAGCCAGAAAATTAATATGATGATCTAAATCTACAGTTACTTTACCCTTAAGTCTTTCAATAATATATTTTTACAATCTGCCATATAAATATATCATGGAAAGACAAGTAAGGGAATCACAGCTATAGTTCATGGGACCTGAAAGGCTGTCAAAATCAGCCATTTCAGCTGATAATGTTTTCTGGATCACTAGAAGCAGTCTATTTGTTTTTAAATGTCCAATCATATACTAAGTATTAATAATAATGGAGGAAGTGATCACCTTTTATAGAGAAAAAGCCAAAATTATGAAAAAATTCTGACATACTAATGAAAGTCTTCAGCCTCATACCAAAAGCTAGACACCTGAATATATGCACACACACTCAATTTTTATGATCCTGAGTTTTATAAAGGATACATTGTATTTTAAATAGACCTGGCATCTGTAAGAAGAGACACATTATTTTTTCATAACGTAAAACTTCAGATAGTTCTACAGACAATAGAATATAAACTAAAGAAAACATTAAGCTTGGTGTTACTCTTGGAACAAAGGGAAAAATGCTGAACTGAAATATACAGTATGTGTAAGTACAAAAAGTGTCATAATTCTTCAAGAAAATGCATGGGAAATCTGCCCTTTAACTCAACAAAAAATGTCATGATATTTGCAGGTTGGAGGAAATAGCCCCTTTGACGAGAGCTATTTGTCACATTGCTAAAACATGTAGTTTTAATGTTTCTTGCAGTGCCATTTCAGTCTCAAGCTGCTATTCAACTACAGACTGTGCAAGCTACGGCACTGACTTTCTGGGGACAAGGATTCCATGATGACAATGATGGCACAAACAGCACAATCTCACCTGCAGTCCAGCCGTCACCAGCCTTTAAAGGATTTGTCCATCTTCCAAAATCTTCAGTGTAGATCTTTTATCCTTATGTGACATAAAATAAATCCTTAGGACAAAACTTGTTTGGCCTGAAATAAGAAACTTTCATGAGAAAACTGTCAATGTTTGGAGAAGACTACCATGATAAAAGCAGATAGTCTGTAACTCCTCTGACAGCTAAAGCCACAGATGAAATATACCTATCAATAGCTCTTCTACGCCTATGTCAAATTTTTCTCCTCTCTTCTATTTCAGTTCAAACTTACTTATTTACATCTGGGCAGGTGTAATTCTCTCACACTTACACTGCTCTTATATGATGCAAGGTTCACCAGATTTCACTTGTCTAAAAAGGATTTGTTTTCAAGACTTGCAAAATACTTGGGCTATTCATACAGAGATATAAAAAAAGTATTAGAATTTATGAAACAATAATAAGAAAAAAAAAATTATGTCTTCCTCTCAGGACAGAATTTCATTTGTACCACTCCTGAAAGATATTTAGCCAATTTGTTTTCAAAGGACGCCACATCTGGAGGCTTCCACAACCTCTCTGCATTTGTTCACTCCCCTCACTGTCAAAAGTTCTCCCATCTCTACAATATTTTTCCATTACATCCTATGTTGGTCACCAAGGATATGCAGAGTATTTCCTGTTATAAGAAACTTTTTATGGTCTTGAAGACCATATTATCTCCTTTTCTCTCTCTCACACACACATAAACGTATATATATCTATATATGAGTCATTCTGCCTTTCCTCATGAACCTCATTTTTGCTACCTTTAGGCATTCTTGCTAATGTCCATTAGGCTTTTCCTAATTGGTTTATGTAATTCTTTAGCTGGAATGCCCAGAATTACACAGATTGCTCTTGCTGTAATCTTACATCTCCCAAGCATCACTGAAGCATTATTCACATATTTTTTTGGCATTTACTGCTGCTTACACAATGTGTGAAACAGTGGAGACACAACATTGATTCCTGCTTCATTTCATGATCCATTTCAACACTTTTCTGCAGACTTATTTATATGGTAAATTATTTCTCTGCATTGGTGTAACTAAATATTCTAAATATGCTACCTGTGCAGTTATGGTTATTGACTAATATCTTTTTCATCTGTGGGACATTTATTCAGGATTACTTAAAATCTTGGGCTTTTTTTGGTTTCCTTCCTGTAATTTTAGACCCTCCCATTTTTTCTTTGAAATAAATTTTAATTAGTAATCTTATTTGGTGTCCTGTTGTGTAACTGAATACTGAACAGGACTAGACCCAGGACAGTCTCTTACAGAACTCTGTTCAACATATCCTTCTCTTCTGAAGCTGTGAAGATATAATTCTTCAGTCCCATGGATGTAAACAGGAACAGAGAGATTTTAAAGAGAGAATATATACTTATCATCTGAGTAATCTGCCTCACAGCGTCTAGAATCTGACATATTGAAAGAGTGAGGGTAATTTGAATTAGGACATGCTTTGTTCCCAAAGAGACATTGCAAATTGCAGGATTTAGCAAGGCTACATCATATCTACCTACGGGCTTCACTGAAATGCCAGATATGGTTAATACAGTGTGTCATAAACATACTGAACTCTATTCTCTTTTAAACAAATAAATCATAAATCATTCTTCAGTCACTGCACATTCTTACTGCCTATAAGCTACAAAAGCAAAACTCTGTACATGTCAAATCTGTTTTTTGGTTGGCAGTCAGGGGACAAGAACTGCAGTGCATGAGTCTGGCTGAAGTCAGATTAGATCATGCTGTCATACCCACAGGAGTAGTAGAGACATGGTCTGACCACTTGAAAAGGAAAGAGTGTGACTCAGATTTAGTGGCCTGGAATAAGGTGTCAGAGAAACATCCATTCCAGACAAAGTATCGCTTGAGTGTGCAGCAGGTGTAAAATATTTTGAATCAAAATGACAGTGTTCTGCTTTTACTGATTCCCATGTATGGCAGTTCTGTTCTGGTAATATGCTAAGAATAATATAATAATATAAAGACAAGTAGGAACTACTGTGGAGTAGAAAAGAGAAAAACACATTCATTTAGCAGTCAGCAATGGAAAAGATGGATATGAAAGAAGAAGAAGTGGATGGCTCTAAACAGAAGCATGCCAGGTGCGAGAAGTGCAGCCAAGGGTCAAATATTTCTATGCAGGATAGGAAAGTGAAAACAACAAGGGTGAGTAATGTATATACCTTAGTCCTATCACAGTATTTATGCTGAATGTTGCAGAGAATCAGTCATATTGCAATTTTTCTGTCATAACCACCACTATACTGACATTAGTAAAAGCCAAAATATTTTCTTTTTGAGGTTAGACGTAATCTTCATTGCAGCTATTTATCATAAACAAGAAACGAAAATTCAGGAGCACCCTGACAATTCCAGGTACAGAGCAAGACAATGCACATAGCAGCAACTCCTGAATAGAACAGAAGGAATCACATGGTGTTTCACTATCTGAATATTACTTCCTGTTAACACATCTTGACTGGATCAAAGCAATATATGCAGCAATTTTCATGGGAGTGGAGAAGCAATCGCAATCCATCAATTTCATCATCTAGAGTTTATCAGTAGATGAAAGCATCTACATATATTGCAACTGCCTAGAAATTCTAGGATTCAGTTTAAAAACAACTCCTAACTGAGAATTTAGCAGTAACTTACATTATGATAATGAAAAACCAGCATGCTACCTTTGATGGTCACAAGCATTCAATAACTCAGACCTCATTTGAAGTCCCAGCATGAACCTTAGACATGTCCAATACAGCCTCACGGAAAACAGTGCTAAAGTTCTGCTTAAGTAATACCAACATTTTACGAACCCTGCTTTGCTCCCCTAGAGGTGATACTGTACCTTCATACATTCTGTTAAGAATATTCAAATTCATGACCTTAGTGGATTTAATATCTACAATGCTAATTTAAAAATTACCAGGTTGAAAGAAACTTCTTGATATCTTCTGCTGTTCTCTCCACCAACTGCTCAAAAAGCATGTCATGGTTTACAAATGTTACTTCCCAGTTTAGTGCTCCCACTGAGACCCTTCAAGCCATGCTGCCACTCACTTTCTTCCCCTCACCCTTCCCCCTGTGGCAGGCTGGATAGGAGAGCTGGAGACACAAAAGGTAAGGATCAAGGGCTGAGGAAAGAACTATTTACTGGAAACAGCAATTAAATAAGAAAACTATCAGTAACAGCAACAATATTAATAACAAAAGTATACAAGAGTGATTCACATGCAAAATGCTCAGCACTGGTGTTACCCTACCATTCTCTCTGTCACACTTACTCAAATGGATTGGATCCCCTCTGTCCAGAAATTGCTCCCTTCCCTCTGCCCCCAGCAATGACATCAGGTGGTACAGAATAACCTCCAGGGCCTGGCCAAGCCCCCTCCTGTCTGGAACCAGGACAAGGCAAACTCAAAATTGACATATATCATGACATAATATTGCATGCCTGCTATACCAACTTGATTAAAAATGAGTAGCTGACTATTGTCCCTGAAAAGCTCTAGCATTTCTAAGACTAAGTTTTATATTTGAACAATTTTATTATCAATTTTTCCCACCTGATATACAGAGTAATTTTAACTATGTTCCCTTAGCTTCTCAAAGATTTGATGTTTCTTTTTATTGGGATTGTGTTGATTAATGTGAGAGGGGTTTTGGAAAAACCATGTAAGAGATACTACATTTAAACAGGAAACAGACGGCCCTTAACTGGGCATGCAGGTGAGGAAACTTCTGCCATTGCTTTTCTCAAGGCTAGTTTTGGTCTGGATAACCCTTTTTTTGGTGGNAAGCAATACAGAGAACATTTAAATGGAAATAAAAAACCCAAACAAAACAACAACAACAAAACCAAACCAAAACTAAACCAAACCAAACCAAACCAAACAACCAGAAAACCAACCAAACAAAAAACCACCAAAACAAACAAACAAACAAACAACAACAACAACAACACAAACAAAAATCCCCAAACCACCACCCAATAAACAAGCAAGAAAAGAGCGAATGTAGAGGAATTCTGCTGTCTAGAATTGGTAAAAGGGTCAGATCCTGATACACAACTGTGTGCAACTTCCTTAAAGAAATTTTCCTCTTTTATTATCTTTTTTTAAATTTATCCTCTTAAAAGAACAAAGCTGTTGTTTTATGGTGTGTTGGTAGAGGAAGAATAGAGAAAAAATATCAGAGTAGTAAACAAAATTCTCAGATTTTTCATATCAAAACCCTGTGTTTTTCCTTAGCTTCCATAAACCCAAGGAAATTCCTTTCAAAGACCTAATAATGAATTCAACATATTTCTGTGTTAACACAAGGTACTGAAAACTATACAAAAGTAAGTAGGAATACAGGCATCACCACACTTCTTAGAAAGAAGGTTAATATATTCTAAATCTCCCAAAACCCTAAGATCAGTCTCATTTTCCCTTGCCAGATAAATGGCAGAAGTGTTCACCCATTTGTAATTGAACTGCCGGCGTCATTGAACTGATCATCTTTTTAAAAGGTATGCAGTGTGCTAAGAAAAGGTTTTTCAAGGTTTGAGATTCAAAAATGATATTTTTTTAGAATGTCTCATCTACACCAAAATAAGGAATCAAAGCTCCATCCAAGTGAAACATTCTTCAATATGTAGAATTAGTGATCCAAAAAATCAATTATTTGAATTCTTATCTATATTTCGTTGCAACTTTGATGACGCAAAAATTAACTTGGTTCATTAGAGTAGCTTTCCACGTGTACATTAATACTTCAGGAGATCATATCAATATCTATCTGCATGACAGACCTTAATTTACTTGCCTATCTAAAAATGTCTTGTTCTGTAGCAGGGCAACACAGGACAATCCCAGCCCTCAGTCACATCGAGTAGCAGTAACATACCATGTAGTGAACTTCTTTCAGTCAAAAGTTCACATCTGTTACTCCTTTGAATTTTTTGTTCCTTCTGTCACTCTCTCCCTAGGGATTTAGAAAGATGCTAGGGCAGTAGCCAGGGGGCACTTTTGCTTTCTTTTGTATATCTCTTTCAAATGAACAATAAGCGCTGGTATGCAAAATAAGTATCAGTTCTGTCCTCCAAATTGTCCATACCGGAAATCTCCTTTGCTCCTCTTGGGCAATCATACTCCAGCCCTCTCATCTCTCTCCTGCCTGCAGGTTCCTTCAAAGGAAGAGAGCCAGGTTACCAATCAGCTACTGTCCTGAACCAGCACTGGCTTGTTGAACAGCAAGAAAAACATAATCAATTTATTACAAGAAGAAAAGTATCTCTTTAGATTTTTTTCTGAAGTGTGCATTACTTACAGGAATTGTGTGGGAAACGGTCAAGCCCTGCAACTTCTTTTTGACAACATAGCAAGCTTTTTATACTCTCAGACCTAAATGTTTTTCTATACCATACTGCATTTCTACTGTGTGATGTACTCCAGCTGCTTTTAAACCAGCTCATCAGAAGGGTGTATACACATAAACTGCTGAGGGCAGACAGTAGTCCGAGAGCAGCATACAGTACTGATATTTTGTGACACACCTCCTTCCAAAAACAACTGCTTTTCTAAAACGTGTAGATTTCTTTGAAATCCGCAGAGATCAGGGGAAACTGTTTACTCCATGTGATCCAAATTTAGAGCAGTTTTAGACACAATTAAACTTTGTAGAAAGATAAAGCCCTAAAAAGTACAGCAAACCCCAGTATTTCACTAGTTTCTAGTCATCTTATGTAAAACCTGCAATTTTTATGGCTTACCAAATAATCAGTACATTTGCTTTTGGAGGCTATTGTTGGCTATGTTAGTTACTGCCACTTTTGAAAAATCACTGCTTAAGACATTGTTAAAAGAAGACTTTAAATCAATCGAGTATGAAGTGCCAGTCACATATCAAAAAGAATAGAGAAAACCTCAATTAAGTATCGAAGCCCAACAGGCACTGTGAGCCTGCACTGCAAGCCTACACTGTAGATACAGCATTTTATAAAACTGCCTCTTCTGTTCTGGTCTGGTGCACCCCTTCCAAATATTTCAGATTTAGTCTACCTGCTCAGACCAACTTTACACCATGACTTCCTATCCATGCAGAAAATAATGTATTTCTGTCCAAAAATCAAACATTCGACCTGAGTAGAGCAGTTTGGGCCTGAAAGTTAATGTATTCTACTGAACATTTTATCTCAAGCAAATAGTAACTTAAGAACTTCATAAGCTTTGGTTCTAACTCTCTTAGGAAAAATTCCTGATAATAGAAGATAAAATTATTAGTTTTTAATTTAATTTCTAAGCTACCTACACATGATTCCTGTAGACATGGCAACATTTTCTTAGAGGTTGACTAGATCATTTCATCCCAATTATCATCCAAGCATTTTTTGGCTTGTCTCCCATGCAATTGTCCTGCTAAACAGTGCAAGGCAGAAAGTAAAGGCTCACCACCTGCTTGAACGAAAAATTTCATCAAATGGCATACAAACTCAAATGGATAAACACAGAGGCAATACACACATCTAAGCTGAAACAAGTGATTTTAACAGCTGAACAAAAAACTTCCACGTTAGACCTAAACTCTCATTATGCCCAGAAAGAGAACACACCTTACATAGAGCCAAGTTTAGTATTTGACCAATTAAGTTCTTCACAGAAGAGTTCAAGTGCAAAGATTGGTTACAATTTATCCAGTGTTAATGGTGGTAGCACAGCTCAAATGACATAATTATTTTTAAAAATAATAAAAAACCCACCCTGAATTAATAATTTAGTTAACAAGTAGACTGCTTAATATTGTTAGACCTTTATCATATATGGTTAAACAATATGTTGCAGAAAATATAGCAGTGTCATTGAAAAATTAGAAGTGAGTTATTTTTGAACTCCAGGTATTTTTACAGTTACAGCTGTTTCACTTTTAACTTGTTTTCAGTTATAACATTCATCCGAAAAATTTTTCGAATTCAGGCATTTTGGATTAAAGAAAAGATAGAGGAGGAAAAACAGAGCAGCTATGCTTAGTAAATGACTGTGATAGTCATTTAGAGAAGAAACGTTTTTGATCCTTGCTCCACATCCTGAATAACAGCAGTCTGAACTTTAGTCTACATTTCCTTAACCAATGCCACAAGACCTGACCAATTCGAAAACATCATCTCTCCATTCCTTTCCAAAAAAAATAGGGGGAAAATCTCTTTTTTTTTTTTGTTTATTTCTAATTTGATTAATGACAGAAGTAATTACAGCTCATGAAAACTACAACAACAGAAAAACAAAATATGTCATTGTGAAGTACGTATTAAAATCTTTCCCCATTTAGTTGCAAAAGTCAGTGTATCAAACCAAGAGATGAGACTCCCAACAAAGGACAGAGGTCTTCTAAAGTGGGTGGGTTTTTCCAACGATACTGCAAGTGCACAGTACCTAGGTGACTATCACATTGTAGGAGTGATGGAGCTTAGGAAATTTATTGCAGCACAAATAATCAAGTTCCATATTATATTCCAATACTGCTTCCTTCCCAGAACTGGGCTTCCATTGCCAAAATGAAACTTCTCTATTTGAATTTTATAATGAAATTACCAACATTGATCACCCTGATATACAAGCAGAAGTGAAACCACAGTGTTAGCAATTAATATCACCGTCTTCCCTTTTTAAAATAAGTTTTAAAATAACTTTAACATATAGTTCATTTTCAGAGTTCAGAATTTTATTTCTTTATAATATTTCCTTTATGTCATTCTCATCTCTAGAGGAATTAGATATTTCAAAATCTGTAACAGCAGTGTTCCAACTTTAGGTATAAAATAATAATAGTGTAGTAGTAAATTCTGATATGATATTAAAGAAAATATCAGTTTCTACTACAGGTAATTGCATAAAGTTAAAATTACTGTATTGTAACACTGGTCTAGAACTACTTTGAAAACAGTGTTGCTTATTGTAATGACGAATTAACATTTAGTAACTTTATTAACTGTAAGACTATAATCCAATAATAAAATTAAACAGTATTTTATTTCTTATTCACACGAAAGATGGAACAAGTTTTCTGCACCTCAAAATGCTCAGGTACCTTAAAAAAAATCCTGATTTAATCTTGATTACAGAGACATAGGAATTTAAAATCAGCTTACCTTGACAGATATGCAAATCTTGGAAAGCTATGGAGATTACCTATTCCTCTATGTCTGTGTTATGTATATTTTAATGTACAGGTCTGTACATTAAGAATAGATTAATTTAAACAGTTGTAAATCCCATACAGTCTCACACTACTTGCCAATGAGAAATGGGAAGAAAAAAGTTTTTATTATATAATACCTCTTACTATAAGGACAGGTAAATGCCACTTTACTGTCTCCTTCCATTGCAAATGTGTATTTAAAAGAGAAAAGTTTCTTAAATACTATACTCTTTGTTTTCTTCTGACCTCCTACCCACAAATGAACAGTACAGATTTAATATTTTATATTCACAGTACACTTTCCACTCTAGTAGGGCAGGAAACATAATTCTGAAGACATATTTTAATATTTAATTTCAGCTGAAAGTAAACATAAGAATATAACGAAGTTACCTGCAAAAAAGTCATGCCCCAGCACCCTCTTTATTGGCTTGGAGACACATGGCATTGCTTTGCCACACAGAAACTGAGTAGGCTTCTGTGTCTTGATTCAGGCCAGCCCAACAAAGACTCAGTGAAACTAATCCAGACCATAAAGAAGGTGTAAGCCCCCAAAGAATGCAATGTGCAAACATGTTGGATGAAGCCCTCAGTAACTAAGCGGCTTCTCAGACACTGACTGCTGAGTGCTTGCTGCTAAACTTGGGATATACTCTCACAACTGCTATGCTTCATCCTTTTCCTTCTGCTGGTCAGAGGCAACACACTTTCTCACTTCAGGGCAGCTTAGAAAGTGCACTCCAACAGCTGATACACATCTGTCATCAGTTCATAAAATGAACGATTGTTATAAATTATTCTGATTCTTTCCTTACCCAGAAGCTTGGATCAGAAGTTTGCTGAAATACACTGAATGCAATGTAGAAGAGGTTTCAGCAGCCAATTCTGTCTTCGTTTTCACAATGCCATGACACATCAACAGAGTGGAAGAAAGGGCAGAATGTCACATAACAAACCTTAACACCATGAAACAAGAGAATATTTCAGGAAGCAAAGGTGTATGAGTAGGAGGAATGAAACATGAGTTAACAGTAAGCATGACTCAGATTCACAATGATCTATACTTGATCCTAAAGAGAAGGCAGAATTTCAGGTTCTAATATTCCTTAAATAAGATCAGAAATCTGCTTTTTTACTGTATCTTTCTATTGTACGTGGTCATACATGATGCAGCTGGCTTACACTGTGTGCTCCATACAAAGTGCAACCATACTTCTGTATTCTGTACTTGGTAATATGTTTCTCTGTCAGAAGTTATATTTTTCAGAAGACTAGAAAAGATGCTAAGCTTTTCCCAAAAAGGATACTGGCCACTTATGTATTTGCCACAAAATCTTTTAAATCTGTACACTATCATTCCAAATATCCCTAGTGAATTACTTTC
This sequence comes from Melanocharis versteri, assembly GCA_013397845.1. NCBI lineage: Eukaryota > Metazoa > Chordata > Aves > Passeriformes > Melanocharitidae > Melanocharis > Melanocharis versteri. The sequence goes on along the minus strand of VZTG01009791.1, from coordinate 278,396 downwards.
AAATAAGACATTTCTAAAAGATCAGCACAGAATTATTACAATTAGGGAAAATTTACAGTCCCAAAAGGATCGGTAATCTTATTTGGTTTTGTATCTGATCAACTTTACATAGGACTTCTGGGTTAAAAAAAAAAAAAAAAAAGATAAAAAAAGGAATAGATTACATAAAATCATAAAATAACTAACTAACTAACTAAATTTATAAAAATAAAAAGAGAATTCTTGCTAAGAACATCCTCTCTTCCATAAAGAGAAATTTAATAACATATAATCTTACCAGCCCTTGAACAAGAAACATCTTCTTTCTCCAAAATAAAGAGATAGAGATAAGACCTTTTCTCCAGCTACATTACCATTTCAGGATGAAAAGAGGAAAATAAGACTTTGGTAAGTCTTATGCCACCAGTTATAATTTAAGCACAAATTATTTGCTTTATCTCTTGAAAAGAAAGGATAATACAAACTGATCCAAACATCGCCAGAAATATATCTTTAGCATATACTCATCACTTTGATACGAGTTGCTTTTAGAATTTAAATTTCAAGTTAAAGGATACTGAATATGATTGCTCAGGACTTGCAGACCTTTACAGACACCTTGTTTCCCACTTGCTAGTGAGGTTTACCAAGGCTGCACATGCCTCAAGGCACAGAGCGTGGTAGACTAGTTGAGTGTCTTCCTAAAGAATTACTGGAACAATCATGGGATTTTACTGAATCACTGATTGTACCTAAAATTCCAGACAGCATTCAAACATGGGTATTTTTGAATACAGTAGTAGTTGAATACAAAGCTTTCATTTCTCTAAGAATTACAGGTTTTGCAACTACAAACTATGACTACTATAAAGAAACTTCTGGAAATGCAATAATATTTTTGGAGACATAATATTAGAATGCTTGCCAACTAATATCACTTTTCTCATAATGAAAATCAAAGGCTGCTGTGAATTTTAACTTCTTTGGAGGAAGAAATTAACTGCATTTTAATTGTGTGCATGCCACATATTCTGGTTACAGGACCAGGAATATTTGTGAGATCTATAGGTAGCATCATGGTGCAAATAATTTTCTGGTTTTGATTAGCAGCTATCAGACCTTAAAAGCACCATTATGGTCAGATGGTATCACAGTAAGAGCACATGAAATGAATTAGGAAGGACGCAAAAGGACATTCAGGAAATAAAAAATAGCATAGAATGTATTCATAATTATAGTACTTCTAAAATAGTGTTCGTTTTTAGAAATTAAAGAAAAAAATATTGAACACTTTGGTTTCTTTTTCTCTTAGCTGTTTCACCTAATGTGAGTAGTGTAGATCTTAATAATATGATTATTCATCTGTGCTAGAAGTTTATCGAAGAGTTATGGGGCACTACGAAAACCATCCATGAAGTCTCCAATCCCTCTGAATAACATGCACAAAAAAGAAAATCTTATGAATCCTTATAATTTTTCAAATTTTTGTGTTTTAGAATAAACCACAGAGGCACTAAATTTTGACCATTTTAATGCATAGCACATGTTTGGTAAGTGGCTGTTTCATATTCTGGGGTTAAGAATTTCCGGGGAGAGATTCTATTGGCAAATAATTTCAATACTAAAATTAATATTTTAGACGAGCTTTTTCTTGCAGACTGACAAGACCTTTAGAGTTCTGATAAGAAAAACTGCTACATGATGACACTAGGTTTTTTCCTAAGTCGTGTTCTACCCTCCAACTGGATGTATATAGTAATACTCCCAGAGGCTTTCACTTTCCTCAGAGGAGGAGAGATGTGTACAAAAAATTTTTCTACATGCAATATTTCATTTTATTTTATTTTATTTTATTTTATTTTATTTTATTTTATTTTATTTTATTTTATTTTTTTATTCCATTTCATTCCGTTCCGTTCCATTCTGTTCTATTCTTACTTATTTTATGAAATAAGGGGCAAAGATTCAAATTTAATACTGGATATTCAATCACAGGAAAATTATGAGGAATATTTTATCATAAATACAGTTCTTACCTCTGCATATGGAAGACTAACATAGTGCAAAATATCTAAAGAAAATCACAGTTCTTTTACAAAAGAATAATTATTCATGTACATTTTAAGGCTGATTACATTCAAAATTTTCATACTGGAATGAATGGAGGACAGCATTTAATGGTATTTGTTATATATTAGTTATTTTCCAGAATGATTCTACATTACGAAACTACACAAGTGATATAACTAATTTTACCCTTGATATGAAGGGTGATATATTTTTACCTAGATATTTTTGAATCTACAAGAAAGATTAGGTTAAGGAATTACTTTTTTTGGGCTGGCACAGCCATGTAACTCTAGGTTAGGAGTCCTTCTCAAAAGACTACTATATTAGCAATATGGTGAGCAGCATCACTAAAAGAAACTGTTTGAAAAACCACATCACATCCATGCATTTCTATGAACTCAGCCCTAGAGTGCAACTTGTATCATAATAATGATGAACATGCAGCCCTAGGGGTACAAATACATCACAGTGAATGCGTCAGTTTTGCTTCAGAGGCAGTTCTACCAAGCATTCTTGCCCTTTACCTCATATACAGCTCACAGTTTCTCTTGTCTAACTCCAATAATAGCAAAATTTAAATTCACTTGGGGTGTTTCTCCTTTATGCGTATGGACATGTAGTTATAACACTGATTAATCACTGGTATTGTAAACAATATTTTTTAGAAGCACGCATTAAAAAAATTATGTGAAATATGCTCAACTTCACAGCTAAACATTAATTATTATAATAGATTTTGAGACCTTGGTAGGTCATTTGGAGAAAAGTTATTAAATCTTTCGTAGCTGATCTTGGAGTTATCAAAAGAACGACATTAATTATTAACAAGATTTATTAAAGAAAATTATGAAGAAGTGCATGTAATGATTAATATTGCTGCTTAGATGGCAATACTAATGTGCTCAGCTGAAATCTGACAGAAAAAAAAAAAGCATTACAGTACCAAGTCAGCATAGTTTCCTATAAATGCTGGACTACAAATACTTGCAGGGCAATGAAATAGAGAAAGTATCAAAGGTCAATAGACAGAGACTCCTCTAGTTCCTGAATCAAATGTCATCTGTCTAACTAAAGAAATGATTCATTGACATCTCACTTAAGTGTAGAACTTAGAAGAAGTCCAAAGACAAATTTCTGAAAGTGAATTACACCCCAAAGTACTTTCAAGACTGAACAAAGGAAATTTGTTAGACCTTTACTGAAGCTGTCCATCTGAAGAGAAAATAGAGTAAGGCCTTGTACTCATGAAGTCATAGAAGCCCAATGTGTAAGAAATACTGTAGAAGCCAAGAGAAGAGTTCCCTTCCTGTGATCAGACAGAACTGTGCGTACACCACTGTAAAGCACAAGCCCTAAACACGTCCATCTGGAGTGGTTTCTGGACAGTGATAACTCTGAAAGCTGTGACACATTTTATAATGATAGTGGGGTGTTTGCAAAAATTCAACAGGTGGCCATACAGTTGTACAGGCTTCCTCTTGCACCACTGGCATTCACACAAAGAAACCATCTGTGTTTCACTGATAAATATTCTTGAAAATGCATCTTTATGGTTGAAGTAATGCCTCAGCATATGTGCCATTTCTATCACCTATGTCTATTCCAAATAATAAGTAGACCATAAGAGGCCAATTAAAGATGTTGCTTGCATGTTATCATCATTCGGATGTACTTCAGTCCATGTCACTCCGTTTGCTTGTCTAAGTTTGTTAAAAAAGTAGATTGGAAGCATGAAGAGCTCTAAAAGAGGGGAGCCAGGGTCCTCTCTTCTCATCCACAGGGGAGTTTATCAGGTTCAAGAGCACTTATCTTGTTTCACTAGAGATTTCAGTCTTCGTAAGAAACATTTAAACTCTGTCCTATCCATTTCTACTGAAAGCTTTCACCTGAATAAATAAGTAGCACAGAGTACTTTACCTTGTTTCAACAGAAGGACCTCAAAGACTTCAGTCAAAAATGAAAAGAAAAGGAAAGGAAAGGAAAGGAAAGAAAAGAAAAGAAAAGAAAAGAAAAGAAAAGAAAAGAAAAGAAAAGAAAAGAAAAGAAAAGAAAAGAAAAGAAAAGAAAAGAAAAGAAATTATTTTCCTTTCCAAGTTTGGAAATTAAAATATGTAGCTAATTTTCTGTATTTTCCTTTTCAGAATTGGCGATTTTGTATCTATACACAAAGTTTGAAAATACTTAAAATATTTAATAATTAACAATTGCATTGTTATAATAATTTGCATTGTATATCTAACCAAAAGACTAAGTCACAACTGAGTAGAAATATTTTCAGTCTTTTTATTGTCCTCATTCCAATTCTGTTAAGGTACTTTGGAATTTCATTATTACATTTTTTTGAAGAGAAAGTGAATGCAACAGTGAGCAACCTGAAAACATGAATTTTTAAAATAATGAAACATAATGGTGTACCTAAAACTGAAGAAAGTAAAAATATTTTACTATTAATCTTTTTCTCAACAACCAAACCCTTTTCTGAGTATAAAGCATGTATCTAACAAGGAAAAGGGACTGTTGTCAGTAATATCTACATCTTTCACACATTTGTAGACATCCATGAAAAGCAGGTACATTCTTATCCTAAGGGGGAAAACCAGAAGTCATTACTCAGTTGAAGAATATGAAGCTGTTTGAAAATAAGCTTGATGTAACTGTGTGTCAAGGGCAAGAGGAAAACCTCCTACCACTGCACTAGTTTAGTGTATGTTGAGCACAATTCCAGATGGGCTGCTTCCAGTGGTGCTTAGAGAGCTAGCTAATGGGTTTGCAAGACCATCCTCTCGTTTTTAGAAAGTTGTGGATATAAGAGTAAATTCCTGAGGATACTCGAAGGGAGCACTTGCCCTGTGTAGAGAGGATAAAGAGAGAGGGTTTGTTTAACCTGAAGAAGAAACAACTTTAGGGCCAACTAGTAGCACATGCCAGCATCTATGAGGAGGTCACTTAGAAGGTGGAAGTAGAATCTTCACAGTAGGAGTAAGAAAGAAAATAGATAAAAATTGAAACAAGAAAGGTTTAGACTGAGTGTAACAAAAACTTTTTTCAATATGAGAACAGTCAAGCACTGGAACAGGTTGCCCTGTGTCCTGGGGTGGCTGAATAGCCCAGTATCCCCAGTCGTCTNCTCCGGACCGGGAACCCAGGAGAAGCACCAGGAGCTCACTGGTGGGGCCCAGCCGGCACGGGAGGCTGCGTTTCTCCGGCCCAGGAGGGACTGCTGAGAGACTGAGCGAGCCGAGATACACCCCGTGAAAAGAACTCTTTTCTTGAGNGCTGCTTCGCGTGCTCGGTGTGCAGGCTGTGGCGCGGACAACGGAGAGGGTTTTCTTTTGCTTTTTAGTTAGTTTTCCTAGCTAGCTGAGGCAGAGGAGACCCTTGGACTGTAGTTGNTTTTTCCCACTTCTGTTGGAGGAGATTTTTTTGTCTCCCGAACCGGTTGGGAGAAGGGGGGGCCCCTTGAATTCGCTTTGCTGGAGGTTTTCCTCCATAACTTTGCTCTAAACCAGGACACCCTGAGAAGCTGTGCAGTCTCCATCTTCGAAAGTCTTCAAGACACAACTGAATAAAGCCATGACAATAAAATAAAGCTGATCTCTCAGCTGACTTGCCTTGTGTAGGAATTTGGACACAGAACCTCCTGGGGTCCCTTCTAGGTTGAACTGTCCTATGACATTGTGATAGTAAATTTTCATTAAGTATCCAGAACCAGTAGAAAGGAGGCGAGAGAATATTTTTGTTGCACATTTCTAACTAAGCCTTATAAACACCCAGGATCCTAAGGAAAAATAAATGAGCAGACAAACAAGGAAAGGAGACGGACTAAACACTTAATAGCTGTTTGTAAAGTTGCAATATACCTTGACAAGTATGCTAGGAAATCAATGGCTTTGCTTTATATTTATGAAAATAAATTTAGAATAAATTGTTTGCCAATGGAAAGCAAAAAAGCCCACACTGTTAAAACAAGCATGGCTCTCGAGCAGTCACTGTACATGCTCCTGCATAAAAAGGAGTGTTTGATGAGAAAGATTATGTGTTTAGTTTACTTAGCATGTTGGACACTACATGAGTATTATATCACTTTCTCTAAACTCCAGATTCCAACGTACTTAGAAGGTTATTCAGTATTCACATTTCTTAGCATAGACTAATCTCAAACAAACACGGCAGATTTCCAACTGATATTTGGAATGTGAACTTGACAAATGGGAAAGGAAAAAATTAAGCAAGAAGAAAAGGGAAAAAAAATCAATACATTGCTACCTTAGTTGGAAAAAGACCCTCTTCATCTCACTTTTACCATCTTAACCACATTTTTAAGATGCCTAAGAATCCACAAAATTGTTTGTGTTTCTCTCTTCATGCTTATTTTTAATTTCCAGATACTGAAAAATAACATTTTTCTGCTGTATTATGTGTGGTCTTTTTTAATTAAAGTAAAAGGTTTGTAAATGCAGGCTTTAGAATTAGAAGTGACTATAGTCCAGGAATATATAAAGTATTTTATGACCCATAAATGTTAATGAAGGCAATATTATTAGTATGGGAATCCTCTAGGGAAGGTGATTCACAGGAAGTAAGAGAGAATTCAGGAACTGGGAGGTCTGGGGGTTGACAAATTATTACATAACTTTATGGTACCATTTTTTATTGTTAATCTTCATAATAACTTCACACTATCAGAAAGAACCCTTTCTACTATCACAAAACAGTGCTTGCTTTACCATGCAAACCTATTCTGCACATGCTTTTAGTGACATTAAGGCAATTGCAGGACAAAACACATGAAGTTTATGACTTCAATAAAATAAGAAAGCAACTGTAAATACATGTTTCTTCCCTCAAACTCAATTTTTAGCAATATTTTGTCCTTGCTTAGCCAAAAAGATAAGTTCCAAATTTAAGTTCAACAAACACAACACAAACTGTCATATTTATTCACATATGCACGTGAAACCCCCTTAATTCTCACCATAATTCTACTTAATCGCCTCTATAAATTTTATTTGTGATAAATTTGACAAAATTACACCTATGCAACATAAGCAGATTAATGTAATTCCACTGATTCCTATGAGAACATACACATACACCCACATAGCAGATGTATCATAGGTTCTTTTTAGGTTTAAGACATACATTCTGAAAACATACAAATTATAAATAATTTGTATAAAATCCAGTTGTAAAATGGAACTGAATATTTAAGCTGAAAAGATATTCAATCTTTTTACCATATAAAATAACCAATGCAAGAGAAAAATGAAGATGAAAAGAAGTAAAGCTTAGGTCATCAAAAGGATATTACTAGCAAGACAATTTCTGGAAAAAAAGTTTCAAGGCTCAGAAATTCAAGTGCATTTGAGTTTTGAATTCGGTATATAATAAAATAGTTCTTTAAAACACCATTTTACAGGTAACTCCCAAAAAATCCATCTTTGAGTCTAGAGGTTAAAATGTTCTACTCTTCACTAAAAAATTTCCTTTGATATAAGAGATGGTGGTGATTTTTCAGACTCAATCAGCAACATAAGGTCTCAAAGAATTTGTCACAGCTCTGCTTTCCCATAGGAGACATAAAAAAATGGTGTCATGTAGGAGAAATAAGATAGAGTCAGGCTCTCTACACACATTCACCTGACCCATTCAGTGTAATCACTCATTTTTCTTTTAGATTGGGTTGACTGTTATGTTCACTGTTCATGATGATTCATAAAATTTCTAACTTACCTTCCTCCTACAGTTCTTCAAAGAAACATAAAGCTTCTGTTTCATTCTGTGGGATTTTTTTCGTTCTTTATTTTTAGATATCCCATGAAAAGTATTTTGGATTATCAAGAAAAAGAAAATTTTTTTTAAGTGGACGAAGAAATTTGGTCCCTCCAAAAATTTCATCTAATAGCTTGACTCACCAAAGCAGAAATGGATTTGTTTCCTTTATAGTTGTCTTTATAGATAGATAATCAAAGCAAACATTAAGTGCTTGTACATGTTTTAGAGGAAAATCTGCTTTGTTGCATAGTGAATGTATAATATCTTCACTTATATCCATGTTCCCAGTTAAAGTGAAAATACTTCCAATCTTTTAAAAACAAGCAAAAAACCCAACAAACAAACAAGAGAATTCCACAAACCAAACACAAACTAAAACAATCTATTTGGGGTCAAAGATTGGAATAGATAGTGACCTCTCTTCTTAAGCTACCTAAAAAAGCCCACATAAAATTTTATTTTATTTCTCTGAGCACAGTTTGCTATAAAATTTCTACAATTAATTTCAGTCCAAAAAATTTCAGAGATGCAAAAGAAATGAGCTATAACCCTTTGAAATCTATCTATGAATGTTTAGCAGGAACTCTGACAATTTTTTTCTGTATCAGGGGAGATGTTAGACTAAAATAACAACAGAAGTCTTAACAGCAAGGCACTCCTGATATTGTCCATATATTTTCTATTCTAATATGCAGCTCAAATCAAAGGCCTTTCAGAATTCAAGATCATGTGGCATTCACATCACAAGGAAGACAAGACCATAAGAAATATGTACATTAGGGAAATCTGCCAAACAGAGTTGTAAATGCACTTCTAAAATTTGTGGTTAAGCCTCTCTGACACTCACAACAGAACTACAACTCTACTTACATATTAAAACTGTTTCATACATTTTAATCAAAAGAAATGTATCCTATTGATCTGATATTAAGTCAATACAAGTCTACCTTATATTTTGAAAATCTCATTATTTTCTCAATTTTTGCAATACAGGAAGCTAAATACAGAGACACCAGAGACATAGACATTTTTCTCTTATCTTCAAAATCTAAAATTATTATGATAGCATCAGAGAAGAATGCACTGGCATAGAAAAGCCCAAAGTCTCTCATGCATAACTGAGACTTATGAACAGCTGAAAATATGCAGGAGAAAAAAAGCTGGTGACTTCTAAAGCTTCTCAGTTTTAGGTTTAGCTCAGCATCTTTAGATGTTCAGTCTGAAGTACAACAGCTTCACAGATGGTGTTACTGTGTCCCTCCAATGCAGCTTCTTACTGCACAGCTGATTTCACACTGATATTGACTGTCTGCACACCTGCATAGACATCTGGTTACATATATTTAAAACATTTTTTTAGAACTAGTATTTGACTTTAAAACTAAATGAACTTTTTTTCAGTGAGTCATTAGTCATTGGATAAACCAAATATGATTTAAACTGATGAGCAGTTTTCACTGAAATGAACATTATGAAAAGTGTTTGAAGGTTTTTTTAATACTGTTAGTGATAATGAAGAGTTTTATAATTTATGAAATCTAGAAAGAAACACGAAAAAGAAATTATGCTTTTTCTTCCCTGAATGGAAATATCCTGTCCTGGAGAGATGATTATTTATCTAATCTGTGCAATACAGAACATGGTCAATGTGAAAAATTGCCTGGTACAAGAGTTCCCTCAAGGCACAGGTACTCCAGGTTCTCACTCTTCCAGTAAACAAGAAGTCTCAAAAAAGGTTTCACTTACCTGGCAAGAGTGACACAAACTCAGAACTATTGAACTGAGTTTCCATCCAGCCTCTTTTGCAAATTCAGAGATGCTTCTCTGAACCCTTCATCTTTTTTTTAGCTATATTTCAATTTAAAAAAACATACTATGAAAAATAACACAAAATAACAGAGTAATTCAACTCTGCGGTTCAGATTCCTGTATATTTTATGAGTCACAAAATAAAATTACAATTGTTAGCATTTACTTATAAATTTTCATCTTTACTAATCTCCAGTTAAAATAGTGTCTTAAATGTTTGTTTTCCTTTACTGTGGAACTACAGGCTGTCACAGAGCTGAGCCTGAATCAGTTTTGGTTTTGTCAGATGTTAAATAAAATCTACATCATTTTCAATTGAAATTTTGATATCTCTGAACTGAAACTTTTCATTTGTTGTGGTGGAAGTGATGTACTTAGCTTTGACATAACAAGAAAAACTGTCAGGAATCTGTCACCCTGAGCCAGTAGCTCTGCAGGTCAGTATACAGGATAGGTAAAATTTTATCTCCTCTTAGGCCAGGAAACACCACTGCTGATCATCACCCTTGAAGGACCGGAGTCATGGGTTCACTGGGATATAATCTGTCTATAACTGTCCCTTAGACAGGAGTGATAAAATAAAACACCTCAGCTGTAACTCTTACTCTTAATTCCTAAATTAATGAAAATTTATTATTAAAAAGTTTGGAGTTTGATTAATAGTTTTCCTATTAATGCATTCACTTTTGTAGTAACTGCAACAATAATTCCCTCTGAAGTTCAGAAATTTTCTCTTAGAGAAGTCTAGAATTAGAATATGAAAATGAAAATAGGAAAATGAAAGTACTAAGTGGAAAACAATACAAAAAAATGAAGGGAGAGAATAAAAATCTTACAAAATTGGTCACTTATTTTTAAAAATATTGTGAAAATCTGTGAGGAGTTATTCTGAGACATTTGTCTTATATCACATAGGCCTTACCTGACATGCTGCAGAATAGCTCTCTTGCCAAGTGGAAAAGCCTGGTCAGGACATCTTGTGACAAGAACCATCCAACCCACAACCAGCGATTAGAAAATTTCCTTGTACCAAAATACCACCTGGACATAAACAATACCCTTGAGACCTTAACTCCTGTTACTCTAGAAAAAAAATTGTCTTGAGACATGCAAGATAACTGAGGTGAGGGTTACTTATCAAACTTCGTGTAAAAAAAAGAAATTGTAAAGACCTTTAACTTTTTATATTGTAGGCTACAGTGATTGTGGGTTGTCATGGTTAGCGTAGAAACACATAATCACGGTATGATTATATGCAGGTGTTTTTATTGAAGAGGTCTGGGAATCAGGGGTACAAACCCAAATCTGACTCCGACATGGGTTTGCGATGGATACGTTTTTATACCCTTTCCTCACATAACTGTTGTATAATCATATGTTAATCATTATCTTAATATTGTTCTATTGTGTATATTGATTTCACCCGAGCAGGAGTTTTAAGTCCCCTTCCCACAGCATTTCTTATGATTGTTGTTCCTCTCTCATGATTCTCATTGGGATTAAACAATTGTTTTTAATTATAATATTTATCATGATTGTTGTTCCTTTCTCATTATTCTTGTTTTGATTAAACAATTATTTTTTAATTATATTTAATTACTAACCAATCATTGCATTTAACTTTATCATCTACCATACAGGTGAATACACAGGTGCAGTTTCACATGATTTTAGCAAAGACAATGCCCACTCCCGTTCCCAAGGCCTACTTTAGCTACCACGATTTTAGAAACATTTTAACCCTATGCTATCATCATCATCCAAGCAGCCTCCAGACATAACGAAGCCGTTTGAGTTACAAGAGTAAGGACAATAAAACTTTTAAGCTCAATACATTTACAGGGTTGATAGTGTCTAGCATGAGTATGTTCTGTAACTGTACAAAAAAGCTTCAGTCATGAACTACTTATTCTACTGAGGTAATAAAATGATCTTCACCAGGAGATGCCCTTTAGGCAAAGGGATGAAGAAATTCATCATCCTTTAAGCAAACTCTGTGCTCTCTCTCTCCTATTTCTTGATGAACTGTGATCAATAAATTACCTGAGGACTATGGAAAATAAGATTTCTTGTGTGCTGTAGGAGCTGCATACTGATGATCCTCGCTGATTTCAAGAAATAAATTAATAAACTATTTTGCTTTACTGTGGCGACGTGTGAATTCATGTACTATAAAATACATTGCAATAAGGTATTCGAGTGAATGTTTTCAGGTTGGTTACTCATCTCAGGGCTTCAGCTGGTAAAAGATCTTCCATTACATGTTCACTTATGATTGCAAACCTTGATATATAGCCCTGCAATACCCTCATTTTCTAATGCCTAGCATTATTCCAGAATATTTTATTGATTAATACTGGTTCTTGCCACACACTTCCATGTGTTCCTGATTAACTCGGTCTCCTGATTAATTTGATGTAAGCTTGTTTCCCTCTTTTTTTGACACTACTAATTAGTGGGCAAAGCAAAACATTGCACTCCCTCAATACTCTTTCCCAGCTATGATATACACTCCACACCTGGCTTTTTCTTGTTAATGCTCTTTAGTCAATCGTTCATTGAATATCAGATAAAACATTTTAACTCTATAACAAGTTATTTTTCCTTTCCAGTGTCTCATGTATAATTTTTCAGTTATTAACAGCAACTTTTATACATTTTCATATCCTATATTTGTTGTTGACGTCTTGACAGAATCTCAGAAATGTTAGCAAATCAGGCATTTTAATAGAAATACTGGGCAAACTTAAATACATGAATTAAGTTTCCAAGAATGATCAGATAGCACTGAGGTCTTTAAATGAATTTCTTCAATATCAAAAGCTCCTGCTTAACTGTGTTGTATAATACAGGATATGTCTAAGTAGATGGATGCCTCCCTGCTTGAAGTCATTGCTCCCTGGAGTTTTAACAATGGACTGTCTCAGAATTGCTCCAGCCTGAGCAGCCTGGTGATTATCACCTCTCTAAATTTCACTGGTTCCAGAGTAACCTAGGCATTTCTCAGAACACGCTCCAAACTCAGGTGCACTCAAATAAAAATGTAGAAAATTAAATCTCTCACAAAAATATATAGTTATGACCACTGTTTGTTCTGAAATTACTAGAGGGAGAGAGCTGTCACAAGCCTATGAGCTGTGAGCAATCAGTGTCTAAAACACTAAAGAGTCACTCGATCTAACAACCTATACTTGCCCTGTAAACCTTGTTATCTGCAAAACTCCAGCAAACAAGCAGACTGCAACCCCAGCATAATTTAAAGCCTTTGAGATCAGGGCTTGCATCTTGCTGGTAATATATGTGGAATTTAACTCCCTCATGCTGAATGAAACTCCTGTCTGCTGAGGATTTGTACCAGTGGCCATTATCTAAAAAGTAATAACTTTACTGCCCGCTTTAAAAGAAAATATTCCTGCTTTGAAATACACGTCTCAGGAGAGGCTTCTGGAGTCTCATTACCAAAGATACATAGCTGTGCAGCACGTGACCACGCTCAGGAGAGAGGGGGCATTTCAACACTGTATGGCAGACAGTAATTTTTGTTTGTGGGAACACAGTGGAAATATAGTGTACCACATCCCTCCTTGAAAATGTTATCTTATTGAAGAAACCCAAAGAAACTAATGTCAGTTTCTGATCAACAACATGAAAGAAACCTACTAGAGGAAGGGAAAGCATGGCAGTTTTTTGCATCCAGTACTTAAACTGCACCAGGAATCATTCTATTTGCGTTAAAACTAGTGGTACGGTAATATGTAATATACCTTATATAGAAGATCTCAGGGTTGCAATGCTAGGCTATAAGCACGTTATTTGACCACTGCCCAGGTACTGGCTGTGGGAATGTTTATCCAGCAGGACGTAGACAATGACTGGACATGACAGGTAACACTCAGAGACAGCACCACAAAAGACATCTGGATCTCCCTGTCAGCTAGGGTCTGCTGCCCTGGCTGTCTCCTCACAACTTGTTCTGCATCCCCAGCCTCCTCCCTGGTAGAGTGGAGTGAGTAGCAGAAAAGACCTTGACACTGTGCAAGCACTGCTCAGTAATAACAAAAACATCCCTGTGTTATCACTGCTGTTCCCTGCACAAATCCAAAGCATAGTCCACTTTTCAGCTACTGTGAAGAAAATTAACTCTGTCCCAGCCAAAATCAACAGACAGCATCAGAAAAAATTGTATTTGAGTACAGGCATAGCAAAGCTGGGATGAAAGGAAAAGGAGTAAATGAGAGCACATTTTATGTTCATGGGAGAGAAAGGGGCAGACTCAAGTGTGGGAGGAAAAGTGATAAGGATCCACTTAATAGTAATAATAATGATGATAATAATTGAAAGAGGATAGTGAGACAGACAGTGATGTAATAATTTGCTGGATGTTGAGGATAACTGATCTGCTTAATCTCTCAGCCTAAGCAGGACAAAAACCAAAAACCCAATCACACCACAGAAGATAAACCTATCCTTCCTTCAAGAGGATGGTGCAGTGGAGATGTGAAGGTCACAGGCTAAACATCCACATACCGTCAGACTTGTAGTTGCCCCACATCTGTTGACATCATCATCCTAAAACTGCACAAAAGCAACTGGCAAAGCTGCATCCTAGTCCTCTAATGAGCTCATCATCTTCAGGAGGATACTCATGTGCTATCATGTGCCAGATCATGTGCTATCAGCCTGTGAGCAGCACCCTGCTTCTAGTTTGATCAGTATCAATTGAATTAACCTTGTGTAAGCATGGAAGAAAAAAGGCTCTAATTAAATCTGTGATAGGATTTAATTTAGCCATAATGAGCAGTTAGGTGGTTGTTGACTCAGTCTTTCACAACTACGACTAACATCAATTTCATGAACACCACTGGAACAATATCAAAACTTTCGTATAATAGAAAGGTAAAACATTTCTGATGTAAGTGAAGCCAAACACTGTGTATATTATGCTCAAATAGAAATCTAAGTAATTGAATTGTGCTTTTTCAAAGACAATGAATGAAAAATATTGAATTCCATAGATACTGTGTTCCAATTGTTTTCTTCTGCTTTTGAAAAGTACCTTGCAAGATGTACACCCTTTCTCCAACAGAAGCTCTAATTCCATTGTTGCAGAAAACTTTATAGTCCACTGACATCAGAACACACTTATTGAGAGTTATCTGTAAAACCTTTAAATGGTGTGATTACAAATGGTCCCACAAGTGGAGTTTCACATTACAGAAAACAAACAAAACAAAACCCCAATTCATACAGAAATTATTTGCTGGAATAACCCTGAAATAATTTTGTGTGAACATACTGTTATAATTTCATAAGGATAAAAGATATATTTTTCAAGTTCTTTTTAGTTTCTTTGCTTTAATTTTAAAAATTTTAATCCCTAGCGCTCTTCTGAAAAAGTTTTCCTAATGGTTATATTGAGGGTCTTATATACTGCATAACTATTTTTAGCAATGGTGTTTAGCGCCTTTTCATAATTCAGGTTGATTTTTTCAATTCTATTCATATTTTAATTATTTTTTGTAATTTCTATGCTGTAGTCTGTTGGCTCAAGAAGTAAACCCCATGTGGAAGTTAGTTAAATCAGAGACCCAAAATCCTCAGAGAGGACTGCGTTCTACTTGTATTTTGTAGGTGCTTTTTTCCTAGTAAACCTTTACCGACAAAATTATTCTGACCAGATTTTATGAATACTGATAACACACAGCATTTTCTTGCTTCAATGTGTTAGCTTAAAATTGTTTTTTGTATGTATCACCACATTAATTTTATTACCCATTAGAGAATATAGAAAGAGTAAATTAAGGTATATATTCTTAAAGTGAGAATAATTCAGGCAAATTTAGTTATCTAAATATTTTGCAGTACGGTTGTGCAAGTTTTTGCTCAGATGATTTTAAAATATGTATTTTTTGTTATAAGTGTACATCAGATATTGCATTTATCTTGATAAATGTAATACAAATCAGAAAAAATAGAGGCTAGCAGTTGTAATTCAACAATATATATGTTCTAATTTTCTTTAGCAGAGCCTTTTACCGCAAGAAGAAACAACTCATTGAATGTATAAAAATATATACATTAGTAAAAGACCATTGCTGTTGCCACAGTGACATAGCACCAAATGTGTAAAGACTTAGGAGAGGTATTTGCAAGCACATTTGTATGTTCACTCAATCTTCTGTTACATTTATGATGGATTAAAAACCCATACAAGTAAAATGAAAAGGATGACACCTATATATTCATCTGGGTTTTTTTCAAAATAGGAGCTAATTAGAGAAAGAACCTAGTTGTGGATAAGTTTGTGGTATATTACAGTTTTAAATCATATTACAGACACGGTATGTAGAATGTGACGTGTATATACAATAAAGAGAAAGCTGTCTCCAGAAATTATAATCTAAAAATCACTCTCAACATGTGAAATTTGTCCCATGAAAGATCTCAGAATAGGACTGAAACTTAGCCCTTGCCTTGCCCAAAAAGTCATACTGATAGCTCTTTAAGTTTTCCTTTACTGAGCTTAAATCTGCCAGATGGGTGATGGAGAAGAAGTTGCTAGTGAAAATTCGCTTAAATTTGCTTTTACTTGATACATGTGAAAAGAGCCTTGGTGGATGTGGCTTGTTATGAAATGCTGGGAAGAGAATTCTGGGATTATGCAAGGCTTGTTCTGTAATGCTTGAAGGAGAAACTAAGACAGGGAAAGGGAAGGGTTATGGTTCTTTGAGGAGGAGCAAGCATGGTAAAATAGAGGGAATAGGAGGCGATCTGTCTTGCCTTCCTATAAAATTCCTTTCCTGAGTGGCTAAGGGCAATCTATTCTCTGCACATTTGTTTATTTGAGGCCTGGGTGCAGCTACTGGAGCCAGACCATGGGTCAGAGCCCACATGTCCATGGTGCAGCACCTGGAGAGAGCAGAATGTGTATGTAGTGTGTGTGTGTCTATGTGCAGCTACTTCAGTAGTGAGCATCAGACCAGACTAGCCAGAGAGTAGAATAAGAAGTTTGGAATCAAGTATCAGAGAGGTCATGGGTTTCTGAAGAGACCAAAGAATGCGAGAGTTGGCTAGCGGAGGAGCAAGCAGGTTACTGGAGAAGCCAGGATTCTGGCAGTCAGTTCTGCGTGTGTCTGTAGCTCTGTACCACCTGCAGGAAAGGTCCATTTGCATGTTATTGCACAAGACAGCTAGGGAGACCTGGTGAATCCAGGGGCCAGCTGCTGGGCAAAAGCCTACACCAGCTACTGGAGGAAATCATGTTGTCTATACTTACACTTTCCTGCTTTTATTTTATCTGTGTTTCTCTGTGTGGCCACCATGTGTGCACTTACATGTGCATTGTGTGTCTGCATGCATGTGGACCTGCTGGGAGCACGTGCTCACCCTCGCTGCCAGCTGGACTTGGAGGGATTGAGCTGCAGCAGTCTGACCTCTGATGAGCCCCCAGATATGGCAACCCTTAACGGTTCTTACTCACAAGACTACCACACTTTCGCCCTTCATGCATTTAAAGATAAGACTTATGGGAATTAACATTTATTTGGAGAGAAAAGTGAAACATTTTGAAGAGCTAGAAGTAGATACTACTGATATTTTTAGGGGACAAACAACTGTTGTTTGGACAGCTCAGGACAAAACTTAGACACAAAGGACAGTGCAATGTAAAGTGAAAAATATGCAGTAAGAACTTAGCAGAAGAAGTTGCATTGAAATAGAAGAAGCAAGAGAGAGGTTTTACTAATCAGTAAAATTTAAATACTGGACTAGGATAGACTTAATTACAAAAAGATGATAAACTAAGGATAAAGCTATCAGAGAAGAGCTGGGAAATTGCTGTAATGTGAAAGTGAGCCAAAATGGATCGAGGCATGACTATAAAGTCATGCCTATTGTCAGATATTTGATATTTTTTATGGAATACCACTAATTATCCAGGGAAAAACAAACTTCTGACAATATTAGTCTGTACATCTGAATTTCTAAATAATGAAACAAAAGCATCATCTAAAGCAGTGGAATTTCACAGAGGTGGATGTCTTTCCTAACTCTTAAATCAACAAGCAAAGATAAACTATTCATGATCCTTCCAGGGGAAAAAATAGGACAAAAAAGCAAACAAACAAACAAAAAACAAACAAACAAAAAACAAACAAACAAAAAACCAAAAAAAACAAAAAACCAAACACAGAAACAAACAAACAAACAAACAAAAACACTAAAGTAACCAATATTATTTTAAAATGTCTGTTGAAATAGTAACCTTCTTCAATATCAAAAGAATTAATTCCTTCAAATACCCAGTAAATTAATGTATCAGCGTGGCTCAAGAGTATTTATACTCTACAATTTACATCTGAATTCTATAAACTCACAGTTAAAATCTGCCAATTAGAATGAGTAAAGAGGTGATCAATAGGCTGGACTACAAAACAAATAAAGAAAAGACCCTGGAAGATGACAAGCTGTTTTTAAGGAGATGTTAAAGACTTTTCTTTATTTCAGTAAGAGAGTGGGGCTTAAGAAAATCTTATATTTAATGACCAAGGCATTTTCACGCAAGTTACTTTTTTGGGTTCCATACTCTGGCAATACAAAAGATCCAGAGGCTTCTGGGACTTTCAAAGATGTACAATAAATTTTGGTGAAAAATGGAGAAAGTTTTTTGTTGAGGCTGTAACTGGCAGAGAGTTGTGCTAGCAGAGTGTTTTGCATAGTCTGCTCTATTTCTACAGTATCATTGGTGTCTTTTAATCACACATCTAGAAAGGGACAGCAATTGCCAGTGATGGATGATGACTGAAAATATCTCACCACATCCCAAAGGAAAGATGCAGCAGCAAGAAACAGCCTGTAATATATTATTCTTATGCTGGAAAACTTGAGGCCAATTATTGTTCCTTTGACAGATACTGCACCCAGGCTTTTTATACTGGGCACCTTGGTATGAGACAGGACAGCCAAGAGCTTGGCTGATGTAATGCTAATAATTGCACACTAATAAGCTTCCTTGCAATTCATGTATAACGCGGTGCTGGATTTCTCTTCAAGAAAAAAAGGTTAGTATAGGTAGATGTATAACTTCCAGACAAATTTTACAATAAGACTGGGACAGTAATGTAGCTAAGATACCAAGCTCCATCTAAGTCCCTATTTCCCTAATGTTAAGAAGTCTTTAGGTTGCATATAAAAATGTGTGATGTAACTGATATTTTCAAATCGTATTTAAGTGATTTCTCAAAGAAGAATTGTGTCTCACTTTTATATTTATAAATATTTATTCTTTCCTAAAATGCAAAGTGAAGCTGCTCACCAAGTAAATAAAAACAACATCAACAAAGTCCCATAAAGTACTAGTCATACTTCTGCAGTCCCTCAAACTACTACACACAGGGAGAATCTCTATTTTTTTTGTCTTTAAAATGGAGGAGGAACAAATGAAATTATGTACATTCCAGGAAGACAAGTTAATGTGGAGGTCATGCAAGTTTTAAATTTTAAAATGAGTTCTATTTTTCTATTTGCAGCACTCAGCAGAATGCAAAAATACTTCTGTCTCTCTTATTATCCTTTTAGTATAGCATCTTCAGAGCAGTTCTAATAATTCACATACAGAACATTTTTGTACACATCCTGAGAAACTGAAACAGTACTTGACAGAGAGCTAAATTTAATAAAATTTCTGTCCTTATACCAAAGATTACTGAATAAATTACCCAATTTAAAGAAAATCACTGTATGGATGAAAGTTCATATACAGTTGTGTGTCCTACTGCGATGGCAGAGTAAAATGTCCACAAAAAAGTGAATATAAGGAAACATTTTTCAGAATAGCACTATATTTCACTGTAAATGTCAAGTAGGGCTATTCTGAAAAATGTCACAGCAATAATTACATGGAAATGGTTCCAGCTAAGGTATACTGTGTGGTCACATTCAGAGTATCAATCAAGGGAAGTTAATATTATCACTAGTTGCTCAAAGAGCATCTAACTATCTTCTAGAGTAACAGCTCTTCTAAAGAAATGTATGCAGTGATAAAATAGCCAAATATTAAAATTTGATTTATAGAACCTGGACTGAAATGCAATTTCTTTTATATTAACTTCAAAATTAAAAAAATACGCATGTACTTGGGAACTCAAGGCTAGAAGATTTCTGGGTCAGTGACTTGAGCTCCTGTTACTGAGGGCAGACAGTGTATAAGCCTTCTTGTACATTTATTAATCTTCATCTTAGAAGTTTTTTTGAATTTTTTTGTCCTTCGCTGCTCTGAATAAAATGTTGCTCCAATACTTGACTGTTCTCATGGTATGAAATTACTAATTAGCAACATAAATTTATTCATGCTCACATTATATTTTTTCTTCTTTAGACAACTTTATCCTTTAGCATTAATAGGTCTACTCTGCCTGATTTTTCAGTGTCTAAACAAAGATTATTGATATTCTCTCTCCTCTTCCTTCTACCTAAGTAAGCCAAAACCTTTTTTTTTTCTTTTTTTTTCTATAGGACATGATCTACATTTTTATTTTTATTTTCCTTTTAGCTGTCCTTCCCTATATGCTGGCAGATTTTTTCAGTGCAATATCCCAATAAGATTTCAGCTCAGTCCTGTGCAATAACATTCTCAGCTCAGCTGGAAATAATTCATGTGCGAAAATCTTGGATTTCCTTTACTTTTTCCATTCTGCCGTCACATGCTGGAGAAGTTTATAGGCATCCTACAGTAAGTAACACAACCAAGTTTTAATGGGCTGCTGGCAGCTCATCAGATGAAAACTTGTCAGTACACAGGGTAACTCTGCTTTTCCCAATTTGCAAGTTTAACCAAGATTCTCTGTGTCATTGTCCAACTCCTTTATACCTACTGTACTTTCCCGTGATTTCTAATCCACCAGTCTTCCGGGTCAATATACAGTCACCTTCAAACTGATACCGCTAATACTAAGGAGGAGACAATAAAAAGCAATCAAGCAAAAATCTTTTTAAAGTCAGGTGCAACTTCATAAAAAATTTGAGTGCATGACCAAGTTCTTTTATATTTCCCTGGCTTGTCATGCTGTGCCACGAAAGAATTATTGCCTCTCTAAACCAATGAGGAAGTTCCTAAAAAGGGACTAGTACAAGTAAAAGCTTTTTTAAAAATCTGTCTGACCTATCACGGTTTACCATAGTAGAAATACTTTTATTAAAAAAAAAAATAAAATAAAAAGGTGAGAAAGAGAGGAAGAGAGGAAGGGGGCATCAACAAAATAAGTAAGTATATACATTTTTAATGTGATATGGGCTGATGAACCTGCAGAAAATTGAAATATAAAAGTAGAAAAGCAGAGACTCGCATATCCACAGTCAAAACCAAAGATATTGGAATATTGTGTTAAAAATATATGCAGTCAATCCAAGAAATAGAACTTGAGCCTTGATTAATTCTGTATTTCACATATATGGTTAATTTTAACTTTTTTAAAAGAAGTGATCCCAGGAACAACTTTATCAGCAGCGCTTGCAGCTGAATGAAATGTAACAATGCAGGCAGGATTTAAATCTGGGCCTAGGACTAAACTGAGCATTGTAAGAGTTAGTCAAAACATCAGCTTAGCCATAGTGCCATTTAGAAAATAATTGTATGCTCCAAAACCTCTCTGCAGTGCAGTGGAGCAGTAGCACCTTGCAGTAAAATCTGCAAGACAGCAACACAGTTACAGGCAGTTGATAAAACACACTGAGGATGGTGACTGGCCTTTGAGGAGAAGAGAACTTTCCAAGGTTAAATATGGTACTTCTATCCAAGTCTAAAACTGACTTGAAAGCCAGATTTTAAAACTCTATTTTCTAAGAATCTGATAAAAACTCATTCCTTGCCTTTGAAATACAACATGATAGATAATAAAACTATGGATTTTGTTTTCAGTTTCTGTATAAATACTATGTATCCTTTTAAAAAAGTTTAAGGTAGGCTTATGAAAGGACTCTTTTGCAAGAGCACAGCATGCCCAGTGGAGGAAGTTTGCCATCTACAGGATCTGTAAAGACTGAGAGATAATTCATTCTGAAGTCTTAGGCACAGGATAAAAAACAAACAAACAAACAAAAAAAATGTGATTGAAGGGATTGTATGGAATTTGTTTTGGGTTGTTCCAGTATCTCTTCACCAGAGGAAAGGACTGAGCATGTAGAGATGAAGAAAGTAGAACTGTTTTCTGGTTCTGCTTGCAGATTCTTTTCTCCATTTAAATATTTTTGTACTTCTATTTCAAAGTGAAACCTTAGGATTTGGAGACATTTTTGTTATCATTTCCTTTCAAAAATGGGGGTAAAAATTCCACCAGTTGATTGGGTGATTGAGACCATCATGGTGTTACGTGCCACCCGTGAGGTGAGGTAACTGAGGTTCTAGACAAGAGATCCCTTGGGGTAGATTAGAGTGAAATAACCCCGAATGACTGGTGTATATACATATATATAATCTATAGAAATATATCATTATAGAAGTATAAAAATATGATCTTAGAAAATATATAATGAACAGAAATAAACACAAGGAAAGGATAAGAGTAGACAGTGAAGATGAAAGATACCAACACCTATGGGTTTAGCAATGAGAAAAGTAGATGTCTGTTTGTCAAAGTGATGATCACATGCTTTGATCCATTTGGGGTGGGGGACACCCACGAAACAAAGAATTCAACAGGTTGATATATGTTTAGGTTCAGGTACTCTCCCCTGGGAGTTTCAACACTGTGGATCATGCACACTCTTCTGATGGAAGGCCCCAGAGATGAAGCATCTGGGAATGATTCAGTGGTCACTGCAGATGTTATTTCTTCCATAACTTGGGGTGACAAGTGTATGAGAGGTTGCTCTCTTTCCCACAATTTTCCACAGTGGGAATTTTTGTCCAGATGCGTTAACCAGGATGTACTAACCAGATCTTGCCTCTGCCAGGCCTGCAATTAACACCTCCCTGTCACAAATTCCTCCCTTCTGTGCTTATCTCAGGCCTGCTGTGGTAACTCATCCTATGGCAAGTTCATTCTGTGACCTGACAGTGTTTGAGACAAACTGTGCTCTTTAAGTCCTTACACGTGGGGTCACGCTGTGGATGCTGGAAGCTTGGTGGCGGAGAGATTTTCCAGTATCTGCCTGTGTCCGTGAGCATTCTCACTTTCTCACGGAGCTAGCTGAAAAACAGCTAGAGAGCTTTTGTAAATAATTCTTCTATCTTGCACCTGTGAGATGTTTTTGTACCTTGTTATTGTTAGTCTGAAGGATTGTTTAGGAAATGGGTGTTTTAGGATCTAGCCAATGAACCTGGGGGGTGGTTAGCTAAAGATCCAATGACTTTTCTACCATTCCAAGAACCTAGGGTATAAAACCCATCTGTATATAAATAAATGAAGGCATTTCTATCTAGTTACTCCTGAGTTTGGCTGTCTCTTTTCTCCCCGGGCTGTGTCCACATTGCGACAGTCACGCAAAATCACAGAATCCCAGAACGGTTAAGGTTGGAAGGGACCACAGTGGGTCATCTGGTCCAACTTCCCTTCTCAAGTGGATCATGCCATGGCGCGGGATTGCATCCAGACAGGTCTTGCATATCTTCAGTAAGGGATACTCCACAACCTCTCTGGACAATCTGTTCCAGTTCATACTCTCCCAGTAAAGTTCTTCCTCATGTTCAGTTGGAACTTCCTGTGCATCAGGTTCTGCCTGTTGCCTCTTGTTTTATTGGTTGGCACCACCGAGGAGAGCCTGGCTTCATTCTCTTGACACCCTCCCTCCAAATACTTGTTTATATTCATAAGGTTAAACAGGCCTAGATCCCTCAGCTTTTCCTCGTAAGGGGGCAGCTCCAGTGCCCTGATTATATTCATTGCCCGCTGCTGGACTCAGTCCAGGAGCTCCGTGTCTCTCTTGTGCTGTGGAGCCCAGACCTGGACCACAGTCTTGAGTCCTGCAACAGCACTATGACAATGGCACACTGATCCGTTAGTCGCTCCATCTTGATGCTCCAGGTGACTTAGTCTCTCATTTGACACTTTAAGCCCTTCTTTTTCCAACTCCATCTGTCGGGTCTTCCACAACTCTTGAGAAGCTTAACTCCCTGTGCTGCAAGGATTTAAGGCCCAGCTCTTACATGACCAAGCTCGGCAACATTAGTAAAGACTTCTAAGAAAAGTGTGAGGAAGGTAAATGTACAGTCAGAGTTAGGAATTATAAGATGGGGGTCATTAGTAGATAAATAAGTACAGGTCTCTAAAGGAATAAAATAAGGAAGCTCATCAGGTTAATTCTGTTATATATATATGAGAATGTTATACGGCTAAAGTTAACTCCACATTTTCAAAAGACATATTGTGAGAAATCCAAATTGTTATTAAAATGTGGTCTAAGATACACATGGAGGAGTTAGTTAGGAATTTAATTAGCTGAAGTGCTAATTAAACACCAGACCTGTCAAAGTTGGGACATTTCTAATGATGTGCTGAGGCACCATACAGTATTTTAAGATTAAAATAAAGAAATAACTTCAAATTGAGGCATCTGTAGGGTTGTATGACCATATAAAAGGGAATATTCTGGATTAGAATTTTCCAGGTAATAGGTCATGTTTGGAGATGTAATATTAATTCCATATCAAGATGGGCTGACAGAAATGCTTAACTAGCTTCTTGAATGCAGATAAAAGTACTCAAAGTAGATTAAGATAATGAACGAAATTTTTATACCAAGCAATAAAGAGGAAGTTGGCAATACTAGTACTTCAGTGTTGATTCTGTTTGCAGTATTGAGCTTTTAGGATGAGGTTTCCTGATAGTTTAAACCAATCTTAACCCGGTTTATGCAATTTTACTCCACTAGTTCATGCTAGTACACATGGGAATGTGCAGTTATCCAGGTCAGGGAGATCATCTGGCTAAAACATTATAGCTGTATCTATGGAGGGGAAGGGGAAGAGACAAGAAGAAGTTAGTTTCCTGCTGAATCAATCACTAGAAGGAGGAAGAAGAGGCTGACCATAGAACTATATCCCTGTAACCCATTAAAATATAATCCTTGTAAGAAAACTCTATTCAGAAATTGTTAATTAATCTGTTCATTAATATGGTTTTAATAATTCAATATGCTCCTAAACAACCATGAAATGGCTTATCTAATTTGATGCTTAATTTTTCACACTAAAATATCATAGAGGACTTCTTTAAATAATCATTACTACTTTTTTCTACTGCGTACTCTGAAGTATGTTTCCAGGGTCATAAACTGCAACTGTTCTCGCCAGCTGGAATGATACAAATGAATTACAGAGCATAAGAAGTAAACCAAAAACCAATCAAAACATATTCTGAAATTTTGTTAGGCAAATATGCCTGTTCTGATTACTGCTAGTGCTTAACAATGATTACTATCAGTGACACAAATCTGCAGATTTATGTTTCCTTACTGAGATTGCATAGTTTCTTTATTGCAATATTTTTCTTCTATGTTTTCCTATAAAGCTGGGGAGTCTGGGTACCCTATTTCTAGAATTCTGTCCTTGTCTGGAGTAAGAATGCTTTGTTTGTTTGTTTATTTATTTATTTATTTGTCAAAGGTAGCAAGGTGTGTGACTGTCTGCATGATTTGTTTTGTTTACTTGGTGTGTTGTGATTTACATAAATGCTTTCTTACCTCCTGTTATGTCTGATAATTCATTTTGTTATTTCCATGATTATTTTGTTATCAGATATATAGACATGTTTTCCTGAGTACTTGCAGCAGTAGCAACATCATGTATTAGTTGTTGTACTTAAATTTCTTTCCTCATTTTACACTTGTATTTTGATTTTCATATAATCATTCCTCTGTTTCTCTCTTTTGTTCTCTTAAACATAAATATTAATGTAGACTATGTATTGCCAAAAACAATATCAGAAAACTCTATTAAAGGTTTTTACCAATATGAATGTGCATCAGAAAACAAGATACTTCATCTGGGGTTTTATATGGCATTGCCTCCAGATGTTTTCAGTGTTTCTGTTACATATTGAAATGCACATAAAAGCACAGTTACAAGTAACATGCTTCTTCTGTACAATGTATGTGACAGTACTGCCGTAGGGAATGTGTAGGGATTCGCTCTTCTCTCCGTAAATCAGTTGGTGCCAGCTGATGGCCATCACAGCTCATAGTCCCACCAAACATCACATTCACACACGTGAGCTCCTTAGTACAACTGAACTTGCTTGGAGCAGAAGATTGGAATAAATAACTTGAAGGTACCTTCCAATCTAAATTATTTCGTGGTTGTGTAATTCAAATTCAACGAGTGTTCTGACAGTCAATGAATTATTAACAGAGATAGCTTTCAAACAGGTATAAAGCTTCCTCCTTACAAAAGTAAACAAATAGATTTACTTTCCCTTGTGTATGTCAAGTAAAAATTTTGAAAACATGTTTTGTTTTCAATCTGTTACATTCCAGAACAGTATATGCAAAAGGCAAAAAACTAGATAGGAAACAAAAAGTTGTTGTTAGCCTATTTAAAATTGGTTTCGTCATTAGCTGTGCTGCTTCTGAGGGGAGAACTAGCGTGAATAGAACTGCATAAACTTTAGAGAGGTGATACAAAATGTGGGAGAAAAACAGCTTGCAGTGAAAACTGTTTCATTATTGGATACATCGAGTAAACATTCAGTAGGCTGAGCTATTCAATAAATGTGTTTAATTGACGCAAATATCTAGATCCTGATTCAGTTACTCCTGTGCTGCGCCATTCATTCCCTTGACACCACATAACAAAACAGAGCTTGAGTATGATTTTTTTAAACTGAAACAAAGCTTATTCCCTGTTTGTTTTTTATTATACAGAGACAAGGATAAAACAAACCTGTGTACAATTATATCTCCAAATAGTTCCTGTATAGTCCTGTTTGAGCATTATTTGGGAATGTGAGTCCCGTATCAGTGCCCAGGTGTTTTGTTTTGTTCTGCTTTGTTTTGTTCCATTTTGTTTTGTTTTGTTTTATTAGGCAATGTGGGACCATAGCAATATTCCCATGATAATCTTATGCATCACGAATTGGGGAAAAATTGTCTTTAGTCAGTTTCTTTCTGGTCGTATTTCTTTTCTACAGCTGTTATGGCTCTCTTGCTCTGGATTTGTATTGTTTTTATTGTAATTCTTAGTAAGTCTCTACTGCCTTTATTTCTGCCAGCTTTTGCCAACTAAATGCAAGTTTATATTCTCTAATGGCTATATTGAAAGTATGTAACTCTTCTAAGTTATCCAAACAAAAAACACACAAATCCAAAAAAATAGTGCTGATTTACCCATTAAAAATCAATTCATTTTGAATCATGGATAATACATTTCCAGTAATTTGAACACTTGACTATTCCTTGGTGGAACATGACACTTGTTGTCAACAGTCCATAAATCTCTTTACAAAGGGGAGTAACAAAATTATTGCCCTTTTTAATGGTCCCAACTGGCATATTTAGTATGTGGTGGTAGAACCTTCCTTTTTGTCTGATTCATGATTATTTAAACATACCATCGTGCAAAAGTAGCCTTTAGTTCAAGAATGGCCCATTATGCTGAGTTGTCTCGTAGATGCAATGCATTTTGGAAAAAATAAGCATATAAGTGCTCACTAAAATGCCAGCAGTTTTCATACACTTCATCAGTCTTGCTATACAATTACATTTCCTTTTGGTTATTTGATTTTTATTTGATTTTTGTACTTTCAGACCCAGCTGCTTCTTTGCATACCAGTCTAATTCTTTCTGAACATCTTCAGTCTGAGAAAAGCAAACACTCTAATTTTATATTGATGCTTTATTTTTCTATATTCTCAGACTATTTTTCCTGTCATTTACCATCAACAAAGCTTCCACACTAGCAGAGTACCACAGCATCTTCTGTAGCCCACTATGCTCCATGGCCCATCATGTCCTGTGAAGCCAATCCTCATAAAAAATTGTATGTGAAGACTTTATGTGAAGGTGAAATTACATTATCTCTCTCTGTTTCATAAAATTATTTCAGGTAGAGTTAGATCACACTGGAGGTAAAATTCCATTCCCTGATTTTGAGATGTGTTTCACTGCAGTTCTGTGTAGCATCTAAAAAGACACATTTTTGTATTTGAGATAATATAAATTTTTAAAATTTTTTGCAGCTAAATCCAAACACGTTGCAGCTTATATTAGATTTTTCTGGATTGCATTGCTTTCCATAGACAGCGATGTGACCTTATTACAGTGTTCTCAGTTTACGTGCCTTTTGCGATGGACAACATAGTAATTACATCTCAACCTGAGCATAATTTATTCAGAAATTGCCTTGCACATGAGATGACAACTGTTTTCAGATAAGCTCTAAAAATTTCTCTGGATGCATATTCTCAAATGGTGACTGCCATGGTGGTGTCAGAGAGTCTAAGCACTGACGCTTTACAGAGTTGTGCTTCAGTGCCATGTCATGAACATTGCCAAGTAATGTTCTCAAGTAGCATTTGTCCCAATATATCAGCAAAAGGTGCTTCAAAAAACACATTCTGTGCACAAAATTAAAATAATTTTATCTGTAACCTTCTGTAATGCATCTTGTCCTGTGGTGCTTACACTGATGACAGACTTCTATCATCTGAATCCATGAAACAAGTATATATCCTTCACATTTTTCTTTCTTTATTAATCAGATTGTATCTGGACTGATTTTGACATTTTGTGCTTCAGTAATGATAACCCTTTCTTTACTGACCAGTCATATTTTCTCTGAACTGATGTTCTTTCTGGTCTTCAAATATTTGACTAGTACACATTTAGTTCCACATTCTTGGGCTACAATTCTTTCTTTTCTGACTTTATGTGAAAATGGAGACAGATCATTAGGCTTTTAATTTGCCATACAGTGTCTTTAAAATTCATGTTCAAATGGGTTCTCATAAACTCTGGTTTCTCAAATTTGTTCTTTTTTACCTAGAATAATGTAGAAACTAGTTGCTGCAGTCCTGATAATCTACTAAACTCTCTATGAATCAGAGAAATCTAAATTTCACTTCCATCTCTGCTAATTCACAGAGAAGACAAATCCACTTTAGGGAAATCTTTTTTTTAATGTATGGGTAAAACTCTGAATCTATCACTGAAGACTACATATTACATTCATTATGCTGTCATGCTTGTGTGGAGCGGTCACCTCTCACTCCTACGCAGAAGAAAGCACCCAAAATTTGTAGATACCCATGGGTAAAAAAGGATGGCAAATGTCAAAAGAGTCCAAAAAATCTCACAAAATTTTATTACCACCATACACACTCAATATGGAAATTGGTATATGCTTTGCCTTTATCTTCTAATAGTAAGAGGAATAAAAGAATAAAAGAAAAGAAGAAAGAGAAAGTGAATAGGAAATCAGATAGAAGAGAAGAAGGGATCACCAGTCCTGGGTACAAAATCTGCACACTGGAGCAGTTCATGAAATACTGCAGCCCATGGGAAGGACTCACTTTGGAAAAGCTTATAGAGAGCTTTCGCCTGTGGGAGGGGTCCCACACTGGAGCAGGGGACAACAGTCTGGAGCAAGGAGAGGCAGAGACCATGTAGAATAAACTGACCACAGCCCCCATTTCTTGTCCCTATGCACTGCCGGGGGAAGGAGATAGAGAATTGGAAATAAAGTTACACCAAGATGAAGGGAAGGGTTGGGAAAGTTATTCCGAAGATTTGGGTTTACTTGTCATTACCCTGTTCTGATGTGTTTGGCGATAAAATCAATAATTTCCCGAGTCAAAAGTCTGTTTGGCCTGTGACAGTAACTGGTGAGTGATCTCTCTCTGCCCTTACTCAGCCCATGAGCCTTTCACTATATTTTCTCTCTCCTGCCCACTTGTGAACAGGGAGTGATACAGTGGCTTCTGTCAGCACCTTGTGTCCAAGCAGGAGTAGCCTGCCAAAATATGCAATATTAAGTTTCTATCAGACCGCAGATTATAGTTTATTTTACTTCCTGATACTACCTGTGGGTGTACTGAGTTGATCATACTCATGTTCAGCAAGAAATCTGTGACACTGTCCTTTGTAAATCTCTCTTGGGATATAGAAAATTGGCAAACCAATTTCTGTATTTGTGATGCTTTATCTCAAAGGATGGCAGATCAAGGATTGATATGTTTCTACACATGTGCAATTTATCTGCTTCAGTTCTTGGTTTAACTATTTTATCCTGACTCCAAAGTGAGCTGCTGGGTCTTCTAAATTTACGCTCGTTTACTGTCTTTGGTAAGAGTTTACGCTACCTTGTTGGTATTTGATTTGGACGTGATTGCTCTTTCTTTGTCTAGTTACTATTTAGGAGGCTTTCTGGAGCACCAGTTGTTAGTAAACTTCACTTTACACTTTGAATATATTACTCTATACCAAATATGCAGTATTTTTCTTCTTTTATCTTTTCCTCTTCTGACTTCTTTTAATGTATGAATGTGCCTTTTAAAGTGCTCACCCGTATTCCTGGACTGATGGGCCAAAATCAACCTTCAGATCTCATTGACTACTGGCATATTCTATATGAAAATTGAAAATTTAAAATTTAGTATTCAGTTTCAAGGACTTCCTGTTTCCTACTTCTCATTGTTCTACACCACCTGATGAGTGTTGTCAACCCTGAGATCACACAAAATGTATTTTGCTTCCTGAAGATTTCTAATAGCCTGTAAAAGGAGAAAACAGCTCAGTGTCTTGGTGTATGCTGATCAAGAGGTCTTTAATGAGATACGGGCAACCTGCACACGTATAAGGCTTCTTTATCCAGAAAAAACACCTGTACTCACCTTCCTATTTCCCCACTTCAGATTTCCACATTGGACTCTCCAGCCTTTAGATTTCAGTGCAGTTTCAAAATCCACTGGACTGCTACATCTGGCTGTACTTTTGGACAGTGCCCACTCAAAAGCGCTGCACTTCCCATACTGAGTCAAAAGCAGCCACTGCTAAAGCTGACAATGGAAGTATGAACTGACTTTTAGATTCTTATGGAGAATATAAACTCCAATTTAGTACATCCTCTAGCTATCCATAGTCTTAGCTACAACCAGTTCAGTAAAAAAGTGCCTTCAGTGACTGGCAGCAGCAAGCAAGAATCATAAAATGGAGCACCCCAACACCTTCTACAGAATGTCTCTAGACATACCAGTGTCCCAGTCTGTTGAAAGGAAAAATACATTTAAATGACAGCTTGCAAACAATTTTTAAAAATTTTATTATATTCTTTTTATATGTGGTTTTCTATTCAAACAATCTCTATTTCTATTCAATCTCTACTTTTTCTCATGTGATTTTGTTTATTTGCATTAAGTGAACAGTTTTGCATATACTGTTGCTTAGACAGACCATATTTACTATGTTTTTGGTGTTAATAGCAGTTATCTTCTGTGTGTCAGGCACTTGCCATAAGACTGAGGTCTCATGAAAGGTGCTCTTGTGGCTTATGTACAAGTCTTTGCATTGACAGTTCAACACACTTCACTGGGAGCCACTCATCACATAGAACAGTACAATCAGAGAACTTCTGAACACTTGCCTCACGGTACTGACCAAAGCCCAACACGGTAAAATAAGAAACAACATTGATAGAACATTCCTATTGATATAGGGTTTGGGTTTTTTTGTTTGTCTGTTTTTTTCTTTTTTTTTGCCAAATGTATCCGTGCCTCTGAAACAGAATATTTTCAGATCAGGAGCCTTTAACAGAAAGGTGTTGCAATGGAAGATTTTCAACCACTTCTACTTCACGACTTTTAGATGGTTAATGACAGGGTGGTCAAGCTATCATCTCTTGCACAGATGGCAGCCTCAGAGGTTGTTCTGGGACTTATGAAGGGGTTAGACAGTTGATTAGTTATCTTCCTTGCTCCTAGCAGCTGAAAAAGTTTCCAACAGTAAGGGCAAAGATCTGGCAGTTTCTTTGACCTCATCCAGTCCTCTGTTCTTCTCTCATGCTCCCTACTGCTTCACATGCTCCTCCTCTAATCTTGTAAATTAATGAGTTGCAAAGTTCAAAATCTTTTCTCCTGCTATAACAGCTGTTCCAAGAGGACTTTGTTGTCTGTGCACCTTCAATCATTTCCTGAGCAAAACTGTTTACATCTGCATGAACAACTTTAAAGATGAAAAAGCCCTGACTAATATTGTCAGATCATTAATTTGAATCACCTGATGTCAAGCTGTTATGTGTTAGTCCAGAATTTATACAGGTCAAGGCCAAAAAATACTGAAAGGCTTCCAAGCCCTTGTAGTTTCAGTAGCTAAAAAACTAACTCAGATTGTCTTGCTTCAACTTTGTTGGATTTTTTTGTCTGTTTGGGGTTTTTGTTTGTTGGTTGGTTTTACAGCTTGTCTGCAATTTTTAGAGGGGTTATAGATCAGTGGCTGGAACACAGCATTGTGTTCTATTACTGACCTGCATTCTTCTACGATGACCTCTTCATTTCTCTGTTGAGTTGACGAGGGGCAATGGCTTACACACTATCTTTTAACCTCGACCTCGGTTTCTGGAAAGAGTAGCATGTTTTAAAGATACTCATGTTCACTGAAAAATTATGTTTCAGGTGTCTCCAAGATGCATTTCAATTTCCCGGAACAAAATTGTTAGCGCAGGAAGATGTAATGTCATTTCTAAATTCCTGGCCTAAGGGTTAATTTAATTTTGAAAAGCCATTGCCACTTGCAGGAGACATTGAAATAGATTTTTTTTTTAATGATGGTGTTTGTATTTCAGGTAAAGGGTATGATTTTTAACTGAAAAACTTGTATTAGGCAGGCCAAACATATCCAAAGTGGTATGGACATGCTGTAGATTTTGGAGTGGGATTATAAATGTGGATTTGTGATCAAGAGCTGTCTCTAAGAACAGTTCTCAGGAGATGAATTGGTAGATCTGAGGCACTTAGGAAAAGGGGAAGACATCTTCCCTCAGGTAAATATTTTTGCTTTAACTCACCACATGCTAGAACTGGATCAAAAATTTGATATCATGCATGGGAAGATACAGAGCAGTATCTTGCACCCCTGCAATGGAAGCAAAAATTGTAGAACTGCTTTTCAATGTAACACCAGCATCCATGTGGATGCTATTTAGACAGAGGACACACATGTGCCATCAGTTTATTAAAAAACTTTCCTGGGAGGCAATATTCTTCTCAAAATTACCATTTCATGGCAAAGAAGTTACAACAAAATGAGTGAAATGTGCTCTTTTTCCAATATACAGCATTAAAATATATAGGAAAGAGGTGAAAAAAAACATGCTTTAAAAGCTACCTAATCTTTTCAGCCCTCTTATTTCCAGGTGAGCTATGAACTTAGGTTTCAGTGTGGTATCCAATCACTTGAAAAGTTTCAACTACACTACTTCTTTATATAGTGTGGTTCAGGTTTACAAATAATCTCTTTTGTTTTGGTTTGCTTTTCATTCCATTTCAGTACCATATTATACACATTAACAATATGCTCCTTCTTTTTCTCTGAACTCTTAAAAATCTCTCTTGGTGTTAATTGATGCTCCTGAATCTTTTCCTGTAGCTTTTAGTTCACCACGAGGAAGCGTATGTGATAGGAAAATGCTACTGATTTAGTTGCAGAAGTGGCTGGTTATTCTTAGTAAATTTTCCATTATGGTCTATTATGATCTTTTTGATTGGCAAGCAGATTCACAATGAGTGTTATCATGATCAGGAAAAAAAACTGCATCAATTAACACAAATTAGCATCCCTGATGGAAGTTTGGAAAAACACAGGGGTGAATGGGAAGGAACACAGCATGTTTTTCCCTGTTCAGACTGAATCCCCAAACTTCATTTCAATTTGTACTGGTAGAATTAAAGCCTCACATAGCCTAGAAGTTTAAGATCAGCTGCTGCACAGACTTTGGTCTTTGATTTTGTAACAATACACAAGAAGCAGCTATAATTTTCTAAACTAAGGATGTACCCCTCTATGTCTCACCTGTACAAAGCACTGCATGGTCCCTTGCTTTTACATATCTGTCTGAATTCTGGGATCATACCACAGAGGAGAGAAGCAGAAATTTAATTACATACTGAATCCAAATTATTTTCTCCAGGAAATGAGTTTGTCCAGAGGAAGATCCCAATAGGTTTTCTGAAATCTTTCTCATACAGCTCTCCTATTTTTCCCTATAACTCTCAGTGTATATGGTCTCCAATATTAATTTCCTCTATTTATTTAAAAAAAGAAAATTGGCCATATTAAAAAAAAAAAAAAAAACAAAAACCACTTTATGGATCAGAGGTACATTTACTGGTGCCACTGCTACATGTTGTTCAAAGAACTCTCTTGTGCTAAACTCCACTTCCCAGGATTACTACTCTCCTCCTGACACTGGATGTCAAAAGAAATAGGCATAGCTAAGAGTCTGTCAAGTGAAGAGAGGAAGAAGAAGTTTCTCTGTTTTTTCCAAACCTGTGTTTAGAGCTTGGAACGTAGAAGGAGAAGAAGGAAAGCAGATACTTTAAGAGAAGAAGCTGAGAATACTCAGCTTAAGCCAAATATTGAGGGAGTATTTCAATATAGGGAATTGGTCTCCTTGGCTGTTTTATTGATGAAATAGATGGCTAATAAACACAATCTGGGATACTGTATTTGCTAGAGTGAAGGTCCAAGCCAAGGCACACTAGGAGAAGCCTTGCATTCAGCTCTCTCTATACATACCATAGAGGGTCACACAGCAATTTAAATCTTGGATGGACAGTGGAAGCAATAAAGCAGCCACACATTCATCAGAGACTATAATTTGTCAAATAAGAAAAGAAGTGGAAGTTTCTCTTTCTGCAAAGTTAGGTTATACTTCTTTCTCATTTTAGTAATTTCAAGTATGAATAAGAAGTTGCTGAACCCATCTGTTCATCATTAAATAAAGTACCATGCAACATTATTTTAACTCTGTGTTTTAAAAGGTTGGATACAGTTATTTATTAGTATTGATACGTAAATTCTTTACATGTCCACTAAGATCTGTCCAAAAAATGCATCAGCCTTTTCTCTGACCTCAGATTCTGCTCTTTCAGGATTGATGTCATTTGTATAGAACACCAATTTGCTTTGTTTCTTGTTATTAGTAATGCAGACTCCACTCAAATTCTCATCTCTATTTTCTAAGCTGTTCATCAGTTTCTATGTTGTTTATTTTCCATACAAGAAGTATCCTTACAGAAAATATGGAGGCTGTTAGTTGCACAAGTTGTTTTAATTCTGGATAATAAAATCATGAAGACCGGTAGAACATGATGAAAATCAGAGTCCATTTCTTGAATACTGCCTACTCATATAACCCTCTAATCTGAAAAAATTTAACCGAATTTGAGAAATAGAATGACAGACAGGATGATCAAATATCCAGATTTTTCTCAGAAATAGCTGAGCAGACTATGATTCTTCAACATTGCAAAGTGACATAAGGAGAAAGGAAGTCAAGCTGACATGTATAAAACATTGTGTGACATGGAGACACAAAACAATTAATGAGCAAGCAAATATAACTAAGAGGTGACAAGTTCAAAGCAAGAAAAATTAAATACATTTTTGCATACTGGGAATTATGTCACAGAAGTCTCTGACTCTTCGGAGATTATCAGTAATTTAAAAGCAATCAGAAAAATTAATGAAAGAAAAATCCAGGAAGTGCTATTTATCTCAAAGCTACTATAGCTGGATGAAGATGCTGATCTGGGGACTTTAAAATTTCTTTCTTTAAATGATGAGAATTTATGGAAAGTGGAAAATACCAAAAATATCTGAAAATAGGTACACAGTTAGGAGAAAATATTAAAAATATTTGGGTTTTTTTTATTATTTCTGTCTTGCATTCTCTAGATTGCGCAAAAAAACCCCATACTCATCAAAGCCATTTTCTTCAGGCTATCATCTGAAATACAGGAAAATACCTGATTTCCTAAAGGACTGAGAGGCAGCATGTGCTTCTCAACAAGCTGAGCAAAGTGGCTGTGTGTAAGGGATGAACTTCACTGCATCAGCCGGCCCGTCCAAACTGTGCCAGTCGGTGTGCTACAGCGGGTAGATTAACCCTGCTTATCAGCTCCTAGAAGGAGAATCAGCCAGCCCCTCTACTTTCCATTCACAGAGCAGTCCAAAGAGATTGCACCTGTGCCATGTACCGGGCACATTTGTTATTGGTTTCTGTTTTGATGAAGAAAAGGATGACTCAGAGAATTTTGCAACTGGGAAGAGAAATGTTCCTGTACAAAGGCAGGAAAAAGCATATTGCTTTGAGGAGGTTAAGTAGAAAGGTTGGTTGAGGGACTGCTATCATAGGATAAAGGATATGTTTGCTCAGGGTAATAGCTTTGACTTTTCAATATTTGTTTGTTTTATTGAATTACATAGCCCTTATAAAATAATTTTAAATTGCTGAAAAATTAAAATCCCTTTCAGAAAAGAAAAAAAAATGAGATTATACATAGAATTTATATGGTTTCATTGAAGAATAGAAAAGCCTTTCCTCATTTGCTTTTTTTTAAAATCTCTATATATTTTTCAATTTCCTCTCAATTAAAATTACTAGAGGGGTAAAAACTTTCTCACAAGTATTTCAGTGAACTTGGTGGCCTTTTATGCCATCAGTTTGTTTCTCATCAATAATTTATGAGGCCTAAGCCTTGTTATGTTCATAGAAAATCAGTTTTAGGCTAATAGTACTTTTAAATCTTTTCATGAAACAAGTTTAGTTGATTAAATTCTATTTCAGCAGTGAATTATATATAAGAAAGGCCATCCTGTCAACCAATAGATAAAATGACTTAGATAAAAACTGACTACATGAACAGGAGGTTTTGGCAGCAAGCAACAGAATGTATTCTTGCAATGAGTTTGCAGACATGTAATTATTACAATGCTTAGGTTCATAGAAAACATCTAAGGAAAGTTTAAGTAGGAAAAAATGGTGAAGAGAATAATGAGTCCAAAAGGAATTAATGAATTGTAAATGAGAATTTTAACTTAAAATAGTTCAGCTTCTTGGTTGAATCTCAGTCTCTTGCTTTGCTATATTAGTCTTCAATTTGAAAATAAATATTACATGTTCACAAATGAAAAATTACAATGTAAAAATATTGACAAGAAGAAATTATTGTCACACTTGCTAACTAGTATTTGTGTTAGCCACAATAATTAAATACTTTGGAAAAAATATAATGTTGAAACAAGTGCATAAATAAAGACTATAAAGACTTTAATTATGAAGCCTGCAAGTCAATAATTCTTCACTGTGGTTCATGTAAAAACAATTTTCTAGAAAATCGAAGCTCTGTATCTTTTTCTTGTTTCTAAAAGTACTTAGCCCCTTTGAAGTCAAGGTTCAAATTTTATCAATGTAGCTAAGTGTGCTAGTAAAATCATGTGTAAAACTTACAAGCAAGAAATACATATTTTCATACAGTCACAACAAATACTAATTTGCAATGTTGATCATGTAAGGAGTGCAGTCAGAGTTTAAAATTATTAGCTTGTCAAGTAACATAACAAAGCCTATCCTACCTTTAATAAGTAGGTAGTGTTGGATTTTCCTTATTTTTTTGAAAATGTCACATGAAGCAATGCACTTTGGAAAAGTACAGTAATATTAACACTTAAAATCAATGTTCGAAGAACATTTTTCTCTTGTTTACTCTCATAATATAAAACAAAACTATTCTCTGGTAAAATACAAACTTATGAGAATGACATTTCTGTATCACAACTGATATTTCCTGTGAAAAACATAGCAGACATTGCAGGAACCTTACTGTACTGAGGCCCTGCTCACAGCACTGTGGTAATATTGTTAACTCATTTTACCCAAATTTACCAATGCTTAATATGGTGCAGTAAAGAGAATAATTATGGAGGTGATTTCAATTGGTTGGAGTTGCCTTTTGTTGTGGGTTTTTTCCCCACAAGTCTTAGCCACTTTTTGTGCATAGAGAAAATGTAAAAGAAGCCAGAACTTTCTAATAAAAAGGTACATTCTTATCCCATAGAGACAAAAGGGCGTTGTGTCGTTATGGACACATCACTTGAATTGCAGAGACTTTAAAAAAAACCTCAAACAATAAAAGCGACACAATTCACTTATGCTGGATGTGTAGAAGCCCTTTGGTGCCTGGCAAAAAGCTCCTCATTTATGATTTGTATTTGTCATTACTGTATGTTGCACATGGTGCTTTGTTAAAAACAACCTCAGTCACTGTCTTCTAGACCAGGACAATGGTCTTTCTGCACTGACATTTACAGCTGTAAGTTTTTTGGTGCTTCAGAGGGAATTAATTACCTGTGATGATTCCTAAGGCACCTTCTCTCTTGTTCCTTTGTCCGTTTATCCTTTCCACAGGACAACAGGGCCGCTTTGAACATTTTTATATCAGTGGTTGAGAATTAAAATCAGTCCAAAGGCATATAGTAAAACCAAATTGCAAGCATCTTCTTACATGATTCTTGTAGAAAGCAGAGTCAAAACACGAGTTCAAGTGTCCCAAAATAGTTGGAGGGTTGTACCTCAAATTTATTTTCCTTCATATCCAAGTGCAAATATAATTTTATTTTGTTGTTCCTTATCTTTACAAAAATATGATAAAAGCTCTTTTACTTGTTGCTACAAGAAGCTGCCTTAATTCTCTCTCAATTTTCCAAATGTGCATGAAAGTGAACTGAATAGAAAGTGTTCCTGGTACTTCTAATTATAGGCTAATTTAAATGTCTTTGAAGGGAAAAGGAATGTCGAAATAGAGAATGACAAAAGAGAACAAGAAAGGTAGGCACATGACCTTGATTACAATCTAGAGTTGTCACTAAATATCACACAAATCCTTAGGAACTGTTGTTTCATAAATTATTTTTGACACTTTCAATAAATATTGAATTAGATGTCCTGTGGTGTACTTAAAACAAAATGAATGTGTATTTAAAGTACCAAGATAAAATAGTACTTATTACAGCTCTAATAAAACCTCATGTAGCTTTAATATGATACCTTACCTCTTATACACAATTCCCAAGACTCGTGTACTGTGCAGACTTCTGTTCACTTCACAGGGGGTTTTGGGTTTGCTCGCTTTTTGGGACTGCCTTAGTGTGCCCACTGGTAAACTTTGAGCCTTTATGAGTTTCTCTTGAGTCTTACCTGTCTTCAGATGTTTACAGCTTCACTTATGCTCTTAGTTTAATCTTTTTTTTTGGTTCCATGCCTGCTAGAAATTCAGTCAAATTCAGTAATGTGTTTTTTATGTAGCTTCAGAAATAATTCCATAGTTAATGTATTGCTGCATGTTGGCCTGAATAAGTAGACACTATGTGTTTATTCTGGTGTTGTTCCATTTGTGAGAAGAAATTGACGATGGAAAGATTCCTCTTTAGGTCTTCCCAGAATCCCTACTATGAGTAATATACAAGTCTTCTTACAAAAAATTTTTTGGAGAATATATTTAATACAATTTTCATGGATGGAAAATTCTGATTATTAAAATTCTAATTTCTAATCTGTTCTTCATCATGATTATTCACTTCACACCAGGGTTTGTCACCTTATAATATTTTAAAGTTCTTTTAATCTTTGGTACAAACCATCTCTGTTAGAAGGTTCCACATTGTGCTGTTTCCCATGTCTGCCTGTCCCATTTCTTGCCTTGTTTTGTGGGAAAATCTTTGGTTTCTGTCAGCCTTTCATCTCTTTGATATCTTTTATCATGGGAAAATAGTAGTTTCACAAAATAGCTCTGTAAAATGAAAATTTTGTAACATCTGGTCCAACAAAGCTATAATTGATAATATCCAGCTTTTGGTCCATTTCAGGAAGCTTCTAGCTCTTGCCCTAAGCTTTGCTCCAATAACACCTATAAAATAATCAGGTTTTCTGCTGCACTTCATTTTTCAACTTTTTTTTCCAGACTATGAAATTTCTGGTATTCTTCAAAAACTTCTTTCATCATTCAATGGCAACACAAACTCTATCGAACCCTAAAATACGGGCTTGGTCTTGCTACCAAAATTTGGAGTGCAAAAGCCACTTTTGGGTCTATATTTTCTCATTCAAAACAAAACCAAAACCAACCAAACAAAACCAACAAGTAAAAAAATGTTGTCCAAATCCTGTGTTCTTAGTTACAAATTCAGACATTGGAGACTTCCACTTTATAGTAACTTTACATCTCTTCCAGTAAGTATCTTCTATGTGCTGCTATGTTTTCTGCTTTCTTAACTTTCCTTGAGGTTGCCTTTAATCGCCACCTTTCTTCACTAAATGCCTTCTTTAGAAAAAAAACAGCAAAGGATGACGCAGTGTCCTTTTTCACCCTTACCTCCAAAGACTGGGAGGCATCTCAGTCACTGAGACTGTAATTTCCTTCTGTCTAAATTCAGGGGAAATCCCTTTGCAAGACCTCAGCGCTAGACCTAGCTGTGAATTTCCCCTTAACTATGAGGTTCCATCTCCAAAACTCTTTTTTGCACATTGAACAGATGGCACATGAGGATGTAAAGGTAAAAAAAAAAACAAAAACCTAAATATTGTGGTTTACACATTTGCCAGGAACATGGCATGAATTGGGTGGTTTGTTTTGCTAACTGCTGAAAATTGGAAAGTGATTAAGCAGTAGACATAGCAGGTGTGGTGTTGGCATATTTTGGACTCCAGCTGAATCATTAAAGCAAACCAGTAATACTGAACTGATATTTTCCATGCAATCAAACAGGAGAAAATATTCAGGTGCTGCATTATTCACCACTGACTTGAATGGTTTGAGCATAATTGAAATGATTTATTTTTCTGCTGCTGTTCTGCATCTGTCTGGTCTCAAGGATATGTTTAAATTGTTTGACAGGGAGGATTGTTTGACAGGATGGACTGTATTATTTTGAGGTTTAACTCTGAAGAGATAAAAGTGCGCTGGGCTAGAAATAGTTAGCAGGCTCCTCACTAAATGAGTAGTAGTATGAATTTCCCCCATATCTTCAAGCAAAATCAGTACACGTTCCCATTGTGTCAGTTGCAAAAATTATGAGTGATCCAGAAAGAGAATGAAAAGAATCTTGTCTCGAGTAAGTGAAATAAGTAAACGTCGGAATGTCAGATGAGCTGCCACTTATGTAAATTTTGATATTTATAAACTAGGCTTGTTGAA
Source organism: Melanocharis versteri (assembly GCA_013397845.1). Lineage (NCBI taxonomy): Eukaryota > Metazoa > Chordata > Aves > Passeriformes > Melanocharitidae > Melanocharis > Melanocharis versteri. The sequence continues at coordinate 237,588 of VZTG01009791.1, read as the reverse complement.
ACAAATCTTATTGAAACAAAGAGACTTTGACCTCCAATCCATCATTGAGCAGACACAAATTTACTACTGCATTTCAGACATTGGCAGAAGGGCAAAAACTCCTCTCATGGAGGATGGATGAGCCGTATTCAGCAGGAGAAAGGCCAGAGCAACCCCTGCTTTATCAACCCTCTGCACCCTGGGGTGAGGGAAGCTCCACATCACGAACCTTTCCCCCACCACATCAGAGCGGGCAGAGGAGCAATTGCAGCACCACATCCCATGGGACCTTTTCTTTTGCATTAAAGGTCACTATGAATTGCTAAAGAATGAAGAATAAAACAAAAGTGCTAAATACTGTAAATGTCTGTAAATGCTGTGGGGCAGTGGAACTTCCATTTTGTACTGCTGAACACTGCTGGAGAATATGTGTATGGAAGAAAGAGATACACATGTGAAAGCTTCAGAAGAAGTTGTGAAAATCAGTTGTAAAATGTAGATTTTTGTCTTTAAAGGCAAGACTCTAAGTGGGAAAATTGTTTTAATCCTTTTCTACTTAAGAAAAAGAGTTGTACAAAATCACTGATAAAAATTATGGTCACATCAATTTGTTTGTTTGGGTTTTTTGTTTAGCAACTGGATCAAATAGGATAATGGAGAACTAGCATCTTACAAATACCTTCTTATATATGACTTTTAAAGGTTCTAGACTTTAAACAAAAAATAATTATTCTGTTATTACTTGTGTGCAGTGGTTTTACATGTTTTTTTAAGTATCTGAGTTAAAAAATCCAGGTGTCTGAACAGTGAGAGACAGTGATAGTGCTCTTGATTCTCACGTCTCTTCTGTTCTGCTCTCTTCTATGAAGTGGGTGGGAGGAATTTTTCTGCAAAAACTAAACTCTCAGTGCTGTCAGAACCTTCAGTCTTCTAGTGGTTTTATGTGCCAATGTTTCAGTCTAGAAATGGATGACAATGCATGTTCAGGATATTATTAAAATAACTGAGCAGAAGAAAGTGAAATACATGGTATTAACAGTTCTCGTAAATTTGAGATTTCTCTTATACATATTCTCCACTTTCTCAGGCTGGGAGAAGAAAAACACTGTCAATTTTATCAGAACTTCTGAAACCTTGCACTTTTTTTTCTTTCTGTGTAAATATTTTGTAATATTTAAGTAATGCTCAAGAGAATGAGCTATATGTTTCTCACTGATGTCACCTGCATGAAGGAATGCTCTTAAAGTTCATAATACTTGGAAAAGCAAAATGAAAATTCAGGCCCAGTTTTTAGATATTTGCATAGAACTTACCTTTTCACTTTAAAAGTTTATTTTCCTGTGAATTTTTACTTCCCCACCTTAAGATAGCATTCTTTAACACAATGAACATATTTTTTTAAACACATTTTAAGACCTGTTGTCTGTTATCTCTCTCATACACTATTTCAGATATAATAAAGACCTCAGCTTCCCATAGAAAACCTTACTGTTTTCCAGTTTTATGTCATTCATTTTGTGTTTTCCAGCCAAGTGCAGTTTTTGTGCACAAAATATTTCCATTTTTTCTTTGGGTTTTTTTTTGTCTTAATTTAGGTAATGTAGCACGTTTTTCACATACTTAGGATTTACTCCATTCTTTCATGTCTACAGGGACTGAGTAGTGTTTATAACTCTGGTTGAATAAAGAAACAAATTGGTGCGCAGACAAAAAAATCTTTGCTAATTCTGTAGTTTCTTAAATATATTATTTTATTTGACATATATTTCTTTTACAATATTAGTATTCAGAGAAGGGCTGTTCATTCTGAAAGGCCCTGTTCTGTTTTTTTTTAATTTTCATGCGTTTCTTTGGCAGCATTTTAAGAAGATAATTAAACAGTCTATGAAGTGAGATCCCCTCTTTTTGTCAGAATTGTTGCATTTGCTTTGAGATGAATAATGCTCAGGTTGCCTTCCCAAGACCTCCAGCTCTCCATTTAGGTGTCATATCTTATTTCCCTGGCCTAGAAATCTTTTTGCTGCCCTAGAAATAAATTTTCCTGCTAATATCTCATTCATATTTTTTTCTTCTGGCTTTTTTGGGGATTTTTTTTCTGTATTTTCCAGTTACACATCATTGTGATGTGGGATGGGCAACAGACCGCCCTCAGACATCTAGATGAAAGTGATTTCTCAGAACACCTTCAATACTGAATAATTGCATAATTACCCACAGAAACGTATCACTGCACAAAAATGATAAAACAGCAAAGATGAAAACACACATGCCAGTGAAAACTGGAGTGGAGAGGAAATAGTATAACAGGTAAAGCAATAAATCTATTGGCACTTTACATGAGTGGGGAATAAGAGAAACACCACCTCAACACTAAAAAGAGTAAATTAGGCCATTCGGTTTGGATGTAGAATAACTTAGTTTTAATTGCTCATTATGTGAAGTTATATTCCCTTTTTAACACCTTGAACCAGAAGAAAGAAAATTCACCCAAGCTAAGAAAACCAAGTTTAGAAATGTACATTTTTGATTTTAATTTAAGGTGTATAAAGGAAGTTTCAGTTTTTGGCTTTGAGGACTTCAACAATTCTTGACTATTTTTTATTATAAAACAGGTTTTTTGTGGTTGCAAAGTATTCTTAAACCATTTTTTGCAACCAAATCAGTATTTCTCTTCTAACCCCGTGTCCTATCATACAGTGGTAAAATTGAAAGATAAATAAATTTGCTAAAAATAAAATAAAATAAAATAAAATAAAATATAAAAAAAATTCTAAGTTTTTTTCTTAGAAGCTAATTGAAAGGTAGCAGCAGAAAAAATCTATTTGTGCTGAGAAGATCAGCCTTCTGACTGATGCTAATAGTTATATTTTCAGCTCTCTTTGTCTTCTGACTTTTCCCCTGCCCTTGATTGCTGTGCTGTGACAGCAATGATTTTTTTTTTTTTTTTGTTCAAATACCTTCACTATAACCTTTGACTATATCCAAGAGAGGTCTAGGTATCCAAAATACAGACCTGTTTTTTTACAGAAGGAGGTGACGGTGTGGAAATATGTATATACAATCTCAAACAAGCCCCAGAATTCCACTGGGCTTCTGTGGATCAAAATTTATTTTTTGGTTTAAATCTGTTTGAAATTGTCCATGTAACAATAATCTGCACAAGAAAAAATGTTGTGGAAAAAAATGAGAAAATAAGTTTCAAGCAGTGAACACTGTTTTTGTAACACACACGGAGATTTCTATTTCTTCTCCCTAAACTCACTAAGGTGTTATTATTTTAGTTCAGGAAGGAAATCAGATGTCAATATCTAATATCCTCGAAAATCTCTTCCCCACTGTGCATGGCTATATCACTCTTTTCTACTCTCCCTACAGCTCCCATTTCTGTTTACTAGATAGATATTATTCTTTTTCCTCTCCTGCCCTGATTACGTGTCCTTACATACTTATTCAATATTCTTTGTAGATGTCTCATTTTTTTCCTGAGTACAGTTTATCTTTTAGGCCTTTCACAGACTGCTATTTCTGGTACTTTATGTTTGGTGTACTCATAACTACGATAAATTACTTATTTTACTTACTATGCATACTTTAGGGATATGAAATCTGATTCTGAGTTATAACATCATAAGCTATATTTTGGTAATTTCAGCTGGGACAGGATTTAAATCATGTTTGCGTTCTTTCCTAAGAGAGAGGGGATTATATGTTTAGATATTCATTTGGAAAAAACAAGTTATTTGGACCATTCTGTTCTTCAGCTGGAATGCAATGCTTAGCTCCCTCTCCAAATTTATTTGAAATTAAGCGTTATGGTTTCCATGGAAACACATGTCAGTCTGTCTGAGCATCAAATATTTTCCTTGTTGTAGACATTATTTCAGCAAACTGAGCCCGTGGTTTAGTGGTGAACTTGGCAGTACTGGGTAAATTGTTGGACTTGATGATATTAAAGGTCTTTTCCAACATAAGTGATTCTACAATTCTATGATTGTAAAAGTATGATGGCCGTGGATACATTAAAAATCCAGTCTGGTGAGGAAAATGAAGGGGGAAACGATTGCTTATTTTTCCCTGGTAAACAGCTTTGAAACAATATTGCCTTTAGAGCAGAGGAGAAAGGTTTAAGTAATTGTGTGGTCTGTGCTACAGACTGTCTGTAGTCACAAAAATAAATTTTAAAAAAATCAGTATCTTACACGTGTGATCAACAACTTGATCTACCATGACTTTCTGTCAAATATGAAGAGGAAGGTATTCTAACATTTCAATCATGCTGCATTATTATTACTTCAGAACCGTCTGAAGGGGCGATAGCACTTCTTTGTCATTCATCAAATATTGAATGCAGTCTGATCTCGAATGCAAAGTTCGTCCCTCTCATGAAGCTGGAGAGGTATATTCTCCACAGCCTGACTTCATGTCATCCAAGTCTCTCTCCTGCATCAACGATTCTGTTAAAAAAACAGACAGGTCAACCTGCAGCAACACAACACACTGGATATAGCACTGCATTCCTTTGATAAAATTTCCAGTGAATAATTAATGCCTGAGTCTGTAGAAATCCATATTACCATCTAATGACTTGAAAATCCCCAGAAAACGTCATCACCACAACCATTTCTACCTGACCAGGTGGCTGTGTCTCCAAGAGCAGGTGTTAATGACAAAGCTTGATGCAAGACAGTGGGTGCCTGTTTCAGTTACTGGTGTTCACCAGGAAATATTAGGGGAAACAATAAGTCGATTCTAAGCTGATGTTTTTATTTACTGATCAGGTGCAAGAATATGCCCTGAGCATTTTGACTAACTAGTTGAGCATACTGAGCAGTTGCCAGTTGTCTTGTCTAGCTAAACAGTCATGATTTAACAGTAGAATCTTTGCAAATTCTCTTCCTCTCAGTGGGAAAATAAAAAAAAAACACTGCTGTTGCATAGGTTTCCATATTTCTGTGCATGTCTATATAAACTAGGTATTGTGTAACCAGTTTTAACATGAGTTGTATTCACAACACTCTCTTAAAAAAGGCTTCCACAAACTGAAATTAAAAAAAAATGGGAAAGTTACCATTTTAAACTGCTACTATTTAAATTGTTTTAGAAAGGCGTTACTTTCTCAAGCTCCTTAGCAATACAGTCAAACGACTCCGCAAGCAGTACAGGAACATAGTCATGTTACTGTGCAGAAAAATGCATTCTTTGGAGAGTCTGTCTGTTCAATAGCTTATAGTGAAGAGGGAGAATGAGAAAACTTTTTTGTAAGGTGGAATAAATATTTCAAATCCATATATTTAGAATATCCAGGAAAGCAGAAGAAATGCCTTACATGAAATCTCAGGAGTTTTATTCAATGTTCAAAGCTGTGAAGATATATGTGGCTGTAAAAAATCAGCAGTGTCTGGACAGGTATACCCTACTAAGTTCAACTTTCCTTTTTTTTTTTTTGAGGATGAATATGATTTTAATAATTGAATGTGTGATTTGGTGTAAATTTAATTTACCAAAAAGTAAAGAGGTAGTTCTAGGACCTTTCTGATCTTACTGTAACCTGATGCATCTCTCCAGGGAATCCTAAATAGAGCAGAAATTGTCTATCAGTTGTATAAGGGAGAATTATTCCAGCTATATTAGCCCAAGATGACCCAAATGCAAGAAACTCTGAATTTCACATTCAAATACCTTAGAGGCAGGCCTCTCTTGTAAATCTAAAATATCTGTTTTCACTGAAGTTTATAATTCCACTAGAGCAGGAAAATAAATCTGAAAGTGGTCTTAAGATGGTTATAGCTTTCAGATATAGTTAAGAGATTTGGTGGTTTGGTTTTGGTATTTTTTTTTTTAAACCGATATGTATGAACAGGGACTTCTACTGCTTAAATCACTGATAGCACTGAGGGTTAGAATAAAATGCAGGGAAAGGCTCCTAATTAAACAGTGTGGTAAAAGCTGCTGAAGAGGAGTTAGAAGCATAACACTAAAAGGAGAAATAATATATGTGGCACAGAATACCTTGATAAAAGTCTGATTTACATTTGAAAGCCAGCTGAGTACTGCTCGGATTATTTTTGCAAAAGAGAATAAACAAGAATGACATTAAAAGTATTAGAATATTAAGCCATGCAGAAAGAGTCAAATCAGGGAAAGAATTACTTTTAACATAATTATTTTAATTTACTTCAAAGTCTACTGCACCCACTGACAATATTTTTATGCAGCTATGTTTACTTTTTACCTCAAATTACTTTGAACTACCAGTGTGTCCATAAGTAAAAAAGCAATGTTGTTTCCACTGTGAGGTGGAGAGGCTATTTTCTGTTGCTCAATGGTTTTTTTTATTAATCAGTGACTTACTTTATCATGGGTTAATGTCACATTTCCTTTCCTGACAAGACAGCTGATTTTCTCAGCATTCACACTGTAGGTTCAGTCATCCTTGCCCCACTTGGTTCATACCTTCCAGTCAGTAGCTCAGTCAACCAATTCTTTTTGCTGATAACATTTCTTTGGCCATCCAACATGCATTTTGACCATTTTTTCTTGCACCTTCACCACTGAGTGAAGCTTTTCACAGCTTTGTTATGCAACAACCACACTGCTCCTATTTTTTTAGGAAATGGGTTCTGTACCCAAAGCACGTATGGGTTCTATTAATTGTCACAGCATGGATATATCAGTCAGAACACTTGAAATAGGAAATGAATGTGTGGTTGATTACATGGTCCTGATAAATGAAGTATGCTGACATTTATAATAGAGTTAGGATAGAATTACAAAGTCAGTGAGTAGCCAACTCAAACTATTTGTAGGAAAACTAACTCGATCTTTCTGAATGGTAAGAACAGTTCTGGAAGTGTGTGTCATCTATGATTCATTTTTCTTCTATTTGTTGGAAAGTTGTGGTGTGGTGTACTGTGCAATCACACTCATAGGGTAATAGGTGGGCAGGCTGGAAGGAGAGAGAGGGAAGATACTCATCCCTTAGAGGAAGATTGCAATAGCAGACTAAGAAGGACTAAGAAGAACAGCTAGAAGACAGTCATGATATAGAACAAGTTAAAAGAAAAAATGATATATTTTTTTAAGGCGTTCCCTAATGTTTGGTGCAACTCAAAAACCCACTGACAGTTGCTGGCTTGAAAGTAAACTTAAGGAAAAATCTACTCTGAAAGACTGCTGGAGAGAGAAGATATTTGCTTGCATAACTCTGACTTCTATTCTGTTCAGATACTCTGATTTTCCTCTATCTAAATTAACTCATTTTGAAGATAAAGTTCCCACAAAACACAGCTTTGGTATTTTCTATGTCCTGTTCTGAAATAAATTTGCAGGCTGCTGCATCTTAGAACTGTGTGCACTGAAGATCTTGTCTCAACACATCACTTGCCTGATCAGTACATATCCAAGAGAAGTGTGCATGAAGAGAAGAGATTAATAGATTTTGACAGGTTACACGCTGAAAATCACAACTCATAATCTTGCAGCTGGCAAATACCTCTTCTGGTAGTTGTTTATCTAGAAATGCCCCACTACTCTCCTGCATGCCGGAGTGACAATCACAGTTCAAGCTCAGGTCCTGACTGGAAAGGCCAGGCTCTTCCAGCTGGTGACAGAAAAATGTCATTATATTATTTTTGCTGAGGATGTTCTATTCCAATAGTCTTTTCCTCAGCTTCCTTGGAGATCTCCCTAGTTTGTTGAACTAGGAGACTTTTCTGCAGCGCATGTGTCTAAACTCTTTTAGCCTATATTTTATTTATATACATTCAGAGAATTTATATTTTCCTTTCAGTAGGTGCAAAACTATCAACAAATCACAAGCACATCCATCAATACAAATCGATAGTTAAACAGTTAAGTTTGTAAAGCTTTTAATTCCCACATAAGACTAGCTCTCCTCCTAAAGAAGTACCTTAAATCTTAAAAAAAAGGAAAAGGGTTTGACTAAAATTTTGCAATTCAAAGTTTTAATTCACCGAATGTTAAATAAATCCCTTTTAGTCAGTCATTAAGCAAGTAAACAGGTAAAAAATTACGTATCAACAGGGTCTTATGTGATATTTTGTTGCGATATGAATTATACCTAATAAGGTGAGGGTTTGGGTTTTTTCTTACATTATGGCTGAAAAACACCAGAAAGTGATGCATCACATTTTGAGGAAAGCTTTTCATGATGATCTTCCTACACTCTAACCTCAACAACTACTCACTTTATACAACTGTCATTCTGTATATTTTTCTCTTTAATTCTGAACATGATAACATGCTATTTGTGAGTTATTATATCTGTTTAATTCATGAATCATTTGCATCCCAGAAACAACATTTATATGAATATTTCTGCAAAAACCCAATTCAAAAGTTATCCTACCCTGTTTCATGATAGAAAGACCATTAGGGAAAAGTGTTACATTTTTATTCTTTTTTCCCCTCCTCCAATAATCTGCCTTAAGACTCATTGCATTTGTTTATATTTTAATATGTCATATTTTATAGATTTTTTCTTACTGCATCAATAGAATATAATGTTAATGAAAGCAAATGAAGAAGGGAAATAATATTAAGGAAAGGGAAGAAATGAAAATAGTATCTTTGTCCAATCTAATTTTTAACCAATTGTTTCATATTATTTTTTTCCCCAGTATGTAATTTATTTTTTCTAGATTTAATTTCAGTCTGGTTTTACTGTATATTTAATCTTATTAAATTTCTTTGCATTTAGTATCCAACAGTCAGCATCTTTCTTGTATTAGAAAAGCATTGATATGTGTTTAGCATGTAGAATTTATGTATATAATAGCCATGATGATGACAAAAAAAGGAATCAGCAAAGATATTTTTGTTTTATTCACCCCATATTAAAAATTTCAAAGAAAAAAAGCGCTATGCCAGATTATTGAAAGCTTTTAATTGAGAAGTGATGATAAATCTCCTTCTAATCCCATGTTATATTTACTGTGACTTGGAAATAACATAAAACTGCAAAATATAAATAACTGAAAAGCTGCAGAAAATAGAAAACCATGATTGTTTGGTTAATAAGTGATAGTCAGATATTATTCTGAACTGCTCATTAAAATGAGTTTTTCTTAATAATCTGGGCTTTAAGACAGCAGAGGTTTCTTTCATTAAAGCTGAAAGGTCACACATGGGAAAAAAATTTCTGTGGTACACTTTTGAGAGGGTTAATCATGCTGTCGATGTATAGAGGGTGAAAAAGACTTAGGGGTTATGGTAATTAACATTCTGAAAGGGAATTGCTTGTTCTTCGTCTTTAGTTATGGAATTTAGTAATTTAGTTTCTTGCATTAGAAAAACTGACAGGAACAGAAGGTTGGTGAGGCCCTGGCACAGGTTGCCTGGAGAAATCACGGCTGCCCCATCCCTGGAAGCATTCAAGGCCAGGTTGGATGGGGCTTGTAGCAACCTGGTCCAGTGGAAACTGTCCCTGCCCATGGCAGGGGGTGGGGACTAGATCATCCTTAAGGTCCCTTCCATCCAAACCATGCTAGGATTCTGTGAATCTGAAATATTCATTGTCATAAAGTAGTAGATATTTTGCATGATGATGTGAAAAGCAACATCTGTATGAATTCCTATCAGACTGAAGTTGAAGTGGACAGTAATTCAATATTTTCTTCTGTAACAATAATCAGGGATTAATGATGTGCAAAACGAATCAGAGGACTTGATTTCTTCTGCAAATATGATCTGGTCCTTCTCTTATCGTCTCCAAATGATGAGTAGAACCACAGGCGAGAGCAATTTAAGAGTTTAAGAGAATATTGTCTGTGTATTGTCTGAATAACTCTGGTTTTATTCCTTTGAGCATATTAGAGATAGCCCTACTCATATTAAATGAAGTTTTAAATGAAATGTTTAATGATAATTAAGGAAAAGGCATTTAAAAAATAAGTAATTATGCTGAAAGTTATTTATTAAAAAACCTTAAAGCAAAATTACTGGGAAAAAGTATAGAAGGAAGGCCTGAATCCTTAAATATACCATCTTTATATAATACCGCAGCACAGTAAATGCAAATGTCTCTGTGGTAGTCCATTGGGATCTTCCTGTTTCAGGGTACAGTTAAGAAGACAGCTATATCGCTGTTTTCTATATTTGGACTCTTGTTCAGGTAACGCATAAAAACCTGTATTCCTGTTTTCTCAGTCTATACCAAATAATGATTGATTCTTTTATTTATTTTTATTATGTACCAATCTTCTCGGTCTTCACTTATCAGTACACACCTGAGCTCTTTGTTTGGAATTTTTGTTCTACTATGAAAAGACTAGGAAATATACGAATTTATCATCAGATCAAATGTTATGAAAACCACTGGCTATATACTCGGGGTAGGATTAAATAGAACAATCACCTGTAACTTATGTAATTAAATCTGTTTCAATGACACAAGAAGTAAATGTCCATTCCTAAAGTGGTCTTGGTTAAACTGAATTATTTACAGGAGCAGTTCTGTTTAAAGGACTATGTTCAACTTCATAATCTTTGTTTTCTAGATATGAACTGGGAGTTGTAAGAATTAATTTAAGTTTTCTATTGACATAGGCAAAGAATATTCAGAGGATAGGCAGAGTACATTCAGAGGTCAGTTGCTTTTGGAATTTTATGTTTTACAGTGTGATGAATTAATACTAAGAAATGCAAAGAAGATGGAAATACTTTGCCTGGCTTTATAAATTAGATAAACACAGTAATAGCCTTGAGGAGTACAGGCTTCTCATCTCTCTCAGTGTATGCTGCCTGTATTCTTATTAAACAATCAGTGGTAAACAGATGAATTTGGAAAAACAGCTCATCTTCTGTGAGTATGAATGTTTGTGCACAATTTTGTGTGCATGTGTGTCTCCGTGTGTGTGTGTGTGCGTGTGTGTTTTGGTTGTTTTTTATTTAACTGAATACTGAAAAAATAGCCTATCTTTTAGTCAGGTTGGGTTGATCAACATTAGTGCATCTTCACTCTCAGGGAAACTGAATTATAAAAGTTGCTACTATCCTTTCTGAATTTACTAACAAAAAAAAGGCAAACTAAATTACTACAGTCAATAATATATGACTTAGCCTTCCCAAATAATGTCTTTCCATATCGAAAGCTAAAAATGTACAAAGATTTTCCTACCTCTGTACAATTCTGAACAGTTCTTTGTGAAATCAAATACAAACTTTTTTGCTTTGAAAACTTCACATAAACTAAAGCTATTATCTTGAAGAAGTTTTGATTTGATTGACTTTTATTTAAAACTTTTTTGTGTGAATTTTCTTACCATGATTTAATAAACCTGTCATAGGAAGCAGGAGTAGAATTTCTAACAGTCTGAATTTCTGTATTGCTGTGTGTGAAAGGTGAAATTATTGAATTTGTGAAGGGCAGGGGAATGGTATGTAAAGGTAGCAATTTTGTATCTTCTGTTTTCTTCTACATGGTTCTACAATATATTATTCAGAATGTAAAAGCAAGTATTCAGAATCTAGAAATGCCATAGTAGAGTTGCCCTTATACGTCTAATTGGGCATTTTACAAGTGAATTATAAAGTGGAATTTTGGCAAAGGATTTCCAAGTTCTGAAAGCACACTGAAGAGGAAGGAATTGTGGTGGATCCAAATCAAAGCATAAGGCTATATGGAATAAATTGTATTTATAGTTTAATCTGACTAAATTCAGCTTTACAATGGTCTGAAACTCAAGAAGTAATCAATCAGTTGGGAAATTATGATATTATGAAGGATTAAGACAAACTGCTACATCATGACAGGAGAAAATCAGGAGGGATAAGGCACAGAATAAACCACTGATAATAAAAAGAGTGACAGGAATGAAAAAAAGAGACATAAGTAAATTAGTAGAATACAACCAAGAAATGCCTTTGTGAGGTGTGCAGGGAAAACAGAAAGTTGATGATAGATGACAGGATTGGCAAGTTTTTGAAGCTTTTTTGCTCAGTTTATATTAAGATAAGTAATATCAGAAGCTCAGTACCGCTAACGATATGTATAATTGTGGAAGCTAACGTGAGAATAGGAGTGTTTGGATTTCTTAAAAGTCTCAGATAAAGTGGACCTATAGCTATTCATATAATCAAAATAAGGAACTGTGTGTTCTTGTGCATTAAAAAAAAAAAATCATAAACTGTGAAGGAAGGGAGGATTTACAGAGGACTAGAAAGTTATAAATGTGTAGGTTGCCTTTGAAGAAAACGCAGTAAGAAAAATACTAAAATAAGATGGTCAGGGATTTGTAGCTAATTCAGCCTAGCTTCAGTATACAAAAAATGTTCAGAAATCTGGAACAAAAACATAAACCATCTATTTTTAACAGTCAACATTCATCTGTCAAGAGCAAAACAAATCAAAACAGCTAAATGTCTTTTTATGACAGGACAAAAGTTCTTGTGTGTGAGAAGGAACACTTCTTGTAGGAAGTGTCACAGAATTAGAGATAAGAATACCTCTAAAATTTTCGTAGGGAAGTCAGGCAAACATTGTCTAGATGAAAACATAATAGAAGGATACACAGACAGTTAAACAATGTTGAATAGTTCTTAAATTGAAAGTTTTATCAAGTAAGGCATTCAAAAGTCTATTCCGAGTTTCCTACTATTCAGTTTTGTAATTAAACATTTAGACACCGTATGAGAAAAATGTTAACCAGTTTGTAAAGTATATGAAAATTTAAGGAAAAGCACTGAGCCTTCAAATACATTAAATTACTTGGAAACAGTCCAGCGGAGAGTAACAGAGCTGTTCAAAAAATAATTGGGATTGTTTAAAGCAGAAAACTGAGAGGATGACATGATAATGGTATGTTAAAGGCTGTCAGTAGGAAGAAATTACACTGCTGTGTCCACAAGATATAGGACAAAAAGTAATGGTCACAGACCAATCCAAGCACATATACTTCAAATGATTATATTGATCCCTGCAGTTACAGACAAGCACAGCCAGAATTTAGAGCTCTGTATTTTTCTCACTAATTGAAGAATATAGCACGACACCTAAAAATTGGGTCTGTAAGCGTTAGTCACACCGCTGTACTGAAAGATGGAAAGAATTGCACTGAACTGGGATATTATCTCATCTGTGAGATCATTTCCCTTGTCTTACTCTTTTGGGGTTCTCTAACTCATACAGATACAACAAAAACTGTGCAGCAAAGGAAAACATGAGAAATTTGTGTTTTAGGGTGTCATCATACTAAGATTTATTTTGAAAGTCTTTTATATACACACGTCCATGTATTTCAGAGTAGCTGGCTATTTCAAATATGCTTTAATGTGTAGGCTTATTCATCCTGATGTGCAAGTGAAAATCAAGAAACCCTTATTCTTTCTGGTAGATTTCACTAGTGTAGAAGCAATCAATCAGTAGCACTCACTTAATTCCTTGTCTAACAGACTGTTTACCATGGAACGTTTGTGATGTTGCCTGTCAGTTCTCATTACCTTTTGATCAGTAGCATTTCAGGAATGGCACTGCCAGAAGCAGTTGACTTTGACAATAGAAGTGCATTTAATAGAGCACTCTTATGTGCAAGTTAGCCATTTCACAGTAGACAAAATAAATTATGTTAACTTTTAGAGACAATTAAAGCTAGGCACCCTCTAGGGTTCTGTGGTTTAAACTAGATTTGACCAAAGATAATGAGCATTTAGTATCAAGAAAGCCTCAAATGTTATCAAATATTATGTTCTGAGAAAAAAAGTACCCTCGTGGTTTAAAAATATTACTTACTCTCTCTTTTAAACTTTCTTTAAACCTCAACAATAAAAACATGATTTTTCTTTGAATACATTTTATCTGCTATCTGCTTAGGTCTAAGCATGGTATCTATACTACTTGTTGAGTTAAGAGAGATACTATACTGAGCAGAAATTTTGCATTTCTCTCTTCACAGTTGTCTTCTGTTTCTAAAATGGTTTATCAGTGGAAAGATCCTCTCACATCATGCTGTTCTTTACATAAATATTTTAACTTCTTGAAAGTTCTGATACGTGATTAAAAAAAAAAAAATCTAGTTTTCCAAAGTATTATTACTTTTTTAGAAAAGTTTCTGACCACTTACACCAGAGCTACAAGATAAGATTCGTGTCAAGGTAGAAGCTTTAAGTGGTTGTTGAGTTAACAGGGTAATTCTTCCATAAATGCTCTGTAAAAAGACTGTTCCTGAGGGTAACTACTGTGGCAGAGACCCTCTGCACACTCTCTAGTGTGTGTCAGCTGAGACTGAGAGCACATTACACATATGATGGCTTAAATGTGGGAACTTCAGCTTCCCTAGTCACTCCAACAAATCTATTTCTGACAGTCTTTGTCAACAATTTTAGCTGTTTTTATTAATAATGCTTTGTTTATACCATCCTCTCCTGAATTTAAATTTTCGTGAATATGCTCTAATTAACTAAATTTCGGTAGTCTTTTGCAAAATGTGATCCAGTGGTAGAAGTTGAGAGATAAATGTTTCTTGAAAGTTTTTGAAAAAGTAAGATGAAATGAGTGATGTCAGAAAAGAACCAACTTACGCCTAAAGGAGATATGAATGAGCTAGGTAGTTATTAGATATGGGACTCACTGAAAACTTGGATCACTACTGTACTTGTACAAGGAATGACTTGTTTGGTTTTCCAGACGGTTTAATTTTCGTTATGCTAAAATTTCACCCAGGTGTTTCTTTGCCTACAAGCAATTTTCTTTTACTTTCTTGATTCCAAGCATATTACAGATGTGAAAAAAAAAAGCTGAGATTTGATACCCTTTAAAAAATAATAAAGAACTCTTCTGAAATTTTCTCTTAGTTTATGGGGCATGCACACTGCAGAATAGAGACTAACCTGCAATTATCTGACAGATTACTCTAATAGCACACCATTTAGGGTAAGAGTCTGTCAAATGGAAGGAATCCATCCAGAAAGAATTAAAAAAAAAAAAAATAAAAAAGCAAATCAAATTAAATCCCTAAAGGGCAAAAAGAAAAAATCTATTTGTTAAAGTAGACAAAATTAAAGTACCAAATGCAGATGATTTTGTGATTCTTCACATACAGAGGACCATATAAATAAATTGTAAATATCCCAATTTTGATCACCAACTGCCTTTGTTCCTGCATACATTTTTTCAGCTACATTCCTGCCAAAAGGCAGAATTATCAAATTAGTGAGCAAGGATTCTCACTAGATGGTTTCATTTTATACAACAATTAAAAGAATTTTAATACCTAGTGCAGAAACACAAAGAATAACAAGAAAAAATAGAGCAGCTTTTACACTTGTCATTTCCTTAACATATAAAATTACGTAGAGCTCTTGCAGACCGGTACATATCACCGTGCCTCCCACGTACAAACTCTTCTTGCCATGCCTGAGCAGTTTTCAAACTAAAGAGTGATATTTAATTCTCATCAAAGACATTTTCTGTCTTTCTAACAGAGGATGTGGCTTCATATA
The DNA here is from genome assembly GCA_013397845.1 of Melanocharis versteri. NCBI lineage: Eukaryota > Metazoa > Chordata > Aves > Passeriformes > Melanocharitidae > Melanocharis > Melanocharis versteri. The sequence continues at coordinate 222,153 of VZTG01009791.1, read as the reverse complement.
CAGGCACATGAAGGCACGTGAAGGAAAGGACACTTTCGAATTGGGGAAAAAGGTCACCAGAACAGAGGAGAAGAAGCCAACACAGAACAAAAATCCCAAAACCAAAACATTGTGGCTGGAATTGTTAAATCCCTGCTTAAGAAAAGCTTTAAATGCTTTAACTATACCCAGGATTAAATGTGAAAATTTGCGCTGCTTAATTCTATTCTGCTTATCTTGACAGAGGTACTCAGGTGACATGCAGTATACTTGTTGGGTTGACTTTCAAATAACCTGAGGCAAACAAAATTGAAGCACTCTAAATAACTGTTTTGCAAACTGGTTTTGGATGTAACTGAGAGTGAGCACATTTATGACCATGTTCTTACGATTTTAATGTTTTTTGGGGTTTTTTTTCTTTAGGAAGGCATTTAATATTGTTCAGCAGGTGGTGAGCAATTGCATTGTGCATCACTTGGTTTTCCCTTTTTTATTAATATTTTAATTTACTGTTATTACTTTATTTTTACTTTATTTTTGATTATTAAAATCTTCTTATCTCAGTTTACAGGTTTTACCTTGATTCTCCTCTCCATTCCACCAGAGTGGCAGGGAGAGGGGGGTGTTAAACAAGCGGCTACGTGGAGTGTAATTTCCAGCTCAACTTAAACCATGACATGGTCATTTAAAGAAATGCAAGCCTGGAGTTGGAGAAAGTTGATTTTATGGGTAGCAGAACAAAGAAATAACATATGACATGCATTTCTGACATATAATGGTCAGTAAATTGCTTATCCTAGAAACATGAAAAGGCATAAAACTGTGTTTAATATGAAAGACCCAGGTTTACAGCAACACTGCAGCATGTTCCCACCAAAATTCAAGAACTGAATTCACATACTGTTGCTCTATATCTAACAAATTAGATTACAGGCAATCTGTCTTGGATTTTTCCAGACAATACACCTGGATATTTTATAATAACAAAATGCGATAGAAAAGCATCTTTTTTATGAAGACTTTAATAAACTTTCAAACATAGATAAATGTGGTACATGAGCACAAGGAAAAAAAGAGTAGTAATCCTAAACACACTCAGCGCTGCAGTAGAATAACACTGTATACAAAAGCCTATTTATCTTTAGTGCTGTCAACTGTTCTGAGTATTTTGCTATCACAAAACAACATAAATTTTGCAACAAATAACCACTTAGACTACTTTGTGCTCTATGTGACGTTTCACCACAAAAATGCAGTGTATGATATGTGATCACCACTGAAAGAATACAGTCTTTAATATGTTTGTGAATATGCTTATTTAACATAAATGGAAAATTCTGTTATAGTCCTAAAAAAATGGCACTGAGATATGCTTAGACATTTTAAACATATAGACTACTGAGCTGTGTACAGCTGTTTGCAGCACTACTGATGTATTCTTGCTTAGATGACCTTGGTGAGTAGACAATTACTTCAAACCATTAAAACTGTTTGGAGAGAGAAAAACATCTGCATTCATGACAAGCAATAACTTGGACAGAAACATTAACTGAAAGAATCAAATAGAGCCTGCCAACCGATTGCCGGATGTCCAGATTAGTTAAAATACTATGACAAAGACCTACATATAATCTGTTGGCCAAATCCTGGGGTCAAACCCATTTCCCTTGGAGAATAGAATTTCACATTCAAAGGTGGTATTTTCTCAGTCCTGGTACTGTTTCTTTGCACAGATGTGTCCTTTGTGTAGAGCTACAGCAGCCTAAATCTGTGTTTCAATTGCTTGGAATAGCAAAGATGAGAGAAATCCTTAACTACAGCAAAAGTAACAACTCTGCAGAGGGTCAATGTAACAGTAAAATAGAAAAGTGATATTTAGGCCACTCGTATATGTATGCTCAGACCTTTCTGATCTGCTTTTGATGCTGACCAGTGAGACACAGTTATTTTCACAGTGCAATTTCCAGCCATTGCAGGTAGTAGCCAACTATACTGGGGTGAAGTAATCTGAATTTCATCTCTGTTGGCTAGGATGGCTCAGGAATTGGAATGAATGTTGAGACAGATAAACTCTGAGATAATGGTGTATTTCTAAGAGCCTGAAATATTCTTCTCAATGCAGAAAATGCTGGGTCAGGATTTTAAATGTAAATATATGTTTTGATAATTGGGAAAGTAGGAAATAAATTAATATCGGAGGAAAGAAAGAATGCAGTGTGGAATATTAGTTAAAGGCTCCAGTCACCTCAAAAAAAAATAGAGAGGCATCACAGCAGTACAAGCATGTGCTCATTCGTTTGTCTTGGTCTAGAAAAATCACTTCAGTGAAGAATATTTTTGACTGTATCAAAGTAGAAAATACTGTAAAATTTTGAAGAATATCAAACTTCATGAAGATTAGAATTGCCATATCAGATCAGTAGTCTGTCTGTCCCAAAGCCTGTCTTCAACAGGACAGCAGAAGGTGCTTGAGAAAAGACAAGAATAAGGCAAGTGCGTGCTGATTGCTCACTTCCCTGAAATACCTTTCCAGCCACTAGCGACCTGGGGCCCTGAGACTTTCAGAATGACATGAATGGTCTTTTTTGTTTAATACTTTCCACTTTTACACTGTCAACTATGCCTGCATGCAGTGCTTGATGAAAAGAAGGTATCTAAAGAATGTGTATATGATTTTGTCCCTTCCTAAATATACGTCACTTGGCAATGATTGCATCATATTCTAATTTCCATAAAATGCTCCCAGAAGCATTCATCATACCTGCTTCATGTATTTGCCTCACAATTATTTTGTAGAATCACAGGATATCCTGATTTGGAAGGAATTCCCAGGGATCATCGAAGTCCAGCTGCTGGCCCTGCACTGAACAATCCCAAGAATCTCATCGTGTGCCTGACAGCGTTGACCAAATGCTGCGTGAACATGTCAGGCTTGGTGTTGTGACCACTTCCATGGGGAGCCTGTTACAATGCCCAACCACCCTCCAGGTAAAGAACTTTTTCCTAATATCTGACCTAAATTTCTCCTGGCACAGTTCCCTGCTTTCTCTTGTATTTCTGTTCACCCAAAAGAAGAGATTGCTGCCTGCCCTGCCACTTCCCCTGGAATCTTTAGACCACGATGGGGTCTCCCCCAGGCTCCTCTTCTCCAGCTGAGCAAGCCAAGTGACCTCCCACACAAGTGCCGTTCCTCACATGGCACCTGCTCCTCATACGGTTTCCTGATCCTCAGGCACCTGCAATAAAGTAGGTGCAGTTTGATCTTTTTGATACATTTCTTCTGGTAAAAATGGCTTGCAAGTGTCTTTAATTTTCATGACATTTGTATGACAATCACTCCCTGCACATATTGGCACTTTTGTCAGTTTGAAAATCTTGTCCCAAGAGCTTTCATGAGGTTGATAACTCTCCAGAGACACTGCCTAGGTATTCATTATTGCAAAGGTATATTGATATTAACTATATGCTGAACTTCCAGTTCCAGTCCCAGTCTCCATTTTAAAATCTACAAAAGTATTCAGTGGAAAAGGCTGAAATTCCAGGATGGGAAAAAACAGCTGCCTAATGTGTTCAGTTTTGGACTAAGCATTGTGGAAGGATGGTGGTTTTCTGTAGGACAGCCCATGATTTGTTTTGGCACAATCCAATTTGTCATTTATGGTTTAACCTGTTCATTCATCTTGTATTTATTTTTTTTCTTTCCTGCTGGAAATACAAAACAACTAGAGAGGAAAGGCATTAAAGATTTGCTTAAGAAGATCAATTGCACTTTGATGCACTTCCTTTGCTTATTAAATTGAAAGTTCACATTTTGTCAGTTTGACATATGCATAAAAATGAGGTATTCAAAAAAAGAAATAAGAAAACACAAAAGCTCATAGAAGCATCACACCTTTTTTTCAGATTATTACACAGGGTAGACAAAAAGTAGCAATAGCAATTTTTTTTCTAGTGACAGAATATGTGGCAGATTAATGATTGTTATTTGAATCTACATTTTACTTCATTTTCCTTCAGGACATAAGTTAATAGGATATTGATGGCATTTGAACTCAGAACTACGTGTTCTGTAAACAAAGACTGTGTAAATTCTAATAGGTCATTTTGCCATCTGATCTCTGTACCCTCAAAATGTGGGTATGTTTCCTGAGAACGGTTACAGAAAATAGAAATATCTAAAAAAGGCACACGCACTACTGCATGCTTTTTCCACTTCCCAAAGATGAAATTTCACTCCTTTGTTTAGAGAAACTCTGCCTTAGGCTCTGTAAGGACTTAAGTATAACAGTATGTTATACTTAACATAGCATTGCTTTAGTAGAGCTTTTGAGCTTATTTAATTTACTTTTCGAGGGGACCACTTCATTATAAAAATATTGCTGTTCAGCCAACCAGAGTCTCAAGACAGCAACTAACCAGTTAATTGGTCCTTTTCTTCTTGGAAAATACTAAGACTGAAAAAAAAGCAGACAAACAAACCCAATGTATATATATATATTCTTATATAATACAGAGCTGTATTTTGATTAATAAAATCCAGGTTCTGGATATTGGATTACAGTGTCTTCATTTGCAGGGCATATTATCTTCCCTCTGGCAGTCAATACATAGGGGAAAAATACTACTACTTGCCTGTAACTTTCTATGCTCGTAACTTTGTGTTTGTTCTGAGCAGTTAAGAACAAGTAAAATAACACAGTTATTTTCAGTGATATAATTTACAGAATGAATTAGTATGCTATATAAAAAAAAGATTGTAAGGATTTTATTTGCAAAAAAAAAAAGATAATTCCTTTATTTAAAACACTAGCATTATATTTTAAGCTGAATACGATATGTAATGAAACTATCATACTTTTTCAAGGCATAGGAAAGTACATTTATTCAATTTGCAAGAGTAAGTCTTAACTGTGGTGTGCATGAGTTCATATTAAGAAAATATCCCTATTAAATTCTTACAATTAGATAAAATCATCTTTTAGCCCCTTACAAAACGGCTTCCATTAATTCTTCCTTTACTGTCCTATGTCTTCATTTTGTTTATTATCTCAATTAAAATCAGTTTAAGAAAAAGTCCTGTTCTGCTAATAAGTTTCTTTATTTTTTCAAGTTCTTGCAATACTAAACCACATTATTATTTTAATAAATCTTATTTTTCTGAGTTTGTAAATCTCATTGGAAAACTTTTATCACATTACATAGTAAAGAAATATAGTATAAGTAAAAGCCAGAGCAATTTAATTTATTACAAAACACTTTCTCACATATTTAAGACCCACTGATTTTTCCAAAACTCAAGAGTACTCTTCCCAGTCCTGTTGACTTAATAAAGAATACAGGAAGATGTTACTCTTTCAAGATAACATGTTTTAAGATTTTTGAAAATTAAAATGCAGCTAGAGCTTGAAATTAAAATTGCAGCTTCTTAATGTTTAGAGGTGGAGAACAGAACAGAAATTAGTTATGGTGATGTCAGAATGCAAAGTTGCAGGTTCAGTCCTTTAGAAAGAAGTGTGGAAAGGATTAAATGATGACATAAAGTGGTATAGCTGCTGATTCACTTGGAGTAGAAAAAAAAAGTCAGCTAAATCAGTTTTGTGTGGAATTCAGAAACACTAATGGGATGACAGAGACTGAAACAAAAGCTTAGGCCTGCTTAGAGATCAGACTAGTGATTTTCACATTCTTAGTCCCTTCAATTTTCCCAGAGGATTTTTCTGTTTTGTCTCAAACCTTGTGAAAACACAGTGAATTTTAACTTCTTGAGCTAATGGGTGACGCATAACGGAAACAGTGTTTGATTGTACTAGGGAGTCAAAAAAGACCTAAATTCAATGTGTTGATTTGGAATTGCTGCAGGAAGGTACTGCATGTGAAAAACATTGGAACACTTCTAGCCCAAAGACAGCAGGACAAGATGTTCTAGGAAGTTATCAGTTGGTAGTTGCTCAGTCTATCTGTGGTAATGCCTGCACAAACACAGGAACAGGCTAGAAGTACTTCTCAGTTTCACTTTCCTAAATATAAAGAAATATTTACTTGGTAATTTATGCTGGAAAGAGGTTGGTGTCTTCAGTCTTTTAGAGGAGCTGAATATATCAGGCACAGGTCAAGAAAACTTATCCATGCTCCCTGCCTTCCCTGTCCCAAGGCATGAGAAGGCACAAAGTGACACAAAGGCTGCTGGAATATTTTCTTTTTCTTGCCCGTAAAAGCTCAGTAGCTAAGAGCTGAATGCATTGCAGTCACCCTCCCAAACACAGTTATCTGCCTTTTGGACTACCACATATTATTAATCAATCTACCAAAAAACAAACAACCCTTTCTCCCACATAAATGGTGCCCAGTATTTAAATAAACTGAAAATCTTTTTTTTAAGATTGTTTCATTCAGATTCTCAGTAGTGCTTGCATTTTGCTCATGACCATATGTTCGTAACATGTTAAAAGACTATTTTTAATGGGAGAAAATTAGATTATCCCTCTGGTTTATAATACTCTATTTATAGAGTTGCTGATCATTTTAAAATAAACTAGTAACATGTTTTTCAGTATTTTTTACTTCGTTGCTTTATTGTTGTTTTTTGAATAGGACTGACAGTACTCTAGCAGTTTTATGCAAAAACTGCTATTTCTCATAACTGACACGTTGTTTTCTTGCACCTAAGACACTAATGAGCTCATTCAACACTGCAGATGGTCAAGAACACCTTTTGGCTAACATTGCTTTCCATATTATAATAGAGTAGGGAGACAAAAGAAGAGCTAGCCCCTCTCTGTATTCTGATTACACTTTCAAAATGTGCAGATCCTTTAAAGATTCAGGAGTTGCAGCTTAAAATGACATTGGTTTCAATTATTCCTGCTTTCGAACAAAGAATAGCTTTTTGCAGTACTATTAACAATCTTGATTTAACCAGGTTGCACAAAAAATATTATGTTTATATAGATTTATCTCTTTAAAAATAAATACAGTTTGTCTCTTTTAAATTGAAAATCTGAACTAAAACATGATGTGATGCTTCAGTTTAAGGAATAGACATCTATAAAAACTCTTTTTGCAATCCAATTAGGTAGACACAAATTTATCACAGATTGTTTTGTTTAAAATTAACTTGATGCTTGCAAAGATCACAAAACTAATCTCATTCTGTGCTCTTTGTATCTCCTTATACAGTCAGTGCAAATCCCATGAAATTTTGATGCCAGTGAATTTCTTTATTTTGCTTAACCATGGTGCGATCAAAATCCATCTTATTTTGATTTATTTTAATAACTAGTTCTGAGCAGATACATCTGTTGAAATCTCTGGTGAAATTTCCTTTTTCTAATTTATGCAAAGATTAAATTTTACTCCTTAAGACAAGAAGCTTGCAACTCGCTCGTTTTGCTTTCCATTTCTTTTATTTGGAATCTGGTATTCTATCCAGACAAAGATCAGTGTGAAAGGTTAGTGATATCCATGGGGCAGACTCATGGGATGATTTCAGAATAAATCCATTGAGTTCATATACTCGGCTGACTTTGTTAAGTCCGGGGGTTATCCTCTCAGGGCACTCCTTCTGTCCAAGGTTCATGGGCTGGCCTTGGCTACCTGCCAGACCAGTACCCAACTGCTCTCCCATTTGCCTTCATTAGCAGAACAGGGGGAGAAAACAACATGAAAAGACTCATGGCTTGAGACAAAGGAGCTTTACAATGTAAAGTAAAGTTGTGTGCAGAAGCAAAGCTGAAAGAGGACTCTGTTCAGTAAGTCCTATTGATGGACAGATGTCCAGACATGCCCAGACAACGGGTTCTGAGTGTGCGTATGGGTTGCTTTGGATAACAAATGGCATTACCTCAAATGCTCCCACTCCTCCTCATTTCCTTCAACTTTTATTGCTGAGTGAGACATCCTATGATATGGGATATCCTTCGGTCAGTTCGGGTCATCTGTCCCTGCTGTGTCACCTCCAGGCATCCAGCCTACTGGCCGTCAGGGCAGGGGCTGCGGGGAAAGCCTTGGTGCTGAGAGCCCAGCTCGGCAGCAGCCAGAACACTGGTGTGTCATCAGCTCTGCCTCAGCCATGAAGGCAAAGCACGGCACTGTGCAGGAAAGTTAACTCCATCCCAGGCAGACTCAGTACACCAAGGAATGCTGATACATATTATTTCATATTATTTAAATATTGCATTCATATGCCTGACCTTTGTGAGGCGTCCTCAGTTCTTTCAAATTCAAATGAATTTCAAACTGAGGTTGCGGAACTGAAAAAGCTTCAGGGGATAAATTTGCACAGTAAAATATTAAGCTTAACTTAATTAGATGCATTAATGATCAGGCTTTTGGTAAAAAGCAGTAGGGATTGTTTTGCTAATTTTCATCACGCCAACAAAATGCCAAAGATCTTGGAAACAATTCAGAGGAGAACTTATTAGGGAGAAAACGAAAAACATTAAAGGGGTACAAGGAGGGGGGAAGAATTAAAAAGAAAAAAACGTTATTGCCTGCTTACTCGCAGTCTTATTTATTTTTTGGATTTTGCATTTTAATTTAATTATTGTAATCCCATTTGAAGTGCAGCATTTTGCATGAAAAAAAAAATCCTAATGACTGAGTTTAAAAGAGAGAGAAGGAAAGGAATTAAGCTAAACTCTATTACAGAAGGTTTAACATTGTATGTTTACTGGTTTTTCAGTGAGCTAAATAATAAGATTAATATTTAATTAATACACATTAAGGAACAACTAGCTACTTGCCACTTCATGGCTGTGTCTATATTCAACGTACTTGATTTTTTTCTTTTCTCATTGAAAAGATGGAGTGAAAATAGTCCTCTGTTTTAATGTTAAAGTGGCTGATTCTTGAGAAGACACTGCACTGGTTGAGGCATTTTTTTCAGCCTCAATTGTGTTGAAGGTCAAGAGACATATCTACCTACTGATTTTTTGCTTCTCACTCTATTGAATGCAACATGTGCCAAGAGACTTTTGTTTCACTCTATTCCCGGTGTAGAGCAACTATGGCTCAGATTGATTTTGTATTTTCTGAAACAAGGGGATATGTGGATGTTCATGTATACATGACCACCTACTTGCTTTAAAGTTTTGTTCTGAGATGATAGTTATTTCTTAAATATAGAAATGTGTGTGGTTAATGTATCTTTCTACAAAAAATCAGTTTCTCCTAATAAGTATTTTAATGGAAGAATTGAAAGAAAAAGCTTAAAGTTCTACAAAAATTCAAACATTCAAAAATTGTGCTCCTAGGAACAGGAGATTTGATATACAGATCTCAAGTTTTAAGTGGAACTGTTGAAAATCTCCACCATCTGTTAAATTTGTCATTATTTTTGTATTTGTTTAAAATACATCTGTTTAAAAACTGTTTTCTAAAACTACAGCAATCAGATTGCTCTTTAGTGAAAGCTTAGATTTGTATCTAATTTTCCAGAATCAGAACACACAATAGCTAAAACAAGAAAATGCTCTTAACCTAAGAACTCATAATAAAATTATGAGAGAGAATTTTGGTGAAGTAATCCCTTATGTTAGCTCCTGGGGTTTTTTTCCTCAGAATGGCCTCAATAAAGGACACCCAATTTCATCCAGAGGCTGTCAAGTTCTCTTTGAAAAATACCACAATCAATCATCCATAATGTTCCAGTTAATCTTAGAATCAGAGGAGACAAGGATGGAACCACCTTAATCAGTTGCTTAATACTGAGTAACTCATGGTAACATATTTTCCAGTATTATAGCTAGATTAAATATTGCAGTGTTAAACTGCAATAAAATAATATTAAAGCACAGAAATTGAGAATATTGCAAGAAGTTGTATAACTAATGCAAAACTCCAAAAAACTAACGAATATTGTTCATTATTGTCTGTGATATTTTGGTATTCCTGAGTCACGTGCAAGAAGAATGACTTTATCAAATTAGTAATACAATATAAACATCAGCATAAAAAAACCCAAATCTTGTAGAAGTATTCTGGTAAGATAAAACTTTATCTGTGACTTATCTGACCTATTTTTTATCTGTGACCTGTAAAGGTGTTCCTTTCCTGAAAAAAATAAGCAGAAATGATCACAAAAGAAAAAATATTACAGTATCCCTCCCTCTTGGAAATATTTTTAAAAAGTATTCCCAGTGCTAAGTATCTATATTATTAGTGTCTTGAGTATTTTTGACTTGTTCTCCATCTGCATATACTTAGTTTCACACTGAGATATTTCATTCAGCAATTTGTAAAGCTGGGGATGGNGGAAGGGAAGGGAAGGGAAAAGGAGGTTACAATCTAAATCTACACTTTTAAAATCAAGAATGTTCTTCCTTTTTCACCTTCTGAATATGACCACACCGATGATAGAGCCTTATGGTTTCCATAGGGTGTATGCACAGGAAAGCAGCATGCAATGGGTGATGCACAGGCATTAGTGCTGGGATGCACTCAAATCTGGTGTCATCATGGTGAAAGTCTTCAGAGCTGTCTTGTACAGATCAGCTTAAAAGGATATGACATGATTTGTCCAGTCGTGAGTAAAGCTTAGCACCAGTGCTTAAAGTTCTAATGGTTCAAAAGCTGCAATTTATAGAACAGCACTTCTGAAGGGAAGAGGAATTTAGAAATGGCCTCCATTCACTATTGTTGGAAGACATATATTATTTTTTTAGAGATACCTTGAGAGAAATATATTTATTTCTCTAGTCCTTCCTCATTTCATCCACACAGAATTCTGTCACCAGTTTTTCCCTTCTAATATTTTTATTCACCTTTATATTTAAAGTATATGTACGAACACATTCACAGGGTGTCATTTGAACATTGACATACCATTAACAAAGCTTCATTCATATTCATCTACATATTCAGTATTTGCTCAGTGTTATGCAGCTGGCAGGAAAGGCACGTATTTCACTGGAGATGGAATTTGGGATCATATTAATTAATTCATCACTATAAATCACTGGAAGAGAGCATGTCTTGCTAGCTTCAGTCACTCAGATAGCAATCAGTGGCTCATTAGCTTTAAAAATATGAACCTGGTTGAGGTATCATTGCTCTGCACAGTAGACTGATGAGTCACATTAGAACAAATGCTACATGGCGCACAGAAAAATTGCTTTTACCCATTATCCCAGCTACATGTGCAAAATCATATGGGAAAATCACTGGTAAAGACATTCAGTCAATGACCAAAAAGCACTGTAACTGACCACAGTTTTTGGCCTTAATTTGCTGCTAAGTGCTGCTTAGCCCCAGTCCTACATGCCTTGTACATGCAATGCTCTGATTTGTCCTAATCAAGGGAGTTCAGATTAGTTCAGAAGCAAATAATTCAGCCTGATCCATCTCTGATGTTACCAAAAGACATTTTTTGCCCATTCCCAAAGATTAGTTTTATGATATAAGGTGTAGAAAATTAACCATAAATCCAATAATAATACATAAGTATAATGCAAAAATTTTAAATGCATATATATATAAAAAGAATATTTTTAAAGTGTGAATAATAACATCTTCAATACTAAATGAGTCTCCTTTAATTAATATGGTCACATTAATGTAAGCATTAGCTGGTTTGAACAGCTTTTTGTCCTCCAAAAGGACTATAATTTTACGATGAGATAATTATTCAGGCATTTCTGCAGAGGTTTTCAGGTGCCTAAAAAATTGAAAGAGAAGAGCACAAGCAGAGTTAGGTAGGGGCTCGGCATTCATAAAAGGTACTCTGAAGTGTCAGTATGCTCAGCCAAACACAATAGATGTAGTTTTCTGAAAGACACAATTATGCCAAGACTGTAAATGTAGGCATGAGAGCAACAAGCCTTCACTGGTTTCTCAACGCTGAGCATCAGGTTGATTTTAACAGCAAACATGTAAAAGAAGTGTACACTTGTAAATTGGGGGGATTTACAGAGTGGAAGGTGTAATTAAATGTCTATCTCTGTTCTCACAGTTTGCTGACTTGTCAAGCCACAAACTAAGGATGTTTGCTGGGCCTCTACGTCCTGTTTCTTCATGTGGTACCTGTAGTGAAAGGCAGCCTGGAACATGTCATTTGCAACAGAGGAAAAGGAAAGCAGTCAGCAGAAATAAAATCTCTGGCAGCAACTTAGAACTGTACACATGTGTGAGTGACATAGCATGCCCCCAGGCTCAGCCATCAGAAAACTCTGCGTACAGTCCCATCCATCAACTCCTATCTGCATAATGTCCTTCAAGGCACAAATTTCTCAGGTTACGCTTCTGTTAACTTTAAGGTCTGTATCTTATAATCAGTATAATTTATACTGCTATCTTTAAGCTGTTATGGATAAATGTTTAACGTTCAAACAATTTTACCTGAGCTATTACAAATTTGAAAACATTCAATGATTTAAGTAGTCACCTTTGCAGTGAAGATCTTGGTGCATCTGGTCTTAGAGAAACGTTGTAATTTTTCAAGGTAATTATGGCATATTTTTTCACAGCTTAAACTACTTTTCAAATTAAATATAAAGCCACCATCATCAAAACAGGTATATCTGCTGACCTCCCTTAGAATGCATGCCAACAGACTATCACTACTTGTTCTTAATTATTAGATTGATTTTAATTACTAAAATAGAGAATCAATTTATTTAATAATTGGGAGCATGTGATGGCATCCAGAGCAGTTTCTAAGAAAAATTGCAATAGTCATGGATATTCACGTATAGGTTAGCTCTTTCTCTTCTGATTGCATTTTAAAAATTCTAAATGTGTTTTACTTTGATTAGCTCAATTTGGTGGTGTGTTCCTTTGATCCCAAATATTCAACACTGAGCTGTGAAACCTGAACATAAAAAATCTCTGGGTTAACCTTCTCCAAGGTCAGAGTGCAGGCTAAATGGAGAGTGACACAGACCTTCAGTTCAATGCTTCATGCAAAACTGACCTTTCCCTTCTGTAATTCTTTGTTTTCCTATTTGACTATCAGACTAACAGTACTGGTCATTTTTCTCCTAGACTGTAACCTGGCCTTAGATGAAGAAAGACACCTGGCACTCTTGCTCTTTCTTCAGAGGATTTGTCAATCGGTAATCATGGCTCTGGATGTCACACAACTTTCAAGAATGCTACTCTTACTGGCAAAGACTGTCTGTTCTGTGTTTCAGAAAATGTCCTTCATCTGTGTCTAATACTATTTACGTGATGTGAACCCAGTCCTTACAAGAAATGTGAGTGAAGTGAAACCAATAGCCATGCAACAGATCCTGCACCACTGGAAGCATGTGAATCATGGCAAGTAGTGGCACCTTCCTCGTTAAGTACTAAAATTTGTATGGAACTGTTCTTTGGGTGGCTAGAGTGCCTTAGTTTCCTGTATTTTGGTGTGCTTTATGCTTTGAAATACTGCTCATCACTTTCATGTCCTTGGTATTTCTGCCAACTAGAGAAGAGATGATGAAAAAAATAGAAGAAGAAATGTAGATTAATCCTACTCCGACAGCCCTGGAGTGTAGTTTTTACCTGAATGTTTTTTAAAGATGCTGTATCTTTCCCTGTTTTGGAAAAAGGAAAAGATTATTGTTAAGGCACATAAAGCTCATCTCCCATGCACGCAGAGGAAGGCAGAGGCAGAGGGCAGCAGGGGAGCCCCAGGGCCTCTCATGTCAGAGACAAGAGCTCCTGCCCTGGCCCCCCTCCTCCCAGGGATCTTGGTGAGCACCATCACCGTAGGTCTCCCAGGATGGGGGTCATTGTTGGACGCAGGAGAAAAGCAACCTGGGGTTGTGCAAGACTTATTATGGGACAAATCAAAGGTGGGGGAAGGGAGGCTTAAAATAAAATGGGGCAGCGAAAGAGTGAGACAACAGAAGAAAAAGGACATGAAAGGTGTCAGTTGTCTGTAAACGACTTGCTGGTCAGCATGTCCTGTGCCTGAGCAGCATGGTCTATCATGTCTTCTCATTAAATTCCATTTCTAAATCTTTTCCTGGGTGGGGTTCTCTCTCTTCTGTGTGCGTGTGTGTTTGGGGTCTGAGTGCAGCAACCTGGAGTCTGCGTGTGCTGGGCAGTGAATATCAGGCAGGGCTGGCCAGTGAGTAGAGTAAGAGCTTTAGAGTCAGATATCTAAGATGAACCCTGGAGAGACCAGAGGGTCTGCAGGCTGACTATTGGAGGGTCAGAAGATTTCAGCCAGCTTCCAGAGAGTTTGTGCAGTCTGAGGATTGATTGTGAGACCATTTGTGTACGTGTGCATGAGGCAGGGGTAGCTAGGGCATTCCTGCTGGGGAAGTGCCTGCTTTTGAGCCCAGCTGCTCGGGGGATCCATGTGTGTGCCTGTGTCTGTGCTGCTGTGTGCAGAGGTCTCTCCGAGGAGACAAAGTCAGGTTGCAACATTGAGGGTTTCTATGTGCAATTAAGTGCCAGCCACTGGGAAAACTGAGATCCGAGGATTGACACTGGGGAGGGTGTCTGAGTCCAGTGCTGGAGGGATCCACATTGTGCATGCTTATAGACATTTTCCTAATAGTGAGCCTCTACTTGCTCAGGGAGAGAGTGAGAGGGATCAGTCCATTGGCACTGCGTGCGATCATGTGAGAGCTGCATTTTCTGTCTGTGCTGGTCTGTGCTGCCAGCTCTGTGTGGATGTGTATGTGCACGGTGCGCATGTGGGCCTACTGCAAACATGCTCAGCCTTGCTACTGGGTGGACCTGGGGACAAGTAGCAGAAGCTTCACTTCCATCAGGCTAAGAGATTTGGCAGCAACTAACTTTAAATAAATCTGACATATGCAGTGAAAAAGGATGAATGTGTCAGTGGGAAAATTTCAGGCTTTTCTTTTTCCTGTACCTGTACGTTAGGCACAAGCAATAAATCTGGAATCCTCCACTTGAAAGGCTGAGAGTATCACCTTTGTGAAATCTCTAGGTCCTAATCAGTGAATATGTCTCACGTGATTGCTTGCCACAGCATAGGGTGCACCTCTAGCAAGCCCAGAGACAGAATCTGGACCTGACTGCAATCAGCAGCAGTACCAGAGTCTCACAGAAACCCAGACTTTGGCCCTGTTACACTCTTAGAATGTGTGAACGTGAGGGTGTCATCCCCTGTACTGAGACTAAATGGGGTAAAGCCACTGCAGCATCAGGTTCTATTGCTACACTTTGCTAGAGTGAGCTACTTTGTTTTGCAGTGGAATTATTCAAAATTGTAATGATGCAGAAGGTATACGCCTGTCAATAGGGTTATGCACAATGTTATGCAGGTTAATGTGTTTAGCCAGGGTGTTAGAAGGATGGTGTCCTGATGAGATGTTCATGCATCTGCCTTTTTTTCTGTCTGCTCATATGTATTTTGTTACAGAATCATGCCTAATGTTGTACTCTCTTTATTCTTCATGTAAGACACAGATTTTGTTTCCTGCCTACAAACACATTCTCAATCTACATGAATCTGGCAGGTTAAAAGAGAGAGATTCAGGGATTTGTATATTCAGGTTAAATGAAGATTTCTGTGAAATATGCCTGTTTCATTAGTCTTAGAAGACAAAAAGTGAAGTGATACATTATTACGGTATGGAGTTATGCTGTATGGTGCTGTCACATCCCCTTCTCCAAGCTACGTTTGGCAAAGAGAAGCAAGAAATACCTACATGAATATTATCTCAAAAAACTGTCACCTTATTATCCTCATCATATTAGAATTTCTTTATTTTCTTTAAAGCCAGGGCATGCTCTGTAACTTATCAGAAATAAAAAAAAAATTAGTCTAAATATATGAAAGAGGACTGAATGAAAAAAACCCTCCGAAAATAAAGCAAAAATATATTAAAAATGTACTAATGAGTAGACTTTAAAATATATGCAATGCTTCACATTATTTAAGCCTTTTAAGCTTAAGTCAAAAAGCATGGCAAATAAAAACAGAAAATGAAATGTGTGGTAGAAAGAGAGCAGAGCCATCTGTCTGCTTACTGATGTGAAATAGGCACTTAGAGAGTTAAATGGGATATAACAGTTTACCATTTTTGCTGGACCTTAAGCACTTTGAATCAGGATGTTTCCCTGAGTTCCAGTGACATTTAATGATATTTTTAGTACTTTTCTAGATGGACTAAAAATTATGCTTAGGTGGTGGTTTATACAAGGATCTCTATTCCTCTCTAGATAGTGAATTTTGAGTTATAGTAAAAATACAAGGGAAAAGTCCCAATGCCCAATTAACTAATTATTCCTTCAGGTCAGAAATACCATTATACCCCATGCATTGCATGTAGGAGAAATAATTACCGTTCTAACACAAAAAGTGCTGTTTCTTTAATCACAAATGTTTATAGTTAAACTTCTCTTTAAAGAGGTACCTATGAGAACTAAGATCCATGATCATTACTCTGTGCCATTACTTCCAGGTTAGGGACACCAACACTGGCACACTGTAGACCAGCATTAGATGTGTAAAATTGTATCACACCACCTAACTTTAGACTTCTGCAACAGCAGAGATCTGTACGTGAGACAGTTGTCCAAACTCCCTTTACAGTCAGAGGAGAATCAGAGCACTTCTAGAGAGTGATTCATCTGGCCTATTTTAGATATCAACCTTGGGAGGAGATGAATAACAGTTTGGAAATACTTATTTGTTTTCAGAGACTATAAAGGGAGTTTCTATGATTAGCTCAAATGTGGATGTCTCCACTGTAAATGTGCAAAATTTGAAGTGATGAAGCCCACCTCTAGTCTGGTAATGAGGAGTATCTTCCTTCCTGAATTGTCCTATTAAAATCAATGATAAAGAGTAAAACAAAAGTACTAATTTGGAGATGCTGTATTTCTGCAAAATTTGCAGGATCTATAAAAATTGTGAATAAATGTACCAAAGCTTCGAGAAGTAGAGAGAAAAAAACCCTATGTGCAGTTTCAGGGAAACTGTAGGGAAATCATGGTAAATAAACAAATAGTTCTATTTAAAGTGGAATTAATGAAGCTTAGGTTCCTATGGATTTGTGTTTCATGCTTGATTTACTTTGTAAGTGATTTTTAATACAGCTGCTGTTGAAACTCACTTCTTATTAGACATCCAAGATTCTTCAGAGGCAAGAACCATCCTGACTACCTCAACTAGAGGAAAACCTCCAGTCAGAAGACATGCATTATTGACTCTGGCACAGCCATGTAGGAAAAATCTCTTGCCTGAAAAGTGGATTCTTTGGTGCCTAGCAAGACATACATGTACTTCAGCTTTGTTCAAGCGTTCTCTCAGCTTTTTTCAAGTGATGTCTCTTCCTTACCTAGATAGCTACTAACATGAAGTGTCTGGGGATTTTGAGACCTCTTCTGCTCTATCAAATTTAACTAAAATTTGCCAGTGGATATTCATCAAAAGTAATTGGGATAAACTAACAGAAAGATGTAGGGCTTTGCACTAATGCACCTGTGAATTTACATAGTAAATAAGGGGAAAATAATAGGACGTCATTTGTTTAGGCCATTATAAAGGTCCTTTCAGAAGTCTAACTGCTGCGGACTTCAGGTTTTACATCTTATTTGAGAGATCCCCTTCAGTCATTTTATGCCTCTTAAAAACATTCTAAGGTGAATAGTTCAGCACTAACAAAGCAAAGTGCCACCTGCTGCTCTTTAAATGTCTTATATCAAAGTTGTGAAATGACCTGACCCAGGATGTTTATCTGGAGAATATTTAACTACTTGATTTCACAAAGGTATGTGAGGAAATTTCTTTCTTTCATAATTACAAAGTTCTCAAATTAAACTAATTTTCCAACACCACTTCCTTTGGTTTTGCTCTTGAGAATTCAGATATGTACTTGAAATTTGAGGATTTTTTAATATTTACAAGCTGTTTTCACAACATCTCATTTCATTAACTGCCGGAGAACAGAAATTGATCCATTTTGTCATGGTTTATTCAATGTTTCTGAGAAAACAGGCTGAATGTAATTTTTTTCTTCTCTCCACAGCTCCTTGTTCTCCTGTTTCTTTATCAGAGAAATGGCATGTGGTAGTTGTGATAGTCTAATTACTGGCATAAATTCAGGATGAAGCTGTTACTCCATGCTGCAACTCTCAATCTCTGTCAGACTCTATGACAGCCTACACGATAGACTCCAAAGCACAGGAAATCTCAGGCATCTATCTGTGTATCTAGATATTTTCACTACATGCCTCACTAGGGTAGCACAGCAGTTAGACCGAAGTAGCAGGGCAAGGAACAGCCTAGAGATGCATGCATGGAGTATTGCTCTCTTGTGATGCACAGAAAGGGAAAAATTTTTGAAGGAAGAAGTTTGAATCCTGCAAAAGCAAGAAAGTTGTGGCAAAGTAAACAATTGCTCTTGAAGCTATGACTATATAAAATGTTATGATTACTGTATTTGCACGAACTATGTAAAAATAGTGTGCAGGAGTGCCACATTATGACCTTCCAGGCTTTAGACCTATTCTTTGATCTTATGTAAAATAAGAGAAGGATCTATAGCATTTGAAAGAAAAGTCACTTTACACATATTGCTGAGGGTACTTGGACATTTGTCTCTGGTGACATGTTCAAAGAATAAAATCAACTTCAACAAATAAAGCTCAGTACTTCACAGTCTAAAACCTCTTAGCTATAATGATCCATACTTATTCCACAACAATAAAAATATAAAAATAAAAAATATAAAGATGAAAAGCAAGTGCACATAGACTGAAGAAAGAAATGCCTTCTATAAGTGCAACCTACAATCTACCATTTCCCCATCTCTTCCTTCATGGAGACCATATTATTTTTACATCGGTGTAAAAATCAGTGAAGAATGATTAATCTTTTTCATACATCTGTTATGGAGTATTACATTTGGTCTGGAATTTGTTTTGTGTTCTACCTTCAGAGTTCATTAGCTGCTGCTTTCTTTGACACCAGAACTCTGTGCTTTTAGTTTCCACTGAAACCCCTATAATAGAATTTACGGAAATGCAATTACTAGATTCTTGGGTTTATGAACCAAGACTGGCACCTTCTGGTGAGTGAATTTAAATTCACTGCAGAAATATTATATCCTAACAGACTGTACTTTTAACAATTTACTATGTAAAGGTATTCCAGTATTCTAGATGTTTTTTGACTCAGTTTAAATATATTAAGTAATCAAATTTCACAATACACCTACCAGAATACTATGATATATAGATACACAAGGATTTATCTGTATGTTTACCACTTTATTAATTAATGGTCATCAAATTGAACAAATTATTACATATAAATTGATTTTTGATTTTGACACTAGCAAACTGGCTAATATGATGGATTTTTAAAGTATAATGGAAGTTATTTGAGCTTATGGAACAATAGAAATAGCACTTAAACTTGAAAAACACCATTAGTGAAGAAGTGCACCATTTCAGGTATTTTTACTAATATACTCTCAGGCAGTACAGATATGTTTACAAAAGCTAGAATGCTGGTCATTGAGGATCACAATGCAGAGTGTATTTTGTACACATTTTGGATTCGTTTGTTTGAATTGGTGCCGTGATTAGAAACACTTCTGTCACAGATTCTCAGCTACCAACAGATCCCAAGATAAACTTTGGTATTTAGCTGTCCACACCAGAATAACGCATTAAATCTCCATGACAGCAAACAAAAAGTCTTCTGCAGAGTTATTTGAATGGATTTTTTAATATATAAGTTATAAATGTCACAAGGAGAGAAATAATAAACTTTTCTCGTTTTGGGGTCAGACAGCCTAGCTTTTCATGTGCAGCAGCCATTGAAAATGGGAGCAAGACACACAGCTAGTCTCCTTGAAAAGTGGTATGTATTGTCCAGCAGAGCAGCTTTCTAGCATTTCAGGCAGAGATTGATTTATGCCCTCTAATCCACCCCTACAGTGCTATACTCTAGGCTGAAGATGGCCCAAATTAAAAATACAAAGTATCTGGGGAAATGTTTGAAGGATTCTTAGGTATACTTGATTCCTACCCTTTTTGTTTATTTGCTTGTTTTGTGGGATTGATATTCCTGCATGACCTAGAATGCTGGAAAAGATGCATAGTCAAGATCCATCCATTAATTTGCTAATCAAAATTAAGACAGCAGTCAAAAGACCTGGCTCACTGAGTTCCTTCTGCTTTGAGTTTTGCACTTTCCCCTAGCACCAGTATGAGCCACTTACCATAAAGGCAATTTGTATTAACCCAATTCTGACAATTATGTCACTCCCAAAACCATTTTATTTTTATCCTATATTAGTGTCAATTCCACCATTGTTTTTAAACCTCCAGGTAGTTATTTGTACAAGGAAAAGTGTTACCAAGTCCAACAGATTATTTTACATAAATCAAGAAACAGCCATCACTTGGCAATTCATTAATGCCTACAGACCAAATTAATCAGCCTAAATGGTTTCATGCCCCATTTTCTTGTCCCTTGAGTCAGCCAGTCCCATCAGATTTCTGCTGAGTTGAATCCCATGCTCACTCAGATGCTCACTCCTAGCACCTCACGTTTCTGCTGTGCCTGGTCCCCACATCTCTTCCTAACTAGGTCAGAATAGAGAGAGAGGGAAAACAGTTCAACAATTTGTAGTTTTTCAGTCCCAGACAGCACCTGGCTGGATGCCATTCACATCAAGAATAAGGCAACTTGCTGTCCTTGAAATAACAGCGTAAGAGCTGCCAACCAATTGTGCTTGATGGGACATTATCGCTGGATAAATTGTTTTCCTACAGCAGTACAATTCACTTTTAGGATTTACTGCAGATAACTATAATGGGAAGGCTGTGATAGTAAAGGGGAAGAAGAGTCTCATAGTTCCAATTTGAAATATTTCTATTTTACCAACATAAAAATGCTTGATAGAGATCATACCCTGGAGTATGCCATATATTTCAATGTCAAGAACTCTAGTAAGATCAAGCCGTGTCTCTACAGGTGGTTAGCTGGGAGATACAGTTTTGTCCACTGTCCTCTTTACCTTTGTCTCATTTTTTTTATTATTACTGTTTCGAAAACTTACAACCTGCAACATGTATTCTGTGGAATAGTACACAAAACTGATCATATTTTACTATCTTGAGAGTAGTCTATATTTGTGTTTACTTTTGAATTATTATAGACCCATCATTTCAAAGAAGGTATCATTTTATTCTGAAAATATGACTTTGCACATCTTTTTTGTATGTTTTATTAAGGGAGCTTCTAGAACTCAAAAACAAATGTCTCCAGAAAGATTTAATGTTCTTAGAAGGTGAAATAACAACGAGTGATAAGATTTGTTTGCTTCCTATACTTTGCTTAAGAACCTTGTGCTGTAATTAGCTGCAGCAAGAAAAGAAAGTTAGTCTATATTTTTTCAAGCAACAGTTAAACACAACCCCAGACAAGTTGCTAAGAATTTTTCATAACCAGTTAACATCTCTCTTCCTACTTAACAAATACTTTAACATTCATAATGGGGGAAATGGGATGTTTTCAAGATCAATTTCTGTTTTTAATATTTCAGCCAGTTAACACGCATGCTGGAACACTCTGGCTGCTGCGTAGTGTCACAATTCTTTTTTAAAATACTAAAGGAAATAGAATTTGCTTCAGGTGTTTCCTCCTTAATTCTGCCACACATTAAGAATCCATGTGCAGCCCAGAATTATGGTTCTCTGTCCACAGAACAAATATAGCAGACAGAATATGTTTTTTGCATCCTTCCTTGGAGACTACACGTCCTGAAGAGAGTAGGAGAGCTCTCCTCAGGTGAGGCAACACGAGCCAGTGCACAGAGCATGGGACTGCCAGACCTGAAGCTCATCCTCACTTGATATAAATTTATTGCAACTTCATTACACCTTCTCAGTCTCTGTGAGACTACACAAATCTACAGTGCTTGAAAACTGATCCAAGAGACCTATTTTTTTCTCGGAAATACTTTTGAACTGCTGTTTGTGAATTTGGATAGTTCAGTTTTCTATCTAAAAAGAAGATACAGCATTGTTTGAAAAATATTAAAATATGTAAAAGGAACTGTGAAAGAAAGAGATTATCTTTGCTAGCTAAAGTGAAATGCATTCCCGTCTAAACTGTGGATATCTGACATTTTTGTTATCAAGGAAAAAAATTAGAGCTGCAAAGTGAACTTACTTGTACTCCCCTCACACGGATCTAGTGAAACCTCAGTTACTGCATTGCACTGGGCGTGCCCTGCTGCTGCCATCTCCATTCCTAACACTATTTTTCCTATCCAGGTGTTGCATAGAACAGAAGTCTGTCTTAGATTTTTGGAAAGCATTTTGTGAGTGATAAATAGAGAGTCTGGGACAGATATTTTGTGTATTTTCCCGAGTGAAATATCTTTTTAAGAGTTTTTTGCAATTATGGGAAGTGGACTGGATTTGATGGCTCAGCAAGTCCTCCTTCAAAACCACATTTTTATTTTGCAAAGTACATCTTTATGACTCAGAATCAGATGTTTTGCACATGACAGCTCCGTGGCTGTTGTGGAAAAGTAACGAAAAAATTTCATTTAAATAGTCACAGTATAGACTTCGTAAACTCTTGAGTTAATTTTCTTACAGATCAGAAATTCTATCCAAAAAATATATATATATATAAAATATGTGCCACAGTGGGAAGGTGAAGATACTTCATATGCAGAAACAGAGAATTTTGGTGGTTGACATGTTTCTGCTCCAGGAATTCAGAGTTGTTTTTATGACAGTAAAAACACAGAAGGTAATAGAAAGCTGTCAAAATCCTAACAAAACCACTTTAATTTAAACAACAAATTCATTTTCATAGTATCTGATTAGCTTGTTTTACAGAGGTAATTTTGCAGACTGACACACAACAGTCACTTATTTATGCCAGTGTAATTTAGAATATAAACTTGAATTATGTGACTCTTAAACCATTCAATCTACATCTTTGCCAGACTGTTCTCCATTGTCTATGCACCAGCAGGTTTTTTTCACTTTCATTTAAATTTTCCTTATTATAGAGCTTCCATTGCTTCTTTAGTGAGATCATCCTGAAAGAAAATAAATCTCTCTGTCAAGAACTCTTTTTTGATTTTTCCTTTCATAATTTCATCCCTCTGCTCCTTTTTACTCCTCTCTTTATTAAGCGATAAAATTTGACTGTGCTCCTGGTTGACTGCACCCTTCACTAACAGTCTGTCAGCACGTTCCCTGCTGGCTACTCTGTGCCAAGCTATAGCACTCAGCCTTTCTCATAAACTAGTTCCTCATTGCTACTATTGCCCATCACTGAATATTCTCAAGTCCGTCTGTATTTCATGGTAATTTGATGCCTTGAGATATATCCAGCAATACAGATATTGCACTATGTGAATATATTACAGTACTTACCAGGAATCCTAAAGAAAGGGAATTTTCACCATGTTCTGATAATATTTCTCTGCCTATAAAGTTCTCCGTTCCTTGGACCTATGCCTCAGTTGCATCAGGGGTTTTCCTGACACTACAGTTCCTAGGCATCTCCCCTCTGCATCTTGGACTATACTATCTCCCAAAGTTATTAATTTGAGCCTCCCTGCTTCTAACGCTGACTGATCTTTTACATTTTTTTGTTGCTATTTATGATTGCAATGCCAAGCCCAACAATATCTTTACGATTTTTCCTTTATCTGTTATTTCATCATGAGATAGCTTCTATCATCCCCACAGTGGTGTCTATCTTCCCTCTCTGGGAAATTTTGTAGTGTGATTTTGCAGTATTTATCCCACAGGATATCCCACTTATATGTAATTTAATTTGAATTTTGTCTAAGCTAGCAAATTCTACCAAATACATTATTTTGATTATTTATTGCATCTATGTCTTTTTGTTTATACACTTTTTTTAATTGGTACTGTAAAAAGCCAAGTATAATTTTTCTCCAGATCCTTTAAAAAAAAAAACATATTGTTTATTCAAGATAGAAAAATTATTTTTCAGGAGCTGGGATGTGTGATGTCTGTTGGGAGAACAACAGCAACATTCTTCCCACAATGCCAGCAGTCAACCACACGTGCTATATCCGGGTTCTCTTGATACATAGAATTAGCTTTGAGGTTTCAGGGAGCAGTGGTAAAGCAAGTATTTACCAGTGCACAGTCATTCACCCTTACAAACAATCCAAAACCAAGATATGAATGCGAGTTAATAAGTATTACCAGCAAATTTACTGATAATATGCTAAGCATTATTATTATTATATAATTGATGTACCATGGAATAATAAAATGATAATCCATAATTTTTTACTACATTGCAGAAGGAAAAGCTTCAAGAAAAAAGTCAAATTGCACAGCAATTCATGTAGATTAGATGATCTGCTTGCTAACACAGTTGTTCTGAATTTATGGATAAAGTTGAGTATTTTTACACATTGTCAGGCCTACTCTGATTTAAAAAACTTTGTGAAAAGATTCTTCACAACATCTGAAATTTGGAGCAGTTGAGACAAAAGACAGTGAGCATTTTGAACCACTGAGTACCATCATGAGATCTCAGAGTTAATGTTGTCCACATGAGGCCACTGGCTTATTATCAGCATCAGAATTTGTCATTTATCAGTGCCTTTGAAAGTCAATGTGCATGTCCTCCGCTGGATCAGTCATCCTGACTTCAGTGGAGCCATGGGAGTCAATACCAGACATATATATCACTCCAATGCAAATACTCCATTTCCTACTGCATTGGGCTTTAGATCAATACCATAGTTAATAAGTGAGAACATTACACTTGGAGCCAAAATTAAAAACAAATCTTATCCTTAAAAAATGTATTTGATCATAAGTGCATTAGAATTTGTTGTCAATAATAGTAACAGACCTAATGAGCACAAATCTTCCTTCACTCCACTTTACTTCACATTAATGTAGAGGTAGACGACTTGCTCTTATTTGTAAGTTGTTGCTCTTTCATCTCCAGGTCAAAAATGCAGGGGGGAAAAAGTGATTATCTGATTTAAATATTGAAAAGTTATAAAATGTTGCTCATTCCAGCAGCAATTTCAACTGGAGAAACTACAGTATCAAATGAAGTTGAAATTTGGATGAACTCTTTCAATTCACTTGAGAAAGAATGGCCCAAATACAAATTAAAATCTATTTACTGCTTTGCCAGTGTAATCAATCTGCTGCTTTGCCATGGTAGAGCTATTCTTCTCAGTCCTATAGTAGGAAGTAGAAACGCAGCCTACAGCTATCTGCAACAGAGTCAGTCACTTCAATTTAACTTTAAAAAAATCTGGCTGGCAGACAGGGAGCTGGTCTCCACAGTGGTAATTTTTTAACAAAACACAAGTGTCAGGTAAAATTATATCTGGCAACTAGACTTCTACCACCTTATTCATCCAGTCAGACAAATAGAAATATTACCTACAGTCCCTTCATTAGAGGTTATTCATCTGAAACACACAGTAATTTTTCATTTGTTTCATGTAGTTTACAACATTCTTTCACACACTGTGATATTTCCATGTTTCTAATTTCAAAACCTCATTAAGAAACACTTTTTCCATGTTCTTTTTATTCCTTTATTAAAATTATAATAGCTATTATTCCAAACTATAAAAAATGCCATCTGACAGAGCTGAAATCCTTGATCACTTCCCTCATCTCCTTAAAAATCTTTGCCTGGCTGGTCCAGCTGCACCTCCTAAGCTTAGTCATAAACAGGCCCACAGCAGATTCTAAGACATGAGATGGCTGCTTGCTTTGTAGAGCACCAAAGGACAGCAGAATGTTTAAAATTAATGAAAGAAAATGCATTTAGCAAACAATATTTACATTCTCAACCCACAGTGGGTTTCATCTCACCACATGTAGAAATCTGAAACTATAAATTCAAATCTAAGATGGTGACTTAGAGTGCCTTTAGAATCAATAAAGAGAAACAGGCTTCTCACTTAAAAGAAATAGGCATGTCTGTCTCCAGTCAGAGATTTCTGAAAATACCAGATAATTGCCCAAAATAAGTGTTTGCTTATGATTGGAGCAGACGGATGTTTTTTTGCTTCTCTTGGCAAGCAGAAGTCTGCAGTGAAAGCCTAAGAGTAATCTGTCAGGAACAAGTTTGAAGAGAAATATGAGTAGTGGCTTTTAAAGTGCTAGGAGAGTAACAGTAAGGAAACACCAGTAATAAGATCATCTAATTACCGTGCTGGGATATACATATAAATACAAAGCAAAATTCTGTAAACTAAGGATTGCAATAGTTCTGCTGCTTAGGGGACAACAAACATCAAAATGGCCTCAACAGAGATTCCCCCTACACTTATGAATATTCAACAGATCAATAGGTTTTTTACAGACTTCACAGAATTTAATTCTTTCAGTAGTACAATGCAGTATGTCAATCTTTCAGTACTTGGCACTGACTTTTGCAAAACTGAGCTGTCAGAAGCCCTGAAGCAGCACTGAAACAATGGCAAAGAGCCTTGGTGAACAGAACAGACACAGCTGCCCTACTGACACTCTCAGCTTTTTCCACCATCATTTCAGTTCTCATTGTTCTCACAACATGCAGGTAGGGTCACATGCTGTTGGACCACCTCTGCTGGGTTAACAAGTCCTCTTTACCTCTAGCCTGCCTGATTACATTCTCAAAACAACATGTCAGAGAAACTGACAGAACAATGACCTGGTCAACAACTGAAAGAACAACCACAGTTTTCTCAAGTTTTTGAAGCAGCAACAGAGAAGAAACAGCAAAAAATCTGCTGTGACCCAGGTCCATTTATGCTAGTAAACAGACCTCGGATAAAGAAGAAAAAAAAGAGGCTGTATATGTCTGGGCAAATACCATTCCCCATTCCCCTGTACTGCGTAGTGGGAGGAGGCAGAGAAGTCAGGGATTAAGTTGAGCCCAGGAAAAAGGGAGGTGGAGGAAGAAGGTGTTGTAAGATTTCTTCTTATTTCTTATTCTACTCTGACTTGACTGGCAATAAGTGAAAATAATTCCCTCAAGTCAAGCCTGTTTCTACCATGATGGCAAGTGCTGAGTGATCTCCCTGTCCTTATCTTGATCCACAACATTTTTGTTTACTTTCCTGAGGGAAAGAATGATGAGTGGCTTGGTGGGGACCTGACATTCAGCCAGGGTCAACCCACCCCACTTACCATTAACCTCAAAGTGCTCTTTGTGACATGTCCCATGGGAGCCCTCCCTAATAATCTGTTTTCTTACACTGAGGTGTTCCGGACAGATCTCATCTGATGCTAGTTGAAACATCCTTCAGAGCATTCTACAATGATCGATTTTTAGATTAAGATGTGGAATAGTACAAAATAGCTGCTCTGTAAACCATAAATGCCTATCCACTTCCTAGAGGAATACTTGAATAGTAAATATTTGAACTACTTGAAGTGTTAACTGCTCATAACATCCTATGACAGCAGGAAAATGATCTTCCTTTCATTTGATCCCCTAGTAGCATTAGTAAGTTCCCCATTTTCCTGCCTTTTATCTTGAAACCCTCTGCAGAATTTGATTACAGGGCTTTATCAACTCATCTAGGCTCTCTGGGATTTTCTTAGAGCTACTGTGTCACACTGTCAAGGGGCCTCCATGTCTCCCCCAAGGAATTGATATAACATAAATGTCCCTCAGAAAGATGTATATACTAAGAAGCTGTGTCTGGGTCCTTCTGAGTTTGCTTGCACTTGACACTACCAAAGACTGGTACAGTCATGATCCTGGCTAATATCTAGGAAGAAAAGTGGTAAGACACAATCTCAATATAACAACCATTCAGGACCTCAACATTAGGATAAGAACAAAGACCTTGATTCTGAGGTGCGCCTAGTGCAACATGGTCGCTTTAGCCCATGTCTTAGCAAGTGAATGATCCTGTGGCATTGTCCATAGTCCAGCCAGCGCAAGTGACAGTGCTGGACCCTAAGAGCTGCAGACACACATAGTTTTCTTACCTAATTTTACATAAATAGTTTTCTGTTTGGGCCATAAAGTATGCAATGGAAGAATGAGTTAGAGCAAGGTATGTACTAGGGAGGCTTGTGCTGTTGAGATGCCAAGGGCTGTGAGATAGCTCTCCTGCCATGGTGTTTACCTACCATGTTCAATATAGACAGAGCATAAATACCCTGACATGTGATCAGCTTAAGGATGAGCTTGTGGGTCTCCTTGATCTGACACTCTTCAGAATAATTACCAAACACAATTATCACAGAAGTACAGTCTCTGAGTACCATGGAAGCATTTCTGTTCCAATCAGTAGCACATCACTTTTTTATAGTTTTTACATTAAAAGTTACACATCTTGTTTAATTCACTGCTACCTTCCAATCTTTACAGACCCTCTTCTATCTTTTTCCAAACTTTCTCTGTCCTTAATTTGTCAAATTAGCTTTTTTTCTGTCTGCCTTCTCTCCCAGATTTGATGTCTGTCTGTTTTTTCCTCTTTTTCTGCATCTAAAATAATTTCCTGTTATTCTCCCTTTCACCATTCCCCCAACCAAATTCCTTGAGGAACTAATATGACGTTAGTAGGATATCATTCAGTATATTATTTTAGTTATATTTTATATCTTTCTCAATCTTTGTTCTTGTTTCATTGTTCAGATCATAGAAACATTAAGGTTGGTAAAGGCCTTTTTGTCCTGCCATAAACCTAACAACACTGCCAAGTCCACCAACAACACACTCATGGACGGGGGTTTCCCAAATTTTATCTGTGCTTATCTTACTGGAGTCCTGTTCTCCATTTATTCTACATGGTAAAAGTTTATGAACAGTAAATAACATCGTTGGGAAGCTTAGATCTCAAAAACCATGAAAAAACCTACCAGACCATGGAAAATACAAATTCAGTTCTGGCATCTACCACAGATCTCTGTGTCTGTATGACCAGGCTACAAAGTCTGGGGAAGTATCCATTTCTCAAACTCCATCTGTCCATACACTGAGAAAATATCTCTTCTGAAGTTGGACAGCAGTGTTATTACAGAAAGCCAACGGAGATCTCAGTCCCACAGCATAGTTTTTATTTGAATAACTTCGGAGAGTCAGCTATGAGACTTTAAAAATGAGAAAAACAGCATTGAAATTTATACCCACAATTTAATAAGTTACTAGAGGAAGAAATTGATGCATTGAATTTGAGGGCTTTAGGAGAGCAGATAGGCTGGTGAATTCAGCAAAAGGTAAAGAACGCTGGTTGAATTAAACTCAGCGGAGGTTTACTGACACACAGGAAATTACCGTGTTCAAGACAGAAATTACAAATACCAGTTAAAGAACAGACCTGACATGAGTTCATAAAGTCATTTGATTTCCAAAATGGTCTGCTTTGTTTCTGGCTCTTCACCAGTAGGTAACAAGAAGTGGCAAGGAATCAACAGTGCTGCTAGGGTTGCAAACTGTATTAACGACTTGCCAGATGTCTCCAGTGGAGGGAAGGAGGAAAGTGACAAGTTGTCCCATCATCATTCACGTTTAATCTAAAATTTTCATGCAGCTACTGGTTGCATGCCAGAGGGATTTTTTAACCTGCAGAAGTTAAAATAATCAAAAGTCAGCCTACATTGATCACTATAAATACGGATAGTGGAAAAAATTTCATCCTCAAAATGGGTCAGTGATTTTTTTCCAAACAAAAGATATGAATGCAGATCGTTCAAACTCTAGAGCAAAAACATCATGGAAAGCTAGATTGTTCTGTCTGGATAAAATGTCAGACTTGCTCTAAGAAGGTCCCGATTTAGCTTTATTTAACATCTAACTATCTACTAGCTATATTGCTATAAAGTGTGAATAATAAATAATGTTCTAAAACCCATGGGAAACCTTTGGATGTGTGTTCTTATATTGACTCTGTGTAACATTTATAAATAATCAACTTATATGCTGTCAAAGAGTCTTTAAACGCAAGATGAACTATAGCTATATGTATCAAGCTATATAGCTATAAATCAGTATTAAGGTGATAAATTATGACACACTAGTCACACAAACACATTTTTAACAGTTCAAAACCAAGTCAGTTACCTTTTAGAAGTGAAATACTTTTATTTTTAATACCTTTATAAAGCCTATAACTTTCTATGATTCACAGTTTTTCAAAAGGTAAACAACTACAGACTAAAGCTAGTCAAAATTTTTTACAAAATCATGATTCTAGAAAATAAAAGCCTTCATTAGAGATTACTTCTTTACCCAGTAGAAATGCTGGGAAATAATCAAAAATTTTATTTAGTTTTGTTTATTTTATTGTATTATTTTATCTTATTTTGCTGAAGTATTATGGGTAATTAAATATGAAAAATATAAAGCATCATAACACATCTCAGAAAAGTAAAATTATGAAGTTTGGTTGAAACGTTTTAGAATATTTTGTCCTACTTTGCATGAAGTTCTTTGAAAGTCTTTCAATTCCACTAGAAATACACAATTATTTACCTTGTCTATGTAAACAAGCTAAGCATATATTTATCAGCTTCCAAAATATGTCCTTGTTTACATGACTTAATAGCCTTATACTGCTGAGATATTAGTCAAATGCTATCCTTTGGTGTAAGTTTAAAGAAACTGGTTTTAGAACATTGAAACCAGGCAATCAGAATGCCCCACAGGATCATGTACACTGTTGCTAGCTTTGCTATGGGACAGTCAGTCCCTGGGTGCACTTCACCGAGTCTGTCTTCTCCGTGCTGAAGGCTCCAGAGCTGAGCACAGCACTCCCAGCGGGCTCTCACGCGGGCGGAGCGGACTGGTGGGATCACCTCCCTTGACCTGCTGGCCACGCTGCTTTTGATACCGCCCAGGATACAGCTGGCTTTCGGAGATGGGAGGGTACATTGCTGGATCATATCCAGCCTTTTATCCACCAGTATCCCCAAGTCCTTTTCCTCAGGGCTACTCTCAATAACTTCCTCCCCTAGACTGTATTGAACTGGGGGATATCACTCCATATCTGAAATACCTTAGCAGCATTGTGCTTATAAGGACAGAAGTGAATCCAAAATAACTCTCTGATTTAGCCCAGGAGATATTGCAACAGAAGATGCTCTTTAAAGCTTTCTGATTTAACATGGGAGCAATGACAGAATTAGTTTTGCTTCTGTTGATGTGTATAAGCCATGGTCGGTAGTGTTGAAAGGCAAATGTGGAGTCAAGAAGCAGCACAGTTGTACTCACTGATGAATGCAAGATGCCTAAGGCAAATAAGGGCTTTGGTGCATGTTCTTGGGGGATACACCAAGGCAGAGGTGTTAGAATGTGCCTGAAGGTGAAACTGAAGGAGGTGGGAAACAGAAGGATATCTGGACTTGAAATAAAATACACAACTGTTACCATTCAGGAGGAAAATTAACGGAGTGAGCTAGTTTTTGATAGCACTTAACAGTGAAATGCCTTTCTACATTAATCAAACATGATGAGTCTTGATTTATCAGTATATTAGGTACAATGATACAGCCACTGAAATGCTACATGTGCCTACCTAAAAAAAGAAGAAAAATCAAGCCTGCTAATGTCATTATAATTACCACATATGAGTGCATGATTATAGCACACAAGAGAAACCCACCAATCAAAAATGAAAACCTGAGAGAGCTATGATAGTGGTGTCTGATAAGGGTTTCAGACATCTGGAGATACCTCATAAAATCTTATTATTTGAGTATTATACAACCTCATTCCAATAGCTCTTCTCTGTGTGAGAAACACATCATATACATAATCTTCTGGGGGATCTGGAAGGAGAAATGGATAAGAAAATGGTTAAACAGATGCATGCTTTTTTCATTCATATTTAGCATCAAATCCACATCTGTCTTTGATTTCATATGCTTCTTATTTAATAGGCCTGGCTTAGAATAAGCATAACCAAAACACACAAAGGTTCCCTTTCAAGTCTGTGAGTTACAATTTTCGTAGCTCAAAATTATTGACCTGAAATGCAGCTTCACCTTATGTGTACAAAAATAAAAGTGTTCTACTATTATTTTTTTTACGAGTACTGTCACACAATCCCCAAAGTGGCACTGGCATCACACAGCTCCTTCTCTCCAGTTCTCTACAGGTTAACCTTTTTCTCTGATATAAAATGTAATTATTTGAAAGGAAGTTCAAGGACTCATGCACTCACCACAATTTCTGATGCCTTCCTTGGCCACAAACATTTTTAGCTTTCCTTCTAAAGAAAGACAGATGAATAAATCAAAAAATCTGTAAGGAAAATTTAAGATTACGTTTGAGTTAATGAATTTTAAATCTGATCTTGATGGATGAAAACTTGAACATGAGACAGCAATGTGCAGTTGCAGCCCAGAGAGCTAACCATACAACTATATCCTGTCTGGCACCAAAAGCAGAATGACCAACAGACTCACTCCCTCTAGTCTGTTCTTGTGAGACCCCATCTGGAGTACTGCATCCAGCTCTGAGGTCCTCAGCACAAGAAGGTCAGTAACCTGCTAGGGTAGGTCCAGAGCAGGGCCACAGAAATATTCAGAGAGATGAAACACCTTCCCTATGAAGACATGTTGAGACACAGGGTTATTCAGCTTTGAGTAGAGAGGCTCTGGGGAGACCTTTTTGCTTATAGAAGGGGTTTATAGGAAAGATGAAGAAAGAGTTTTTGTGTAATGGGTGCTTCTAAAAGAGAGAGAGAAAGACTTTTACCAGAGTCTGTAGTGACAGGCCAAGGGGCAATGGTTTTAAACTGAAAGAGGGTAGATTTAGACAAGTGTTCTGGGACTTGTCCCTAGCTGGGACAGGGTTAATTTTTTGTGGTAGCTGAGAGGGCGCATAGCTGGGACACAGAGGTTGTTCTATACCGCCTCACAACGCTGCTGGACGCAGGGGGAAGGGATTC
The DNA here is from genome assembly GCA_013397845.1 of Melanocharis versteri. Classification (NCBI taxonomy): domain Eukaryota; kingdom Metazoa; phylum Chordata; class Aves; order Passeriformes; family Melanocharitidae; genus Melanocharis; species Melanocharis versteri. The sequence goes on along the minus strand of VZTG01009791.1, from coordinate 189,376 downwards.
TCTTCCAGAGAGAACAGGTTCCTTCCTGTCAAGCAAGTGTGGCAGACAGAGCAGTTTGGGTAATGCTGGCTCAGAGCTGGAGGGGCTGGTCAGAGTGGCGTGGCTGCGGTTGGGTGTTGTCCATTGTTGGGGGTTCTGGGGTGAGCAATAATGTTTCTTTCTTCTTGTACCATCTCGCATTAGTTTTGTTGCTGATACTGTTTGTTTTCTTATCTCATTATTGTTTCCAGTAAATTGTTCTTATCTCAACCCGTGATCTTTCCCATTTTGTGCGTCCAATGCTCCTCTCCAGCCCGCCACAAGCGGGAAGGGGAAGAGGAGAGAGGGAGCAAGCAAGTGGCAGCATGGTTTGGAGTTTCAGTGGGAACACTGAATTGGGGAGTTCCATTCCTAAAAAAAAAAATTCCATGGCAATTAGACATAGGGAAGAATTTTTTTACAGGGTTGGTGACACACTGGAACAGGTTGCACAGAGAACCTGTGAACGCCCAATCACTGGAAGTGCTCAAGGCCACGTTGCATGAAACATTGAGCAACCTGATCTAGGGATAATTATCACTGTCTGTGGTACAGGTGTTGAACTAGATGATCTTTAAGACACTTTCCAAAACAAATAATTTTATAATTCTATAATATTTAAAGTCACTTGGTCCAGATGGAGATTATTCATTTGCTTTTTTTTCACTCCACTGACAAAGTGTAAGTCACACCTTTTTTTTAGGCAGCAGAAAAAATGTAAGATGCCTTCCACAACTCCACAGCAAATAAACATTTCAGCAAAAACTTAATCATAGCAAAAAGGAAGCTTTCTCTATAGAGATTAACAATATCAAATAGTGCTTAATAAAACACAGAAATACAAAGTTTTGGTCAGTCTACAGAAGCAAATAAAACAAAAGATGAAACTAAAAGGCTGTATGTGACAAAATATTCTTTTTTGATCTCTTGCTTTTATTTCAGAATTTTAACAGAGGGTCTGTAAAAGCCCTTGTAGTTCCAATCCAAAATTATTTTTTTCTGAAAATATGTAAGTTGTATTGGTTAATTAATTAGAGAATATAAATATAAGTTGTCCAGACATCTCATAGTTGAATACAAGCTGTAACATTTTAACTGTAATATTGTTCAACCCTTGGAACAACTGCAAAAAGCTTGACAAATATTTGTAATCTAGATATTTTAATTATCCTTTAGAGGTGTGTTTTAAGATACATGCTCCAGATCCCAGTCTCAGCAGAGCTGGGGTGTGTGGTAGGGAAGAAGACTCTACAAAGCAAGAAAGCAAGCAAGCAAAGCCTTTAAAAAAAGCCCACATGATTTTATTCTCTGATAAACCATAAATAAAAAAGTAAATAATTTACCAAAGTAAATTGGCTTAGAATAGGCATATCCTGATTAACTTTGACCATTAAAAAGGACGATAGATAACATATGCAATGTAGATGAGCGTGAGACACTAAAACTTAGATCATCTTAAAAAATGGAAAAATAGAAACAATACCAAATAAATCATTAGAAATCATTAGAAATTACATTATAAGTGAAAGCATTCTCAAAAAGAACTTTTGCTGTCACATGTCATGCTGGAAACAGTGATGACAATGCAACAATGTTTTAATTATTGCTGAACAGTGCTTACACAGCATCAAGGTAATTTCTGCTTCTCACTTCGCCCCATGAGCAAGGAGACTGATAGGACTGCCTACATTTTAATTCAGAAAAAAATGGACCAGAGAAATTAAAACCAAACGAAACCAAACAAACAAAAAACCCAGCTGAATCACCCACAGACTCTAGGACCTGGTTCCCCTTTTAAGATGAATATTCAGATCACTGGATAGCAAAATCAAGTTCTTGCTTGCCTAGTTTTCCTCTGCCATAAGCTAATAAGTCCTCCACTCTACTCTCTCCCAGTGTGTTGTCCTTCTTCAGTATTGCATGGTCTTTTGACTAGGACATTCCAGATTTGAAGTGCCTGAGACTTCAGAAGAGAGATTCAGCAAGGCCTAGTGGAATTCTATATACTTTATATAAATATAATTTAGATAAAACATTGGTTTATGTAAAAAAAAAAACAAAACATAAGCAGTAGCAGAAGCTAGAGGACACTAGGCACATCTTAAACATCCTTCTGCCTCGTCTGGCAAGCTTACCATAGCTTAGTTGGGAAGATGGCACCCAGCTTTTCACTCTGAAATACTTCCTTTGTGCATGCAGATGTCAAGTGAAATTTCACTCTGGAAGGAGAGTATTTAGTGAATACAAAGTAGCTTTTCTCATCACTCTTCAAGAGACCCAGTTTCTTCAAGTCCCATTTTAACCAACACAGCAGACACTCTGAATCTCATCATGTGTCTTCTAAGAAGATACTGCATTATATTGTGTGAAAACAAGTTCCAATTAACCTTCACTTACTTAATTTATAGGATAATTATGATTCTGTGATTTGGTATTTGTTTCCAAATTTTTGCCCATGGGAAAAAACCTAAAATGTTTAAATTAAGGGAAAGAGGAATACAAGCTTCGCAAATTCATAATGATATAATGCAGTAGCTAACTGAAGACATGATTAATTTATTAATTTAGCAATATTCCTAGGCTATATTGAGACATCCCTGAGCGATCTGTGTGCTGGAATACTACAATGTCATGGATGACTAATTTCACTTACAAGCGCTCAGATTATAATTGAAGTAGGTGGCTTGAAGCACAATCCTTTCCAACTCACAAAAAGAAACACTTTCTTTAATGCAAGCTGAAAGAAATTCTTGATTCTGAATATTAGGAGAGAGTATCTCCACTGCTAAATTATGGTTTCCACTGAGTATGCTCTAGGGCTTGAGTAGTAAAAAAAAATTGTCTTAAGCAGCTACTATGTGAACTCAGTATGTGAAAAAGCTCTGCACTTCTAGGGCTCCAATGCAGAGCAGCTGTGTTAGTTACTCTGCTTTCCACTGTCCTTAAGATGGTGGGAGAGCATCTCACCGGCCAAAATTACAACAGCCTGTAGAGCACGCTGTATTATATCAGGTGCTAACAAGACAGAATTGTATTGGGAAGCAGCCTTATCCACATTTTTATCATGTCCCATAAGCATTGCAACAATTTTGAGCTGTGGAACAAGCATTTTGCCCCAAACAGCCATGTACTAATCTAAAAACTTAACCGAAAATTTTGGATGAGATGCAGAAAACAAATTCAGAAAATTAAGTGCCATATATATGACAAATGTACTTGCTGCAGTATGTGTAAATGTAACAGAAAGAAGATAATCCATTTGTGTAAATTCTATGATTTTTATCTGACAGTTTTTGAGAGAGAAATCTAATCTGAACTGCTCCCTAAACAGCATCTGAGAGTAGCAACCCTAGAATGAAGAGAAGTTGACTATCAGGAAAACTCAGCTCTCTCAGGAGGGCTTTTACTACCTAATTGCTCATCTACAGTTACATTAAAACCAGCATTGCAAGCTAATAACCATCATTACGTCACCTGTCTTTGAGGTGACATGATTAAACTCAGGTTTTATTTTTCTCTGCTGCAGGTTGACCAAATAAGGTTAATTTTTCAGCTAGTGGCTAAAACCGGAACCAAGCAGTGCAGGCAATTTTACAGGTACTGCACAGTGCAGATATGCAGAAAGCAGAACCGTGAGAAGTATTATTTTGTAATTAAAAAATGGATAAGGTGGCTAAGGTGTTTGATTTTTTTATTCACTGAAAAAGAAGGCACTGACCAGAGCTATAGCAGCTTGATTAGTGAATATTTCCTTTTCAAAATAATAAACTTTTAAACTTTTCCTTTCCTACTCGACTGCATGTCTTGGTCTGAGTGATCAGCATTAAAGTCAGCACATAAATAAATAGAACATAAATATAACAGACAAAGATCAGGTTTCAAATCCTTGTAAATATATCAGTTTCATTTGACAGTGACCTGAAATTTCAGTTTTTACGCTTAGGAAACATAGCAAATAACTACAAAGAATACAGTTATTTCTCATTTTCTGTCTTGCACCATCATTCCTAGTTACAGGCTAATCGCAGTGAGACACCCTTGTGAAGCTGTTCTGTGGAGAGAGCTGTGCTATCAACCCCAGCCTAACTCCCATAAGAACTCCTAATTCCTACACTCCCCGACTTTTTACTCAGTGGCTTCCTGTCTTCATACAAAAGAAACTTCAATTGAAGATACTACTGGTCTCTCTTCTTGTCTTTCACTCAATGTCTAGTTGGCTTTCTGTTCAGATTGTCCAGTCTAAGAGGACACTTTTTAAACTTTTTCAGTTTGACTAATATGTCTTCCTTAGGCTTTTGTGTAATTGCCTGTAGAAAGAGATTATTTTCACCTAAATTATACCTGCAAAGACATCCTTTTTATGTGCTGCAGCATGGATATTTACACAGGACAGCAGTATAACATTACTATTCTGTAAAAAACTGACATATAGTTAGCTTTACTTTAAAATTTTAAGAATTAATCAGAACATTATATTCTTAATACATACAACACAGTAACACATATTCAATTATCCTGTTTCTAAAAAACACGATACAAAATGTTTACACACAGTATTCTTATTATCCAAAATGTCATTAAAATCAATGTTGCAAGAATCCTATAGATTCAATGGTACGTTGCTACTTTACAGAAACATGAAAAGTTAATACTTCACCTAAGAATGTTTATTAAACAGCAGAAAGAAAGCATTTTAACAAGGCCCAACAGGATGTGTCTATCGTCTTACATTAAACGATGTCAAGGAATGTTTCCAGACAGTGGAGTTTGCTCTGCACTCTTAAACTGCAAAGAAAGATCTCTGGCAAGGTGTAGTAGTCAGCATGAACCAGAAAGAGTTCTCAGTGGGCACATTGGGGAAATATGTATTAGAAAGTGAAATATCAAATACACAACTGCTCCACACCACTTGGCCAGAGAACAGTTCCAGATACTCAGAGGGTACAACTTCAGAATTAATTTAACATAGCTGGGGTTTTTCCTAATCACATTGGACAAAAAATTCAAATAATTTTTTCCAGTGAAATTCTATGTGGTTCTTCTGTAGGGACCTCACTGGCCAAGTCTCACCTTTTACTTGCTCTCTCTTCTATATCCTTACTTCTTCAGACTTAGAATGAGCATTGCAAAGCCAGTGGGCAAGGTGCAGGCTACCTTTTTGGTAGCTTGCAGGAGAGCCAGCAGAATGGTTCTCCCTGAGTTTGGGGGAATACTACTCTAAGGCATTAAGAGGGAAGGAAGAGGAATGAGGTTATTTCCCTCTCCTGAAGACACATAAGTCAAAGGCTCTGCAAAATCTCATCCTCCCCTCTCTTTATTGGATATAATATGGAACACATAGGAAGTAAGCCAAGAAGAGTTAACTGAAAAGCTTCTTACTCATATATTTTAAACTAAAATGGCAAATAAATTATATATATATATAAAATACAAGGTAATTTTTTTAAAGTGTGGGTTGGGTTTTTTTCCTTTTATCAGAAGTTTTCAGCCTTTTTATTTAGCTGTTTTAAGGGTGAGAAAAAATAATCCCCAAATTCAATTGTTTTAAGTCCTTTAGATAATAGATGGCACTTTTCTACCGACACAGGACTCCAACCCTATTATTAAAGCAGCATTAGTATAACTAGAAGATTAGTATCCATGTCAATAAAGACTCTACTAGGTTAATAATTTTACCATATCACAGAGAGAAGTGTCCTACTTAAAAGACATTAGGATTCTTTTTTTTTACTTTTGCCAGTTCTAAACATCAATTAACCCTAGGGGACAACCTTGCTTTGCCTATATCATTTTGTTTCCATTACATTTTTAAATGGTTAAGCCATTTTTTTCCAAGCATTTGCTTGTACAGATAAGAGCTTTATTCAGATCTCTATGAAGCCCCCTGTAGAGAACGCATTTGAAGCTGATTTTTGAAATGTAGCAAAGATCCTAAAATCACCCTCAGCAGACTCTAAATTGGATATGGTTGAGAGCTGTGGGAGGAAAGATATAATAGAAAGATCCTAGAGGATAATGAAACGTTTTTACCCGAATCAGCTTTCACAGCTGGTTTCATTGCCTGTAATATTTTCTGGTTTTACAGTTTGGTCTTTATGTGTTATTTACTGAAATGTTCTGTATGGTACGTACATAATATCTTACTGTAATTACTCACACCTCACCATAAAGAGCCCAGATTTAAGTCTCCTGGCATTTCAGAGTGGAATATCTATAGAAGACTAGCTTCATCTCCTTACTATCTTGATGTCACAGGGAAGATGAAATTTTCTTGAAACATTTATTAGAATTAAATTCTTTTGGTGCTGTTTTCTGATTCCAATGAGATACGAAATGTTCATTCCAAATTATGGCTTGGTCAACAATGATGCATTAGTGCTTAGATTCTTCCAACACCAATGTGAGTGAGACATCTAATGGTTTTGTGGAGATGGGTTTCAGTTTTCTGAGTAGGACACAAAGATTTACTATTCCACACAGAATCTTAAGTAATTAGAGTAATTAGATTCCCCAGGCACCCAGACAGATGCACTATCTTGTCTTGAGCATTAACTAGAACAAGGTAGTTCAGGAGGATAAAGAGATAACGACAAGTAAAGTCCTTGGGTGCCCAAACAACACAGTATTTGGCATGGCATACAGAAATTATGGAGTCTGTGTGGTATCCCAAATAAAATGTGGCAAGCTTCAGGAATCTGAGCAGAAGCATTGTCTCAAGGCCCATAAAAAGGTGTGGAAGGGACAAAATACATTAGTATCTGGACTGAAATATGTCACCAGGGGTGCTCTACCACTACACATCCTGGCTGGTGCAAGGGAAGAGGCAGGTAACACGTCAGGGACAGAGACATTTTTTGCCTTACATGTTCCAGCCAGATCACACCCTTTTCTGGCCTGATCACACACTTCAATCCAGGACACCGGAGCATAACCTCCTCTTTAGATGTACAGGAATCTGCCCGAGCTAGTGGGCTTCCATCAGCACCAAAAAGCTTTCTTGCTTGGAATGCAGAAGTCAGCAGCTCAGGAGCTGACCAAGTGTCCATTGAAGTAAGTGTAACTCCACTGATGTCATTGAATTTGGGATCAATAGCAGTTACCAGAAGTGTTGAGTGAGTAAAATCTGTGTACTGCTTGTGTGCCTGAATTGCATGTTAACATTTACCCTCCAGTGAACAGAAATGATGATTGGAAGAGAGGCCACAGTGTGATTCAGATTATATGTTTTTGAAGGTTTCCTTATAATTCTACACATTAAATCCTATAAAACTGTATATGTGGCTCCATAATTTCACAAACACTATACTCTTATACCAAAAAGAAAATAAAATAAAGAATAAGTATTATGAAAATAACAAAAATGTTTTGCTCTTACAATTTTGTTTTTATTATTGAGGAGCAAGATGGCTTTGTAATAAAGAATACTTGCAAATTGAGAAGTCCTGTACAGGTTTCTTGTACCCCATTTATCTACAGATTACTTCTTCACTAATCAAATAATTTCATTTAAAAATATCCATTTTCTCCAGTACTCACTGTCTGTGAAGGTAGGTCAGTGACTTACCTCTGTGCTATTGAATTGCAGCGTAATGCTTCATTTACCTTCAACAACCCACGCACATACACAGAACACCAGCTCATACACACTTTGTAGCACCACCCTTTGTTCACCAAGCTTTTATCCAGGAAGAAAACTGATCCTACAAACTTTAATTTATCACTTTCTTATGGCATCTCGTGAGATAGAGTCCTTTCAGCAGGTAACAATAGATGAGGGTAGTGATCTGGGGAGATGGATATTGGGAGGAAGAATCAAAACTCATGAGTGGGAAATGAAGATGTGTCAATATTTTGTTATTTGGAAGCATTCTTTCTCACATACTTGACACAATTCCCTCAAACTCAGAATTAAAGTTTTAGTAAACTTAAGACCATCATATATTCACTTTAATCGGAATTTTTCTAGAGGTAGCATTTCAGCTCAGTTTTTTTGAACCCTAAACTTTCTGTCCTTATTAATCATCTTTGTAATAGAAGTGAGGGGCAGAATTCTGACCCTGGTTGAGTGATTGGAAGGCAAAATTTCATGTCCCCAGAACTGCGCTGATAATGATACCACGATAAAGGGATTTGAGAGATGTGTATGTATGAATAGCAGGGTTTAAGCCAAAGGGGGTTGCAGTGCTGACCTGCAGGGGTCGTGGTTTAAGCCCAGCCAGTAACCAAGTACTATACAGCCACTCATTCCCACACCAGTGGGATGGGAGAGAATTGGAAGTAAAAAAGTGAGGGAACTCTCATGCTGAGATAAAGACAGTTTAATAGGTATAGCAAAAGACACTCACACAATCAAAACAAAACAAGGAATTAATTCCCATGAGCAGGCAGGTGTTTAGCCATATCAAAAAAACAGGGCTCCATCACATGCAACACTTACTTTGGAGGATAAACACCATCACTCCAAATCCTACCCCCTTCTTCCTTCTTCCCTCAGTTTTACGTGCTGACATTGACATTATATGGTATGAAACATCCCTTGGGTCATTTAGGGTCAGCTGTCCCAGTTGTGTTTCCCCCCAGACTCCTTGCCAGCATGGCATTACAAGAAGCAGAAAAGGCCTTGGCACTGTGCAGGAGCTGCTCAGCAATAACAAAAATACATCTATACTTCAGTTATGCTGTTTTGAGCTCAAATCCAAAATATAGCTCTCTACCATGTCATAAGTGGCATTTGGATGATAAAGTGACTTTTAAAAATAGCCTATTTACTAACAGCCTGTAGGCTCTGAGACTGTGCTCTAAGACAAATGAAAAAAAATGTGCACCTTAGGTGCATATTTCTAATTATATGAACCTCTCTGTCAGTCTAAAAAAGAAACCCTTAATGCAAGAATCCACTGAAAAAATAGCAATGGTGGTTTTCAGTTATTCTGAAAGGTAATACTTGAATCATCTTGCTCTGAAACTATATAAAATCATCAGAAATACTAGGCTCATATCCTGCCTTTAGGAAGGAGTTAACTTCACATAGCACAGACTGAACAGAAGCATATTTCTTAGAACATGCTGCATTATTCAGCTGCTATTTGTCTCTCTATCACAGAAATCATGCCCTGGTCATTTTGCAAGTAGACTTTTCTAGACATCATTCTGGAAAAAAATGCTCATATACCTACTCATTATATGCACTCAAGTCTCGTGTGCTAGTACTTAGCAGTCTGTACTAAGGCCTAATGGGTTTAGCCTTTAGGCTTGTTAATTTAATTTCACTTAATAGCATATGCAATTCCATGCAATTCTTTAAGTCAATCAAAAGATGTTCATTTATAATATCTATCTTCTGGCCAGACAAGAATGTTTTAACATGGCATCAGTCACACGCCTGTTTAGGGTATTCCTCCCTGCAGGCACAGTAGAGATCACACAGACATGAACAAGGACAGCTTTAAATTAGCCAGCAGGAGAGTACTGATTATACAAGGCCCTAAGGTTACTTTACCTGTTTCTCCCTTAACTCTTGAAAATACTTGTTAAATGGTGAACCAGTAGAATGTAACCCATAAAGGTCTCCTACCCAATCTGCATTATACACATCTTAACAACATCCTTTCCTCTCTAAAGTGTTATTATTACCACATTCTTGCATGAGATAAAGACGTTTGCTGTAGCCACCTATTTCACTAATTCCCTTCTTAGAGATTATTAAAAATCTGGGTATTTTTACCCCTCAGAAAAACACTTCTGAATATTACGGGCACGAAATTGCAAAACAATTCTTCCAAAGACATCCACTTAGCTACTTTGTTTAGCTTGCGGTATTGTCTTTCATATAGTAAATTTATACCTTTTTTAATAATGCTAATACAAGAATAAAATGTTTTTCAAATATATGCCTGGCTGTGTTTTGAGGTAGATTAGATGTAAATTGACTATATCTCACAAAACCGATATCGGTGGTTCTACTAAGTGGTTACACAGGACTCATAATATCCACCACAGCAGGGCAGAATTTTTGTTATCAATCACTTGCTAATGTGCATGCAGGGAGGACAGCATTCCATTCTGCATTCACTTGTTATTTATCTTATTCATTTAGATTGCAAACCCGTAAGGTAAGACTGTCTATCTCTTTATATATTATGGTGGAGTGAGATTCTTCTTAGGACAAGATGACTTGCAGAGGTATCTAGACAGATAGGAGCATTTAGCAATCATCAGCAGCAAGAACAAATGGTGGATTCTGCACCTAGGATGGAATAGCATCAAGCACGAGTATTAATTCAGAGAGGAGTAGCTGGAGAGCCGTGCACAGAGGGATCTGGGGTGCTGGATCTGGGGCAGCATATCAGCGGGAGTCAGCAGTGTGCCCTGGCAGCCCAGAGGGCAAACTGCATCCTGGGGTGCATCAAACACAGCATGACCAGCTGGGCTAGGGAGGGGATTATCCCTCTGTATTCAGAGTTGGTGCAGCCTCAGCCTGATGAGTGTGTGCAGTTCTGGGCCCCACAATTTAAGAAGGATGTGAAGGTCCTTGAATGCATCCAGAGGAGGACAACAAAGCCAGGGAGTAGACTGGAAGAAATGTCTTGTGAGGAGCAGCTGAGGACTTTGAGTTCATCTGGTTTGCAGCAAAGGAGAATAAGGAAGGATCATGAAGAGGGAAGTGCTAAGCAATTCTCCCTGGTATATAGTGCAGTGGATATATTCTCCAGGATGCGTGGGAATGGTTCAAAGAAGAACCATTCCCTGAGGTTCAGACTGGACATTAGGAAACATTTCTTTACCAAGAGGGTGGTCAAACACTCAAAGAGATTTCCTATAGAGGTGGTTAAATCCACAAACCCATTAGTGTTTAAGAGGCATTTGGACAATGCCCTTAATAACATTCTTTTTTGATAGATTTTGGTCAGCCATGAAGTGGTCAGGCAGATGGTGATCACTGTAGGTCCCTACCAACAACTATACTATTCTATTCTATTCTATTCTATTCTATTCTATTCTATTCTATTCTATTCTATTCTATTCTTCATCTGCCTAAAATATAAGCAACTATCCTAAGCTCATCACTTTCATCTTATGCTAAGGACTGTGGGTGCTGAAAGCTTGGTGGCAGAGAGATTTTCCAGTATCTGCCTGTGTCCATGAGCATTCTCATTTTCTCACAGGGCTAGCTGAAAACAGCTAGAAAGCTTTTGTAAATAATTCTTCTATCTTGCACTTGTGAGGTGTTTTGCACTTTGTTATTGTTAGTCTGAAGGATTGTTTGGGAAATGGGTGTTTTAGGATCTAGCCAATAAACCTGGGGGTGGTTAGCTAAAGATCCAATGACTTTCTATTATCCCAAATGACCTAGGGTATAAAACCTTTCTGTATATAAATAAATTAAGGCATTTCTATCCTGTTACTCCTGAGTTCGGCTGTCTCTTTTCTCCCCAGGCTGTGTCCACATTGCGACAAAGGGCAGAATCAGCATCTGGATATTTTTGTGTCTCTACATTGGCTTTTAGGGTTGGGGAAAATCTATAGCTAGCCTTAGACTAGATGGCAAACATTAGGGGAGGAGAATGTCATCATCAGTAGGCAGGTTGGCTAAAGACTCTGAATTCCTATGTAATAATAAAGGCTATTATAATTTTCAATTTGGGATCATATTATCATACACAGCAATTCAGCTTCTGTAAGGGTGTTTATTTTCAAATCTCTTATTGTTATCTTGAGCCTTTCTTTAGTTTTTGTCTATGTTTCTACTTCTCTAATTTATCCAGATCCTTCTGCTCTGTCTCTCTTGGCTCTCTCTCTCTTTCCCTGTCTCTCTTATGATATTAAGTAAGCTGAATGATTCTTCATAAAAAGAACTGCCTTGCACAGTAATTACCATTACTTTATAACCTTTGCCAGCTTCACATTTCAGTCTCAACAGGTAATTAGATCCAAGTAGCTCAGCAAACTTTAACATTTATATATAAGTTACTTTTTCTGACAGGAGAAACTCAGCAACTATTAATTGTAGTTTCCCTTTTCTGTTTTAACATGAAAATACAGAAAATGTTAGAGAACTTTGAAAGAGGAAATTCAATTGTGCCTGTGTTCAGCTGCTCCACAGAAATCAAACCTGTGGAGTTAAGCCAGCTCAGACATCTGTCTTTGATTACAGTTTTTTTTAAAAAAAGGTTTTGGATATAATATAATAATATAAACCATTTGCAGTTTCTTCCTGTTGTGCTCTTGTGTTTATGCAATGTGCTACTTAGAATCATTATGGAAGTTCTAGTTATTGACCTGTAAATAATGTATAATAAGATGAATTATCTATGTGTATCTGCAGTAAACTTGTAATTTCATAGAAAATTGTGAAAAAAAATTAAGGGGGTTAGGAGGGTTAGCTTTTGCATTGGGTATGTATGCTGTTTAGGGGGATTGTTATTGTTTGGGGGTTTTTGCCTGAGGTTTTCTTGCCTGGAGTTTTCATTTCATAGCAATTTGTGATTTGAATGTGTGCTCTCAGACCTCAATAGAGTGGCTTTGACAGTGTCATTTTATCTGTTCTGATCTTTCTGATCTTTCTCTGCTTTGTATTCCACCCTAACAATTTCAGATGATCTACCCAGAAAGGTATGTGAGGAACATGAGAAATACTGGCAATTTATGTTAGACAGAAGAATCATTCGCACTTATCTCTCATTAAGCTTTGATCCTGCAAATCAAATGCATGGGCTGCACATGACATCTGCCCAGTCATAACCCATTACAGGATCAGAATGAAAATACAGACTGAGAAAGACTGGCTGAGACCTGTCAGTCAGTAAAAGAACTCAAGCATTTTTCACAGAAGGCAGATAAAATATATTCTGCTTGATAAAATCAGAGGGCTGTCCATTCATTTAGGCATTTAATAGGATGGAAAATGAGGCCCTTGTAATTTTTTATTACAGGCCTAGAAGAAAAACACTATAATTACCTACTCTGGAAAATGAAATGCATTGTAAGGAGAAATAATTTCCTTATTTTGAGACCTTCTGTGACTATCTCTGATTAAAATATAAACCATTATGTATTATAAATGTCAAATTTCACAAGACTCCAGTTTAATAAATGCAGAACTTAGATTTGTTGAAGTTAATTAAATCTAAGAAATCTAAAAATGCCCATAGAAGAGAGCTTGAGGTCTGATATCTTTCTCTGAAAATATACAAAAATATTTTTTATTGCCTTGCTGGATGCATTTTCAACTTATAATTACTTGTTACAGCATATGATGAAGGATGCACATCTTTCAAATACCATTACAGAAAGGAGAAGACATTCATTTTTACTTACATCTTGCATTGCACAATGGGTAGAAATTAAGTCACATTCCAAAATATCTTGGTTTTAGTGCTACATATAACAAAAGCATGTAGATTGGAAGCTTCTAGATAGTTGAAAGCAAGTGAATTGGCAAGAGATGATAGCAGACATTTCAACCTGTCAGGCACAACCTGTCACATCAGAGAATAAATATCCAAAGTCTTAGGCTTCCCTCACTCAAATCTGTCTTCAAATCAGATGTCAAAGTGGTTTTATGGTGCTGATCTGCCTGCCAAAGGGTTTATGCCTCTTAAAGATTCTATCATTCTTATTTATAGTGACCACATTTACAGACCAGTTCCACTGAGTTTATTTTCATGTCAAAGCAATATAGAAAATTCCACCAGAAATGAATAGCTTGTTTTCAGTGACAGTGCCTGAGCAATAAAATCTGTTTCAGTGTTAACAGGCCTAGAAATGTACAGAATAAGGAGGAAGTTGTTTGAGAGATCCTTAAGGAGCACATGATACTAAGAAAAGACTCCAACTTGTTTGGTGAGAGTTTTGTTCAACACAGAAGTGTGAAATACAGGACTGCTGATGAGGGCATGACGATACTGAAAAATGGTGCATAGCAAGAAAACAATAATAGCCTGTATTTTACCAAGTCCTGGGAAAAGAATGAAGAGGTGGAAGTTACATCTGCAGGAAAAAATGTGAAAGAAAAAAGTAAAATATAAAACACATCTGCTGAAAATAGGAGATACACAGAGGAAGAGATGCATAGTAGCTCCTTATTAGATGAAAATGAGAAATAAAGATTTGTATAAGCTACTCACTACAGATGACACTTCAGATAGTATCAATATCAATTGGAATGTTCATTACAAAATTAATTAATAAAATAATTAATTACGTACGTATTAAATTAGTAGTCAGCAAATAGTACAACCAGTTTTTAGGACACAAAAAAATTAATTAAGCGAGGAGATCTATAAAGAGTTTGGAACTCACCAAACCCTTCTGCGGGTTCCCTATGCCACAGTGCTTAGGTCTGAAGCATGGAGAACACTTGAACTGTATCTTCACAGCCAAGTGACTTTCTTTCCCAAAAGTTTGCCTCTTCCGGCTTTAGGCACCAAAGTCTATTATTCATGGAGTTTTGAACCAGAAGAGGATTTTGAGTGTGAGGCTGCAATGGTCGGTGGTAGATAGAGTGGTTGTGTAATGTCTCCTTTTAAAATACTATTAATGAGACATAATCAGCCACTCATTGCTGCATAATATTAATGAATGACCGTTGGGTAAAAAAAGTTACTGAAAATCCTCTTTATCCATGTAGCTAAACATTAACAGTGTGGAAAAAAAGATCAAAATAGAAATGGAGCAGTGTGCCCTTCATCTAAAACACGTCTAAATGTGTCCTGGTTTGAATTAGCAAGATGACAACCAGCTGTTCAAGGCAAGTGATTATTCTCCTCCACTCAGCTCTGTGGCACCACATCTGGATGGCTGAGTCCATCTTGGGGCGTTCCACTACAAGAAAGACTTAGACGTTGCAGGTGAGTTCAGTGAGGAAGATTAGGTGATAGAAGCATGTGGCATACAGTGAGAGGTTGAAAGATTTGGGCCTGTTTGGCCTAGAGAAGAGGAGAGGCAGAAGAGACCATTCCTGCAACTACCTCATGGGAGAGTAAAGATGGAGGCAGATTATTTAAGAGATGCACAACAAGGTGAGAGGCAACAGATTCATCTTTCAGTATGGGAAACTCCATCAGAAAACAATTCTCACTATCAGGGTAGTCCAAAATAATAATAGGCCAACCTTGGAGATAGACAAAACTCAACTGGGCAAGGCCATGAACAAGCTACAAACAATTTGGAACAAGATACAAACAGTTTGGAACAAGACACAAATGGTTTGGAACTGCCCTGAGTGAGGATTTGGACAGGAAAATTTCTGGAGGCCACTTCCTATCTAAATTGTGACTATGCAGTGCTTCTGTGCAAGTGGAATCTGGGCTTGCACCTTTCAACCTGAGGTGTTAATGAAACTAGACAGAATATTTTAAATACTAATGCCAATCTTTTGCAAACACTAGGAATTTAGAACTGAAAGAATAAAAATTGTAGCAACTTTCGTTTAAGAATTCCATAACGGGATGAGAACGTGAGCAATTCAAGAAAATATGTGGGAAGGTATTGGAAAACACGTAAATGCCATGAATTCGAAAACAGGTTGAAGAAAAATTAGTCACATAAAACAGACAACCTGGACTTGTCAAAACTTTATCCTGTGAATAAATCTGGGGTTTTTTCCTTGCACGAAAATAACTGCACAGCAGATTAAGGGAAAATATGCAGATTTAATAAATATAGAACTTTGATGACTGCTGTGCAATAATCTCATCAGAAAACTAAGAAATTTGAATTAGATGTAGTAGGTGTACATCTGAAAACTACAGTCAAAGAAAGCTTTTTAATTATTCATCATCAAACTGTGAATTATCTGAACACGGCATCCCATAGAGGTCTGCCTTTGTCCCATTAGTATTTTCATTAATGATTTGCATGATGAAAGAGCAGGAGGGCTGTTAAATCTGCAGGGGTAGAGTGCAAGGAGTCCAGAGTATATGATCAAAATTATCTTAATAAGATGAAGAGCTGGACTGAACTCAGATAGACAAAATTCAGTAAAGGCAAATCTAAGTATGGCTACACTGATATGCCAGTCATAGTTGAAGGGTGCACCAAAAAAAAGACCAAAAAAAATGGAAATAAATGGCTTGGCAGCAGTATAGATGGTTAAAGGGATTCTATTGTATCACAAAATAAACGTAGTAGTATGACACATTTTCTCTCTGAAAATATAGCTTTCACTCTGGAAAGACTTTATCTAGTTTATTTAGCATTGTTGAGGCCTTGGCTGAAGTAACAAAGTTTACAGAATGAGTGTTACAAATGATAATGGTGAGCTGGACAGAATCCACAGGAAATAAGAAAGCACTAAAATATTAGAAAATATGACCTGCCTGCCTGAAAAAAAAGATTAAAGCTGCTGGTTTCTTTTAGTCTTAGAAAAGAGACGGTTGAGTGTAGATATGAGAAACAGTAGACCATGTAAAATGCCAGTGGAAAAAGGATGATAATATTTTTTTCTCTACTGACAAAGCTGAAAAACCAATGAGTTCCTAATCTAATCTGCAGAAAATGTAGGTTGGATATCAAGCAAAAATGTCAAAATGCTGCACAGCTGAAATTCAGAGACAGACTTTGTAGGAATTTCATGAATTTTCTTTCCCTTTTGGATTTAAAAAGGAACCAGATCTTTCAGAATTTAACTATGGAAACTTGATGCAACCTCCATATTGAGGATAAAGTAGACTGGCAGTGGTGCCCCTGAAGCCTCAGACCCGGATGGGGCTTGTGACTTCAGTACACACAGTCCACATCTGCAGGGCAGCACATATTGAGCAGTGATAGATGGTGCTTGTACAGAGCCCAGCAAGTGATCACAGGAGTTTCAGTTGGTTGTTGGCAAAGAAAAACATTCTTCACCCCACCAAGATTTCTTTATTGTCCTGCTTGTCTCAATTTCTAAATTCTGCGTGTGGCTAGAAGAAAATAGTCTTAC
>VZTG01009791.1:146931-172405 GCA_013397845.1 Melanocharis versteri | reverse complement strand
TTTTTTTTTTTTTTTTTTTTTTTTTTTTTTTTTTTAGTATTCCTGTGAATTTAAACCTCTGTTTGGTGGGGCAAAACTCAGGGAAGCACGAAAAACATTTAGGAATGAATTACAAATATTACATGGTTAGAAAATGAATCAAGAATATTTTTAATAGGAAGAAATTAGACCAGTATGCAAACTGACTCAAAATTAGCCCAGCAATTACTCTGATCAGTAGACAAGCCATTGAAGAATGGATTAATTACCCTAGCAGAAAATTAATTAAGTTATGCAATGAGTCACATAGGAATAATTTCTGAATTAATTAAGTATTCAGTCCTGCGACTTGTGTAATACAGAGCAAGGTTTATAGGCTGAGAACACAATATATAGTTACCAATATAGAAAGTTAAGATATCAAGTTATGAAAGGAAAAGAGAATTATTTCGAGCAACACTAGCCATTGAAGCCACAGAGATGAAAATCTAGGAAGAACTGAGTTTTTATTATACTGTCAAATTAAAAAAAAAAAAAAGTGAAACATAAATCCTCCAATATTTGGGGAAGCTAAAATACTTTGCCCTTACTAAAGTTTCTGTTATTACACCACATAAAAATATTTAGTCAGAATTTTAAAAGCTAAGACATTTTGAGTTTAAAAAGTGTTGTTTTCCTCACTAAAAAAGATACTTACAAAAGGAAATACAAGAAGACCTAATGACTGTGCAGTGCTTAGAGCACTCTCTTGTGGTATCAAATCTTCTCTATTGTTCAGGATTTGCTGGGGTTTTTTTGCTGGCGGGGGAGGGGGGGTGCAGATTTGTTTTGTTTGTTTTGTTTTGCTTTCTTGGCATCTTTTTTTGTTTGCTTGCTTTTTCCCCGAAGACAAGATTTAGGAAATAAAGACTGTGAATCCCAGAATAACACTCTACCTTCAGAATCCAGAATATTTATGCAGGAGCTCTGTCAGTCAGACCTTCTGAAGCTATTCTAGTTTCTGTAAATTATAAAAATGTTTCTTGTGGTCAGAAGAATAATGGAAAAACATTTCTACAGCCTGATGCTTAGAGAACTTTCTATTCGTGTAGAATGCTTAGTCCTAATTCATCATGGCAAATATCCTGCTTTTTGAGTGTAGAGGAGGTATTTCACGGGTTTGGCAGTTCTTCCTCTTTTCGGATATCGTTTACAATGGATAGTCTGTGGAAGTCTTCAGAGAACAATCCAGATGCAGAGCAGGTACTTAGATCTGCCTGCAGCTTCTAGTTACTTCTCTTGCAGGCACAGACTTGTCTTCTCTGAACTGAGTTTAAAGACATCCCACACAGCTGAAGAACCTTTCACCCGCCCGGACCCCTGCCCCGCTGGAGCCCAGTCATCTGGTCCGGGCTGCACAGCAGCCTGGGAAAATGGCACAGCTTCCAAAGTCAGCAGCCAGGGAAGCTGACTAACAGCAAGAAAAGAAAGGCAACCTAGAAACCACACAATTACTGGAGTGCCACAAAAGCCCACATCCAGCCTGGGACTAGGTGATGAAATCGGACAGCTGTGTTCGGTTCATGATGAAATTGGAGAGCTGTGTTCAGTTCAGACAGCTGGTTTTCACCTTTTACACAGCTTGCATTCAGTGGGCAGGGACTTTAACAGCAAGGAGACCAAGAATGTTGCAGACTGTCTACCGTGGCAATTCAGAAGTCCTCTAGGACATATTGCAATCTTGGCGTTGGAAGTATTTTGTTTATTTGACTTTTGCACAGTATTATGCTATCTATTTAAACTTAAAGATAATAAGAAGTGCCCAGAACTGATAGGAGAACATCACTGGTTTAAGACAGGGCCATTCAAAATGTTTGCATTAGAGAAGAAAATTTCTTTGAATAATTATTTTTTAATTTAATGTATATATATTTTTTCCAATAAGTATCTGTCAATCACTTGTTACTTGGATTGGAACAGGTCTGGAACTGGACTCAAATTTCACTCCAAACTTAGCAACTCCTCTGGGACTGAGATGGAGGTTTTCCACCAGTTAGACTGGTTTTCTGGATTTCATGCTGAAAGTTCACAAGGCACTCAGTAGTAACTTTGTGGATTGAATTTTACCAACTTAAAATTAGTTTGAGTTTCTAACATCTGAAAAAACTCTTATTGCATGGGATAAATAATATTCTTACAGTGTTTAAGGTTTTTGAGTATGTATTTTAAAGATGAAACTCAAAGGTTTTGCAAATCTACATTTTCGAATTTAGTATTTTAATAAAGATGGCATAAAAATAATTTGTTCAAATATTAAGCTTTGGTTCTAAATTTTTATTCAGTTCAGCTGTTATATCATCTATAAGAACTCCTGGCATGTGTCAGGAGCCTAACAACTGATTCAATACCATATGGAAAATGTTCTGCTCTTCTGCAGGGATACTTCTTCAGATGTGTGATAAAGGCACCAGTGGTAGATTTTTGCTCACCCCATAACAGAAAAGTACGAAGAAAAGGCACTCAGTTGTTACCATGGTGGCTACAGAGCAGGATCCGTTTAGACCCAGAGTGTATCAGTCCTTCTTTTTTTTTCAGTTATGACTTTGAACTGCTCCAAAACTTCTGCAGACCAGTCAACAATGGAACTGACATTTCTCATGAAAGGAAGGATCAACAAGACGTTTTCTGCTAGCAATGACACACTAAACCCTAGTTAGCAAACACATTCTTATGCTAATCTGAATTGCTTCTTCTGCCCTAAAAACCGAAAATTTTCACTTTTGCAGCTCTAGAGAGAAAGTTATTTTTGCAGCTTCTACTTGCTGTGTTTCAGTGTTGTCTGAAAGTTGACAAAACATTTCCAGTATTCTACAATAGTTCCCTGTGAATGATTTGACAGCTACATTCCTATTCCTACCTCAGAAGCCCTGTTGCTATTGTAATTTTTTTTTTTTAATTCCTATCCTCGTTTTTCTCATCATGTTTTACGTAATTGTTTCAGTTTTTCTCTGATTATGGAATTTGATTATACAGACACAACACACAGATAACTGCTGTAGACTTTCATTCATATTTTTCTGGGATTACTTGCTATACAAATACATTGGTACCCCGGTCATCTTGCATTAATTATTCATGTCAGCCTCCGATGTGTTTTATTTAGGAACACACATGTAAAGCACTGAGGAAAACAGTGGAAGTAAACAAAAAATACTCCTCCATTTCTTTCAACTTCTGACTTTTTTCCAGGTGTTTTTCAGTGGCTGCTTGCCAATTCCAAACTGCTGCACCTCAGTTTTTGTCCCTTGATACATGAACCACACAACAGTCTATGCAGGGGTCACAAAAAGAACATGCCTTGATGCCTCAGGCTTCCCTAGACTCAAAATTGTCTTATATTTGGTGTAAGAATTTGCTTTAATTTGAGGATTGTTTTCCTCTCCTGGTAGATCAGCATAATTAAACTAGGAAAAACTACTTTATAATATGGGTACATATATATTTTTTTTTATTTTTTTTTTTAAATTACTGTAGCCTACCCAGTCAGGATTACAAGGAACAGGTCTTTTAAAAATATATATAACAAAACAGAATGTTATTGACAAAATTATGTAACTCAAATTTGATTCATATTAATACTTTTGAAATTTTAAACTCAGCTTAAACACAAATCTTACATATTATTGGTTTGTTAGGTCAACACTGCCAATTTTATTTCTGAAATAAAGCCTGCTACATGGTTTTAAAAGATCATAGAATTTATGAAAAACTTTACACATTCAGATCTCCAAAAGTATATGTGAGTTGTTCATTGCTTTGTTTTTCTTCATGTGGAATTACACAACAAGCAAAATTATGTATTTTAGAGACTTGCAAATTTCAGTGTTATTACCTTTTAATTTTTATTCAATTACGCCAGTTTTTCAAGTGTGTACAATATTGAACAAAAACACTTGAATAATTTAGCTGTCTGAAAGACTTTGGAAACTGTTTTAGCAGTAAAAATTGCTCTCCAAACTTTTTTTGTGTGTGTCCATGCATTTAAAATCCACTAGTTTAAATACTTGCACAGGTGTGCAGTATCATCAGACACAGCACAGGCACATTAAGTCGCAGAATTACTACAGGGTCCAAAAGCCACTGAAAATAATTGAAATACTCCTATTCATCTCAGCGACCATTAGGTTGTGCTCACAGTTATTATTATAATATTTATCTCTTGTTGAATTAAGTTCCTACAAAGCAACAACAACCAGAGCTGTTGCTCATAATACATATGGTCAATTACAATTTAATATATGCCATGTTTATAATTTAGAAATAGAATTATACTTGTTAAAATTGCTATTACAGGCATGCCATAAGGATATTTTTTGTATGTTTAAATATTAAAGTTTATGTATGTTTAATACCCACTGACAAAATTGCTATCTTCTGTTGTTAGCATATTTATTAGGTTTCAGCTTCAGCAAATTCTCTCAAATTTCATTAGAGTGAGAAAAAATCTACCGATTCTTATGTGGATCTCAAGATATAGTCCTTCACCAATCCTACCTCTCACAAAAAAACAAGCAATAATAAAAATGTCTGTTTGTGTTTTCTGGTACCTTTGACTTTGCCTCATCAGTGACAACTCAGACAGGAAAAATGTGACTTCAAGGTGGTACCACAGCATTGCCCTGCATTATATGGGCAGCCACATGAAAGGTGGTAAGCTTTGCTTCCTTAGACTTACAAAAAAACTGCCTCCAGATTAGAAAACTTCAGTCCAGACAGCTGAACAGTTCTAGTTTGTCACATAAAGCAAGAGTACCATGCACGCACAAAGTAACACAAGACCAACCTCTGCTGAACGGAAAATATCTGTGTCAAACCCATGTCGAGTGTCAGGAGGTAGTGGTGTCTGTCAGCTTTCATAAAGCCTGAATTTGGAGTGTCACAAATCCTTATATTAACAGAAGAACTTTTTTATATCCTCCCAACAGTTTGCTGCTTTTCCCATAATATTGTCCTATTCCTGATAAGTAGGGTTTGTAAGCAAAACACAACCCCTGAAGTTAATATTTTCCAGCATCTTTTAACAAACAACAGTAGAAATGTTTCTTATTTCTTTTGGCAGATAAATAAAAACACCATAAATGTATTGAGAAATAGGAGTAGTGTGCCTGTCACAAATAACAGGAATTCATCTACCCCTATGATTAATATTTAATGTGAGCAATTTTGACTACTGACTAGCTCTATTAATAATTAATACAAAGTTATTGTGGATGATTAAGGCTATTTCTTTTGATGGGATTCTCAAATCCCTTCTAACACCTCTGTATTAGTTCTTTATGATATCTATCCATGCATTAGTTCCAGCAAGCCTGTTACAGAAAGCTTTGTAATTACAATTCAACCAACCCTGCAATATCAACAAATGGAAGCCGTATTCCAGCTGCTGTATAAGAAATAGTTGCACAAGAACGCTTTAGGCAGCTGAATGTTGTTTTTCTTTCTTTTTAGCTGGCAGGATTATTTCATGAAGTTTCTTTTCTGTTGCCTAATTTTCTATATTTCTACTTAAGAGAAGTACAATCTTGTTTAAAATTAGTAAGCATCAAAGAAAAACAAAACAAAAGTCAACAAGCAACATATTTAAATATGTGAAAATGACAGTGACTTCTTCAAAATTTTTTGCAGATACTATAATTGTCATTGCAGATGATCTCCATCAATCGGCGGTGATGTAGTTTTGTGTCGTCAGAGAAGACAGAAGATAAGTTCTGCCTGGTTCATGACAGAGTTGATAACTACCACATTCCATTAAATCATCTGATTTAGGTATATGGGTATTAAAGCTTCATTGATTAAAATTTATTAGGCTGTTGTGGTGGGCTGACACTTGCTGGCATCTAAGACCATCACCAAGCCGCTTGCTCACTCTCTGCAGCAGAATCAGAGAGAGAACAGAAGGGCGAAACAAGAGAACTCATGGGTTGAAATAAAGACAGTTTAGCAGGTGAAGAGAAGCTTTGTCCACAAGAAAAGCAAGAGTAAGAAATTCATTGGCTACTTTCCATCATCAGGCCACATGCTTGACCAATTCCAAAAAAGAAGGGCCTCAGCATCCATAACTGTTTCTCGGGAAATTAAAGACCTTAACCCTTCAGTGTCCCTGCTTCATTCTTCTTTCCCTGAATTTTTATTGTTGAACACAGGATCTTATGGTATGGGATATTCCTTTGATCACCGGGGGTCTGCTGTCCTGGCTGTGTCCCCTCCCATCTTGTCACCCATCCCCAGCATACTCACTGTGGTGCAGGGAGGAGAGACAGCTTCGACACTGTGCAAGCAGTACAACAGACACAACACTCGTGTGCTATTAATGCTATATTTCTCACCAATATACCTGTCACACTATCATACAGAGAGCTATGAAGAAAATTATATCCATTCCAGCCAGACACAGTATATTTATGCTTGAAAACTGAAACATTAACCTCATGTGTGTATGCTCAAATGTCCAAAATTATGTCTGTAGAATTCCGCATCTGTACCACAGCCATTCTTTTTGTTCTGCATTTATAGAAAAAGTACTCAACCATGAGTGGGACTCCAACCTGCTGTTGCAGTGTAAATATATGACATTAAATTTTATTTAAATCTCAGTATGCTTGAAATAAAGAAATAAAATTTTCTTGGTACTAATTAGGAATGAAATTATGCTCTGAAAAGCATTAGGCTCTTTACAAAATTGCTCCCCTTCTAAACCCTTAGAGGTTTGCATAAACTCTGGGCTGTTGCCAATGACCGTACAGAACTAGCCCAAACTCAGTGTCTGGTATCAGGAAAAGAACCAGAGAAATAAATGAACAGTTATTTCAACACAAATGAGGTAGAAGACTTGCAGGAAAAGGGAAGAAATAAATGATGCAGGATATATACAGTGCTGTTTTACTTATTCCTACTCCTGGCTATTTTTTCATGGTTTCTTACTTCAGATTCTCAGTGTTCAAGGCAAGAGAAACTTGACATTGTAATTGAAAGTAGGTAACTGATCATTCAGAGGAGTTGAATCTCTATAAAACCTATTTAACCTGAAGGCCCTGAAACTCACATTGTTTATCAGAGAAAAATGTAGAAATAACAGTGGATTTATCCATGAGTCTAGTAACAGACCCAACTTTCTAATGGTTTCCAGCTTCACAACATCTTAAGTGCTTTCAGATTTATTTTACCATCCCCATTTTAGAATATAAGATTTTTTAAAATTCATTCTTCAACACACTAATGAAATGCAGACTATATATGTCTAAGACACATATGTTTTCAATCTAACCAAATACACTTTGAAGACCTTTTAGTTTTATCAAAAAAAAAGGAAGTGTCAAAATGGTCTAGCTACTTATCAGTGGAACTTCTAAGATGTTGTATGAAGTTTCATTATGAAGTTCAATGGTTCTCAAGAAACATTAAAAATAGATCAACAAATGAATAACATTGCCTATTACATATTTCTCTGCAACAGCTCAAAATAATTTGCATTTCTTTTAAAGAGATGGGTTAAAAATCTAACCTGAAATATTAAAGAAGGTATTGATTATGTCTTGGATTTATGCTCATTTAGGGACTTATTTTCATTGCAGATTTTCATATTTTTCAATAGTCTAATTCTAATTAATGCAGTTCTAGAGATAAAAGAACCTAACACACTCTAGAAATAAGTTTATATTGCAAGTAATCAGGATAAATGAAAAGGAAAATAGGCATAATATATATTCTTCAGACTACATAGGTTGTTTCCAAAGTACATTACACATATTTTTCTCCCTTGAAAGGGTGGGAGAACAAAAGCTAGCAGGAAAGGGGACCAACAAACCGAGCATGATATGGGCAGGGGATTTACAGGACACATATATGTATTCACTACAAAAGGTTAATGCAAATTGTAAAAAGAAGTTACAAAACTTACTAGTGCCCCAAGGCAGCTGTAATTTCTGTACTGAAAATTTAGAAGGATTTTTATATGTCCATTAAATCTATTCTGAAGCATGAAGATATTTTAGCAGCTTTTCCTTTATCTGAGAAATTGGCAGTCTTAAAGGCACAGAATTTGTTTACATCTACTTGTATCATAAAGGTCCTTCCTCTTTTTGAATTTTCCTCAAAAATTGAAAAACTTCTTGTATTAATTGCACACGACTATTTTCTATGCTAAACTTTCTTAAGATGTAATTAATTTTTGTTCTGAGACAAGCGACTAAGGAATAATTGGGGGGGAGGGAGGGGAAGAGAAGGAAGAATTGAAAAAAGGATTGAAATTTGTGTGTATTTGTCTGTAACATTATCTGTTCTGGCACCCATACATCTCATGCACAGCATTAGTTCAAATTCATACAGACATCAGCACTTAGTGAATTAAGAGGAAAAGAAGAGTAATTGTATTAGGAGAGTGCTTCCTAAGGGGAGGAGAGGCCCCGATAAGGAGACCAGACCCAACTCAGGGAAGTCTGCTGTCTCCCAAGGGCTCGGATAAGGGGGGTTACTGAAAAACTCTGGCCCTCCAATTACTATCCACTTTGGTTGTTCAAGTTGGCATTGATGACATAACAAAGTCCGAAGGCAATCAGGGCCCTGGGACAATTGGCAGAGGGATCAAGTAGTGATTTCCTCGATTCTTCTGGTAACAGGGAATAATATTGATAGGAATAAGCAGATCCATCAGATCAGTGCATGGCTCCAAGGTCAGTGTCAGTGGAAAAATCTGCGGATGATCTCCTCAAACACCTGGTCTACTGACACCGGACAGGGTGTACCTACCTCAGAGGGGAAAAAGAGCTCCACCACAGGAGCTGGGGAGGGTCATTGGTAGAGCTTTAAAGTAGCTTGGGAGGGGGAAAGGGACAAACCCAGGCTGGCCAGTGACGAGTGATGGGACTGTGTGCACGCACTAATGAGACCCCTCAATCTGCTTCAGGAGGTGTTGGCTACAATGTATCCCACCCAAAATCTTTCTACACTAATGCTCATGAGGAACAAACAAGAGCAGCCCAAAGCTTTGGCCAAGTCCCGGAGACTTGAGATCGTTGGCAAAAGTGAAACCTGGTGGGATGGGTCCTCTGTCTGGCGTGCCCTGTTGAATGGTTACAGGCTCTTCAGGTGGAACAGGCAGAGCAGAAGAGACTGGGGGTTGTAATTGTATGTGACAGAAGGGTTTGAATGTGTGGAGCTCACAGCTGGCAATGGCACAGTTGAGAGTCTCTATGTTAGAATCAAGGGACAAACAAATAATGCAGATGCCATCATGGGATTCTGCTATAGTTTAAAATGTCTTTAAGAGAGAAAAAAAAATCATTTGCTGGTATGGGCAGTATTACTACAAACAATTGTATTTGACAAAATAGCAAAATAAAACTAGAATACTGGCTGGAAAACAACCTGAATTGATGACATCAAAGACGGGTCTGGCAAGAAGCCATATAGAAAGATCCTCTACATGCCCTAAGATCTCTGTGATCAAATACAATCTGTAAGAGATACAGGAGCACAGACAGCTGAGATGTGGATTGTTCAAGGATATTGTATCTTGATGGATCACAAAGTTTAATTGTTTAGCATGTACATGATATCTTTACCAAAGGATATCAAAGAGCAGTGCAAGGGACCCTTATTTCATTCATTAATTAACCTCTGGGCCAGCATTTTTTGGAGCCTTACTGCAGGTCTGGTGGCCATGTGAACATATGGATAGCAGGTGCCCCACATATATTGGTGTCAGTATTGTCCTTAAAAATATCCCAAAGGAATCACATCAGTTGGGTAAAACACTTGCAGGGCCAAAACGGTGAAGGTCCTTCCATCCAGGTAACTCTTCAAATTACTACCCACGGTGCAACAGATCTGCAGGCAGCTATAGAAAGAGCATATCTGAGAAGAAAAGAGGTTTCTCTATATACAAGATTTGTTTAAGGTCAGAGACTAAGTCAGATAAATACAAACTAGCACAGATCTAAGTTCTACTTTCTTAGAAAAGAAGACTTGGTACCTCTGAAAAGAGAACAATTATAATACAATTTTAGTAAAAGCATATCAAGAAGAAAATCAGAAATAAACCACTTCATCTTTGAAGCTGGCAAAAAGGCTATTAACTTAAAGGGGGAAAAATGACAGATAGTACTAAAATTAAAAACTATTTTTCATTTTTTTCTTTTTTAGACTATCTTCAGATGAATGTTCCAGATATATTAATGACTATGAAGACTAAGTCCATGTGCTTTTCTACGGAGCACAAATCCTTTTAAATTCACATGCTGCAAATTGCGAAACTATATTTATTAAATATGGCACTGATTAAACTACTGTAGTATTATAAGCATTCTATCAAGTTATCTTCAGTCTGTCTATGTAAACTGAAAATAAACACAATTATATATAGTAGAAAAAGATTATATATTTTTGACAACTACATTTGGGTTACTAAACTCAGTTTTCATCCTCCATTCAGCTCCAAGACTATGTAAAGCTCCTTCCAATGACCTTCAGAGAATGAAAATTTTTTTGTTCCTCTGTTTATTAGCCTGTGGTTCTAAATAAAAATATTTCTAATATATGCAGATAGAGCTCATCATGATTTAGAACATTGGTTTTTGCATTAGTAAATGCCTTGTTACATCTAATTGTATTTAAATATCTTTCTTGGGAACATAATAGTAATAAAATTTTCTAGTACTTGTACAGCAGTTAGTTGAGGCATTTAAAGGTCATGAGCCATACTGACTGTTTTTAAAACTGCTCCTTCCTTTAAAAACGAAGGTGCATATAGATGATATTTAACACGGAAGTCAAAGGAGTGTAATTTCCTACAGAATATACAAATTAGGCATCATCAGTGAAAGTTCTTTTTTTTTTGTCCCACCAAAATGCTGCCTTGTCATCATCAAGGACCATATTTCAGAGCAAGAAAGGAAGCTTATATCCATGAGTGATGAATTCTCAAGATGTGTAATCATGCAAAAAAGCAAGAGTGTGTTTTAGCTGGCATTGCCATACATTGAATCAAGAATCTGCTGACCAAGTAAATTTTCTGAAACCCTGAAAATGAGAGAAGTTCAGAAGAGTAACTTGCAGCCTGTAACAAGGTCTTTTCTTTTGCTGTACAGCAATGCAGTAGAGATGCATTGCCTCCAAGACGTGTTGCAGCCACATCAAGAACTGAAAAATTCAAGGCGAGGAACAAGGTGTTTTGCCAAGGCAACTTACCCAACATTTTGCCTTATGTAGTCTTCTTTTGATCACTGAATTAGGTCATGCATAAGTAGACAGAGTAGACACATTACCCATCCATTAATCTCTACAGTAAGACCTATCAGATATAAATTTACCATACTGAAACATTTTATCATTCTCTTCTCTTTACCGTACTTTTTGGGGGTGACTTTTAAGCAACAATGCATGCTTTTTTATCAGGTCCCAGAAAAGCTCTCCCCCTGGGAGGTGGAGAAAAAAATAAAAAGACAGATTCCAAATAATAGTATTGGGCTTTTTTTGTCAATCTCTTCTTAGGAGGGAGAGAGGAGACAAGTGTTTGTTTTCAGCAATCATTACATAGTAAGACAGAAGACTCATCTTAAGAGAGCTGCTCAGTGTGGGATAATATTTTAATGTTTTCTACACAACTTACAGTTCACAACTATGTAATGTGATGCTCTGCCAAGAGACACTTGAAATATGTCCATTTGGGGAAAAATCATTATATCATAAGTGGATTGTGTCCTCCCTGCAGGAAAAAAAATCATGTATGTAATGAATCTGATTTTTCAGCTAGATACAGAAGTTATTAAACATGCATTTGCTTCAAAATTACCCTTGTAATGGTGCTGTACACAGATTGGATGGTCTTGCATTATGCTGTAGGGTAATAATTAAATTCCAATTTAATTATTTTAAATTTCTGATACATTAAAATATATAATATTTTAGGATTAATGCAGGTTTTTGCCTAGATTTTTATTCTTTTGTTGTAGCTGAGCTTTCTAAAATTAATTGAAAACCAGTGATTGCATATTCAATAACTATTGAACCTCGTCTCTCATTTTAACTTCAACATTCTTTATCGTATACCTTGTCAAAATACGCCTTTTCCAGTTCTTCCATTTAAGTTACCTAAGCTTATTTCTGACAGCGATTGTTAATGTTACTGCATAAGTTTTGAACTGATCTTTAAAATACAGCCTCTGTATTGGCTACTGCTGTGCCACAAAATATAGACCTACTGAAGAAACAATCAGTATCTTCTATCTTCTATCTGTTGCTCTCTCTATCCCACAAATGGCAAAACCGTTTCATAGTCCACAGAGATGCATTTTATGACCCCAAACTGGATATTAGCTCAGTCTAAAATTGTAAATTCAAATCGCTATAAAGATGGAGAAGTTTGGTACTGTAGCATTATTTAAATGTGCTTTTCTATCAATATTAGTTCTCATCAGTTTTATTAACAGCTAACCTAGGAAAGAGTTTTCTAGATGTTTACAAAATTAATGTTGGTTTTCCTGTTCTAATTTTACCCAAATTTTATCATTTCAGTAGGCAGGAAATTGAAATAAAATTAACATAATCATGTCTTTTCAATTCATACCATATGTTGAACACTGAATCAATTTATTTTAGTTATTGATAGAGGCATTTAGTCATATTTGATTAGGTGTTTAATTCCACTAGGCTTAGATGAGGCTCCAGTAAAATAAAAGGAAGAAACCTGAATGTAAATGAAAACAGAATTTAGTCAAGAGTCCAGAAAATATAAGACATAAAATTTGAAACATTTAAAACGTAGACTTGGTACTTTATATAAGGTCTACTGTGTATGAAAACAAATCTCAGAGTGTGAAATAAATCCAAATAATTTACAGTAATGATTAAGAAACATTGCCTTTTTCTATCCTATATTTTATAAGCCTGGTTTGCAAATAGGAGATGGAAAGCAATTTTATTTTCAAAACTGAAATATTATACACATTAACCTTTGAAGAAAGCTAAACCATCGAGACTGTAATAATGGGGAAAAAAAACAAATAAACCACTATATTTCAAATGGATAACTACCTACTTGTCCTGCATTTAGTATGTTGTTTTGTTTTCTATTTCAGTATTTCATATGATTCTTCACATATTTTTAATGAATATATTTTATCTTGTCTTTAATCTCCCAAACTGAAACTACTACTTCAGTGTGAAATCAGCATTTATCAATATTGATCTCCTTAAACTAAGAACTGTCTTCCTGCTTACCCAGAAAATAAAAGAGTAATAATTTTCTTGCCAATTCTTCCCCCAAGGTTTTGCTGATTAATACTGTCCAGCTTCTTTAAGCAGCATCAAAAATGGTCAGTGATAGAAGTCATTGCCTTCTCTACTTTGGTCACATGGAAAGGTCCATAATTAAAGATATGGAAAGTATTCAAGATTGTTTTCCTTCACTTATTGATTCTTTGGGTGTTGCTCTTAAGTAATATGTCATGGCTACTAAACAAACATCAATCAACAGAGTTTTATCTGAAAACGTACGTTTTGAGTGTGTGATACCAAGCAGCATCCTTCAAGTATCACAGGAGATGAAATGTCCAGAAGGCTCCTATGTGCGTGCAGCACTGTGCCCAGTGGGCCTCCAGCAGTCCTTTGGCATTTTAATATCGCTTAGAGCCAAGCAGATCAGTTTTATTCAACTGCAGATCCTCAGCTGGCCCTCCTGAGCTGCAGAGACTAAAAGATGCCATCCTCCCCGGTTGGGACACACTAGCTTTGCAGCTCTCTTTATGGCTGACACTGAAAGGTGAATGCCCTGGAAGGTGTTCAGAGCTTGCCCTGAAGACAATCAAGTTCATGTTTTCTCAAGATGGAGGTAGGTTTTAAGGCAATGCCTTTCCAAGGGATGCTTAGCTGTACATTTAACCCCAGTTTTGCTATCCACTCAAACCTCTACAGCCATACTGCTTCACAATTAAAAACACAAAGAATTTGCTTGTAAGGAAGACAAGCCTCTGGCCGTGACTCTCCAAAGGGCAAAGGTTGGAAGGCCACTTGGAAGAAAACCCACAGCTGGGTATAGATGTAAACCTGAATTAAATATATTTCACATTAAAATCAAAGCAGTTTTAAACTTCCTCTTAGCTCTGGTAAAATGAAAACCTATTGCTTTGATTGGTTTTGTTCATGACTAGAGGAAAAATAATTAATTTCCATTTCATTTGCTAAGCTGTCTCATAGCTCTGTGATTCCCACTGGTAGCCTCAGGTACACTTCCCAAAGCCTCCAGCCACCTTTCCCTTCAGGGAGTCATTCTTTTTAGTAACTACACTTACTCCTCTGATAACTGTGGGTGGGCAGCAAAGCAGGGAGCAGATGTATCAGCAGATGCAGAGAAAGCATGAGAAATCCCTCACAGGGGTGATAAGACCCTCTTCAATAACCAACTCCATGGTCAAAAGAGAAATAAAATGAAAATGTTGCACATCATTTCTTCTAGCTTTTGAAGGCAAAAAACCTACAAACACATTCTGTACTTGTCCCTGAACTAACAACCCAGAGACTGCTTTCTTCAGAGGAGGTGTTAAATGGGTGTTTTAAGTGATGAAATGAGAAATAGTGTGATGAGATCCAGTAGAGTGTCTTCACATCCCAACTTGACCTTAGATGCCTGGAGGCCCTAATCCAGAAGCTTCAAAGTACACTCAGCAGTAAATACTTAGGGCTAAGGTAATGGTTCTGTAGAAGTCAAAATTTTGATGCAATGTTTGTAGAAGATGCTGGATCAAATATTCAGATATGAGAAAGGATAAAAAAAACCCCTACAACTGACAGTATATTCTCTGAAGAAAGACAAAGCAATGCCAATGAATCTCTGGACAGGAACACAAGTGTTTTATTTTGAGCAACAACTAAATAGATACATGAGACAAAGAAAAAGCATACCTTATTGCTAAGAATGAGAAAAGCAAAATCTGAAAAACATGTCCAATCAAAATGCAAAAAGGAAATTAAGCAGGCTAAAAAAAAAAGTGGATGAACATATCGAAAAGAATACTCAAACTAAATAAAAGATTCTGTAAATACATCAAAACCAAAAATCTTTTTAAGTATAACACCTGATTACAAACATTTTAAAGGCTAGTTCAAGTGTGATAAGGCTTTAGCACAGAGATTCCAGAATTCCTTTGTGTAGGTTTTTAACTGATATGTTGGACAGATTCCTCCATGCAATTAATTTTTTTTATAGCACATGGTAAAAGGGACTAGATAACACAAAGAAAATATACAGGAGTTATAAAACAAAGCAAAATGTCTTAAATCCCCTTAATGAGATGTCATTTACTTAAGACCTAAGTGACTGAAATATGAAATTGCAAATCTGCTGGCCAAAGTGTGCAACTTGCCATTGCAAACTATTGCTGTGCTGGATTACTGAGAGGTCCCTATATAATTCCCATCCAGACAGAGGAATGTTGGAGAGACTCTAGGAGCTACAGCACAGTGACACTGGCTTCCATCCGTGATATGACAGCATGAAAACATAGGGAGTTATCAAGCAAGGTGCTGAGACCAAGACAGAAAAATTAGAAAAATTAGAAAATTTTTCATAGAAAAATTGCTGCTCCCACATCTTAGCTGTTGTGTACAGTTCTCATCCCTACACCTCGAAATAGTCATAATGGTCTTAAAGAAGGGACCAAAAGGAGTAAGGGCAGAACCAGAAAGGAGTGGAGTGATTCAGTTTAAAGAGGATTCAGTTTAAAGAGCTGTGGGGACTCATGGTTAAGACTTTCTTTTTAAAAGCTGAAATAGACACTACTGTTATTTACCAAATCCCACAGTATGGGAACTGGAGTCATTTGAGAAAATGAGAATGAAACAATTTTCAGACAGATCAACTAGCACTTCCTTGACCTGTTGATAGACAACCTCTGTAACCTGCTGCCAGGAGTCACAAATAGCAGCAGCCACTTCAAAAAGCTAAGGTGAATGTGTGGACTATCCCTCAACTCAGGATGGAAAGTCTGGATGAGGGCTGAACCCACCAGCAGCACAGCAACATCCCTGATGGCTGCAGGGGCAGCAGGAGGAGGCAGGCCATAGGAAGCAGCCAAGCTTGTGTGCTCCCTAAACAGCATCTTTTACTGCCGCCATCAGAGATAGAATACTAGGCTCAAAAAATCCCACCACTGGCCCAGAACATTTCCAAAGTCCTTACGCAGATTTGCACAATTCCAGCTGCTCAAAATTTGAGCATTAGAAAATGAAAACCGGAGGCAAACTTCATGAAGATGACTGATATGTTGTGAGAAAATAAAGTGAAAATCCAATTTTTTTTTTTTTGCTTTAATTTGGATGAGTTAACTTTTGGGAAATTATTATTACTTGTCAATAGAAGGTAGTTCACAAGTTAATAACACTGCAGTATTAAAACCACCATCAGTTCCACTCTGTGAAACTCTTAAATTCCACAATTTTCCAACAACATGTGTTCTATCTCTTGGACAAATTGATCTCTCATTCACAGTCTTTGAATGAAGAACATTTATTAAAGATATTGAATTGCATATTATTATTGCAATGAGTAGTCTTATTTTTGTTGTTATTAAAAATGAAATACTCCTCTGTTCTTTTTACATTATTTTTTCATCTTTGAATTATAAATTAATTCATTTTAGTTTTTT
This sequence comes from Melanocharis versteri, assembly GCA_013397845.1. Classification (NCBI taxonomy): domain Eukaryota; kingdom Metazoa; phylum Chordata; class Aves; order Passeriformes; family Melanocharitidae; genus Melanocharis; species Melanocharis versteri. The sequence continues at coordinate 155,750 of VZTG01009791.1, read as the reverse complement.
AAATGATCTTGATCATTCAGAGACAGCAGAGCCATGTCTGTTAGCTGCATGGTCCCATCGCACTTGAGGAACATAAAAGGTGAAATTGTATCAAAACATAACTTCTCAGCACCTAAAGGTATGTCCCTAAAGTTGCTCTTTCTTCTCTTCCTAAACTAAAAGTTCTGTATTAACTAGTCATAAATTACAATTCTAGACTGTAAAAAAATGAAAAAATAAATAAAACCCAAACTCCAGTGCTTCTATTCTTATTTAAGTGATAGATTATTATTCTAAAATGACCTGTTTGTTTGAGTTTTAGCTACGCAATAGGGTAAAGTGACCTTAGGTTCAACTTTGTTATCTATTTAGACAATTAAATACCAACATGTCATTATTTTTCAGTTTAGTCTGGTAACCACTCTGAAAAAATTACCTCCAATATTGTCAAACAGCTACATTCAATAGTTTTAGTGTATTATTAGCATTACTGCGCCTGGGACTGAACAGCATTTTTTCTTCTTCAACAATAGCACATTTATGACAATGGGTATTGAATGTCTGTGATCGGGACATCTTTTATTCTAAAATAACCACAGGGCCCATAAAGGCAGCATTTCAGTTATTCAGTTTAAGCATATTTGTCAACAGTATAACACTCTACACTTTAGGTAATTGTAGTGGTCTGAAGTTTACTAACATCCAGTCAGACCCTGAAAATTTGATCTGGGAGTGCTGGTTGACAGCAGCTGAACATGAGCCAGTGCGTGTCCAGGTGGCCAGAAAGGCCAGTGACACCTGGCCTGTGTCAGCAATAGTGTGGCCAGCAGGACCAGGGCAGGGATCATCGCTCTGTACTGGGCACTGGTGAGGCCACACCTCAGGTGCTGCGTCCAGTTCTGGGCCCCTCACTGTGAGAAAGACATGGAGGGGCTGGAGCAAGTCCAGAGAAGGGCAATGGAGCTGGTGAAGGGTCTGGAGCACAAGTCTAATGAGGAGTGGCTGAGGAGGTTGGAGGTGTTGTTTAATCTGGAGAGAATGAGGCTCAGGGGGCACCTCATCACTCTCTACAACTCCTTGAAAGGAGGGTGCAGCCAGGTGAGGGTCACACTCTTCTCCAAAATATCAAGTCAAAAGGACAAGAGGAAACGGCCTCAAGTCAAGGGGAGCCTTACACTGGATTTTAGGAACCTTTCTTCACAGAAAGGGTTGTCAAGGATTGGAATATGCTGTCCAGGAAAGTGGTTGAGTCACCATCCCTAGAGGTAATTAAAAACATGTGTAGGTATGGCACTTAGAAACATAGTTTAGTGGTGGACCTGGTGCTGATGGGTTAATGGCTGAACTCAATAATCTTAGATGCCTTTCTAACATAAAATATTCTATAATTCCATGATTCTTTTTTGTTAGAGTAGTCTTTGCTTGGAAAAACAATTCCTGTAGTCATCAATATCATAGGTTACATTAAGAAGGTTTGGAAGTGATTTGCTTTTCACGAACTCATTGCACTCAGTCTTGTTCAAAGCCCCAGTTAAAAATTTCAAGGTGCTGGTAATGTCTATTTTGTTTATTCCATCTATAAGTTAGATCAATTATAGATATCTCAAAAATTTCTTACGGAAAAGTAAAAATGGCTGTGTATCCTGAAGGAAGAAGAATACCAAGGAATTTCTTTTCAGAGAGCAGTACCACTGCAAGCATGTTCTAACTTCTTGAAGTCAAAAAGTAGATTTCAAGGCCTGTTAAAGCCCTCTACCTAACATGCAGAAAGAAGTGGACAATGCATGATGCACGGTAAGTAATTTATTGCAGAAATAAACCCTATTTTTTGAGCTAGAAACAAACAAATTAAAAGGTTCTTTTATTCTTTAGGCAAAAATATAAAAAATCATATCCAATAAAGAAATATTTGTTTCTTAGAGGAATGCAGATTTTCTTTTCTCTTTACATCTGTATTTATTCATTTTTAGTTATACATTTGTCAGTTCTGGAAAAAGATAAACCAGGTCAGATGGAAACTGCAACAGCTCATAAATTACTTCAACAGAAAGGCTAAATTTTATGGAAAACAAACAGGCTCAATCCTTTTATAAGATTTGAAAGCAACATGATTTAATTCAAAACATACAGATAAAGAGATCTAAAAGGATCCATCTAAATTAACTTAGGCCACATATTAGATTGGATACTTAAGTCACATAAGTAAATCAGTATAGATCATTCCTTTCTAAATTACTGTAGCTTCAGTGAAATCAGTCAAGTGAATACAAATAGTCCAGTTTGACGGTAGTGTCTGTACTTGCTACAGCCAGCATATTTCAAAATTAAAGTTATGCTTTCAGAGTGGACAGCAGCAGTAAATGCACTCTCTTTTGTTACTGATATTGCTATAAAACATGAAGCAAAATAAAGCTTTAATTTAATTCTGAAAAAATACAGCCCAAAATGTAAGTATTGCTTTACCTTCCCTTTCCAAAGAATTACTTTAATAAAATAAGTGCCTGAGTTGTTTAAAGAGTTTTCACAACAGTCACTGGATGCAGAAAGTGACTATCCATCCTGCAAAGCAGTCCCCAGACCTAGAACCCTTTCCACTCCTCAGACTTGTGGTAGGGTCCCAGAGGCTGGGATCAAATGCATTTATTCTGGAGTCCTGGCTCTGAAGATTGTGACCAATAATAAGAGACAAGTTCTTGGCCTTTTTCCTAATCGTCAGGTAAATTAAAGAGAAAGAGATTTAAAGATAGAGATAGGCAGAAATATTTAAAGAAAAAGTGTGAATTTGGGTACCAAGAGAGCTGCTTGCTCAGCAAATACAGCTGAGCAGGGACAGGGATCTGCAGTGCTCTGTCCAGATCTGGACCCCTCAGTATAAGAGGTGCATGGAGCTCCTGGTGCAGGTCCAGTGGGGGAAACAAAGATTATTAAGGGACTGGATCATCTCCGTTATGAGGAAAGGCTGAGTGAGCTGGGCCTGTTCAATCTTGAGAAGAGATGACTGAGAGGGGACCACGTCACTGTCTATCAGTATCTGAGGGGAGGCTGTCAGAGGATGGGTTCAGGCTCTTCTTCTATGCCAAGCAATAAGATAAGAGGCAATGGGCAGGAACAGATGCACAGGAAGTTCCACTTGAACATGAGGGAGAACTTCTCTACTGTGCAGTGACTGTGCACTGGAACAGGTTCTCAAGAGAGGTTGTGGAGTCTCCCTCACTGGAGATAGTCGAACTGTCTGGACACAGTCCTGTGCCATGTTCTCCGTGATGACCCTGCTTGTGCAGGGAGGCTGAACAAGATGACCCACTGTGGACCCTTCCAACCTCACCCATTCTGTGAGTCTGTGAACTTCACAAAAGATGAAGAAAGAGTGAAGGAATAAAAGGATGTAACACAGATGATGACCTTGGCAATGGGCCTGGTGTAAGCTTTGGTATGCAAGGAACAACAGAAGAGATGGGGAGGAAAGAAATTACTTGGTTTAGACTTGACTAGGGAGAAAATATCAACACAGAGTGATCTTAGTAAGTCTGTTCTCACAAGTGATTTAATTTTAAGTATCTGAATAAGTAGCAGTTTGGGAAGGGATGGGAGATGACATAAAAATGTGTTTTGTAATTTTGCCGTATGATATAGAGCTTGTTTATTTCACTTACCTTAATCCAGGAGCAAGGCATAATATAGTATTTTAATTATCTTTCTTCAGGTAAAAATTGAGGTGATTACTGCCTAAATGAGATTCCCAGGAAAATCTAGAAATCAAAGTCTTGTTGCAGACCCTGAAAATTAAACCAACACAAATATAAATCCATATCTGAATTGATATAGCCTCTGAAATCTGCCCATTTGTGAGAAGATCTCCAGTGGGTTTCTTCCTCAGTGACACAAGATAGCCCCGAGTATGTAATGCATCAGAGCTAAGGACAAACATGCTGTGATTGCAGGAGCAAAAGATATCAACAGATCTACAAGTTTTTGGCCTGAGGACTGAGAATGATTGGAGACTAAAGAGTCACAAAGATCTGCTTGTTTCCCATATTCAGCCTGAGAGCAGGAACAGAAGAACCAAGCAAAGAGAAGAGCTGTCTGAAATGGAAAGCTTTAGAAAGGCAAGAGAAATTCTAAACAAAAAATGAGATAAAATTAGAAACGGAATGAACAGGAGAGTGGGAAAAGTTTTATTTTAAAAAATACTTATATTTTGAGCCATTTACAGTAGATGCCTCAGAAAAACCTTTAACTTGAGGTGAGTGTTCAGAATATGCTGAAAATCAAGTCTTTTACCATAATGCAAAGAAAGACTAATAACTGAGAAGCTACCTTAGAATTTTTTTTTTTTTTTACAGTTTAAGGAAATATTAAATAATTTTAATATATTTAGGTTTGGATTTTGTTGTTTCTTTGTTGTTTTTTTTTTTTAATAATGGCAGCAGACACAAGTGTGGAGTTGTATAACTTAGCTGTCAGCTCTGTGATTCAACAGAAAGAATAATTTTTCATTTTAATTGGGAGATCGAGCTTGCTTTATTTTTCTGATGCTATTTCACTCATGTATTGACTGGCTTGGCAGTATTTGGAATAAATTGTAAAAGGCAAATGAGCCCCATAAACTCCTGTCAAAAGAATGAAAATTGTCACAGCCTCTTTAGAGGCAGAGGATGGATCCTGAGGTCTGAGTTCAGACTTTGTGTTTGCTGTACATTGCTAAAGTAGGGAGAAAGGGGAGATGCCAGGGACAATTCAGGTCTGACGTGATGCTGGGAACCCACTGACTCTCCAACTTGACACTGTCTGCAGACAGTCCTGCATCAGTTAGACTCTTGATTTAGCCTCCTCAAGTGATGTGTCAAGAATTAGGTTGAAACCCTGGAATATGTGCAAACTCTACTTTTTTAGAGACAAAAAATGTGTTAATTTCAGCAGAGTAAATGTTTCCTATGCTTGAAGATCTTCTGTATATATGAAACACCAGCATGTATCCCATCCTTGCTTGCCTTTGCCATGTTTGGATGCATATTACCTCTCAACATTATTTTTGAGCAATTTAAAAGCTCGCAAGGTAAAGGAGGAGTTGAGGTAGAGAGGTGTTTCATTCTCATTAATACGTACTTGAACATTTATTTGATTTCCTGGATATTGAAAAAAGATTGTCAAATATTGGTAAAAGTTAATGGAACGTGGATAGGCCAAACACGACATAACACCCTTATCTGCCATGCTGCATTTGCACTAATTAGATTTAGAAGAATTACTGCAAAATTAAAATTCTTTGCAAAGAATACATTCTAAATGTCACCAGACTTGTCACAGACTTCAATCCATGTCCATTTACACAGATTTAGAAATCTCTTGTCCTCATTACTGTGAAATCTATATTGTGCTGTTAAATAAAATTGCTTTAAGAGACATGTAAACTGAGCTTTCCAGAAGGAACATTAGTTAGCACAGGCAGTATAAAAAAGCAGAACAGAGAACCATAAGGTTAAAAACTAGCTGAAAGTGATTACACTACAAGCACTTCTTCTATATGTCCAATAGTATATATATTTTGCATACTAAAATAAGCCGAAGTCATATATATTTTAACATAATGTACTACACTGCATTTTACATTACAATATATTTCAGTAGTAAGTAATCTTAGGAAAAAATGTCTTAGCATGTCATATTCTATGTTTCTTTATGACTGCTAATCATTCTATATTATACTGGAAACACAAAAACTTCAGGGTTTATAAGCTAGAATATTATGCTGTGTTAAACAGAACAGAGCAGGAGGGAAACCCATCTTTCAAATTTTTTCTATTTAATACTGAGTATAATAATAGCTTTCATTGCTATCACAATTTTGCTCCAAGAATTTAAAACGTCGTTAACATGAAGGGAGGTGGGGTTTTTTTTGTTTTGGTTTGGGGTTTTTTGGTGGTTTTGTTTGTTTGTTTTTAATAGAGCAATGTCCAAAAAAACCCTAGATAATATCACGGAGGTTATTCAGAATGCAGCATATGCACTACAGTTACACTGCATAGAGGACAATTGTGTGTAACTTGATAAGTGTCCCTATATATAAAATCCACAGGTCCTTAGCTCACACTCTTACTGCAATGGCATCAAAAACAACAGTGCTCATGTCAGCTGAAAATATTCAGCGTCCCACAATTTGCATTGCAGTGTGTACATCTCATCGATGAGGATTATTCTTCTTATGTTTTTTACAACAGATCCAAACCACTAGACTCCAAACATAAATTTTGGGCTAGTTAAATCTTAGCACAACATTTGAGTGTACTTACAGGTGATCCATGTATTTGTGTAGCACTGAAAGGTCAAAGAATTTATGGATACACAACAGTTGCCAAAAGGGCTTTGAGAGCAGGCATTAGTTCAGGCAAGGTTATAATATGATTTTCTTGCTGCTAGGGAATTTACTTATTAAAGTGAATATTGACTGTGCATCTTTGCTCACAGCCCACAGCAATATCAACTAAAGAAGCCAAGTGATCAAAAATGTATACTGAGCCTGGCAAAAGCAGCAAACACGAAATAAAGCCTTGTTTTGCAACAAACTTAAAGTGCCTGTAGCTTATATGAGAGCATGGAATCCTGATTTTCACAATTTTAGCAATGAAAGTAGTGTGTGAGACTATAGAGGTTCAGAAGAGTAATTTTTTACTTCTCACACCAGCTCCAGCAGCAGAAGTGTACTCTTTCTCCTGCAGCAGGAGTTACCCATGTTCATCAAATACAGTCCTTTAGTACTTTGTATCCACTTTCTGATTTCCCTCTCATCGAAGAAATTAGGAAATGTGTAGTATTAATAGCTAGTCTTTCAAAATATTTTATTTAGAATCATACCTGAAATATCATCTGCATTAGTTTCAATTCTTTGCTGCTGGTCACAAACTTCAGGGAGGTGGCACATGTGAAAGGACACGTGAAACAACTTTTATGGGAGTATAAACTGGAAAGTAATTTGTTTCTTAATTCCTCCTCACCTGAGGGCAATAAACCCCAGAGGAAAAGAGGCAAGCAGTTAGCAGCTCCAGTAGTATCCCAGTGTGATGCCCTGCCATAGCCTCATGGTGAAGACTGACATCCCAAGTGGCAGCTGAAGGCAAAGGGTATCTGTTGTTTAATGGGTCACAGTATAACAACTTCTGATCTTTATCCATAATCGCATGTAGTGGTTGCTTATATTTTAAAGTCATCAGGAGGGGAATAGTTAAATACATAAATAATTATTCCTAAATTAATTTTACTCTTCAGAAAATTAAACCTGTATGAAAAATTACAATGGTCTTCAAAATTCACCAGGAAACATCCTAGCCTGGTGTAGTCCTCAGACTACTAGTGAGGCTCTGCAGGGCTCCATCCTCAGCCTTGTGCTGTTCAACATCTTCAAAAATGACTTGGACATAGGACTGGAAGGCATACTGAGCAAGTTCTCAGACAATACAAAACTGGGAGGAGCTGTTGACTCCCTCAAAGGCAGGGAGGCCCCGCAGAGACACCTCGACAAATCAGAGGCCTGGGTACCTAAACGGAGACTACAAGAAAGGTGGAGAGAGACTTTTTACGAGAGCATGTAGTGACAGGACAAGGGGTAACTGCTTCAGATTGAAAGACCACAGGTTTAGATTAGATATTAAGAAGATATTCTTGACTGTGAAGTGGTTGAGGCACTGGAACAGGTTGTACAGGAAAGCTGTGGCTGTCCCATCCCTGGAAGTGCTTGGAGCCACGTTGGATGGGACTTTGAGCAAACTAGTCTAGTGGAAGGTGTCCCCGCCCATGGCAGGGGGTTGGGACTAGATAATTTTTAAGGTCTCTTCCAACTCAAACCAGTCCATGATTATATGAAAATTTCAATCCATCTGCATTTTTACAACAACAAAACTCTTCCAACAAAAACTTTTTTAACCAGTCCTATAAGGTACACAAATTAAGAGAACTATAACAAATAAACAGAAAGTGACATGAGATTGCTGTTCCTACTAAATTGCTTTTGCCTTCCTTTTGTTTCAATGTGAAAAATCATTATCTCTTAAAGGCAAAATAGAAATTGTATTCGTAACCATAGAAACTACATTTAGTCACAAGTAAAATAAATTTAAAAGTGTACTGCATAAATTCCAAAATTATCACAAGCTATTAGCATGCAATACGACAAAAATTAGCTTAATTCTCTCTTTAAATAAACTGAGTTGGGGATGGAATCACACTTGTTAAAAGACTTGCTGTATGAAGTGCAAATCCTTAATCCTTCTGCAATAAGAAAGTCACAAATATCTGCCTTCTCCTTTGCACCCTCCTTCCTACTGTATGGCAGAAATGAGGCATCCCAAATTCATAGCAGCTGTCATTTAAAAGGAGGCACCCTTCAGGTTACTTGCCCTTGACACCCAGAGCTGCTTTGAACTTGAAAAAATTTTTTCTCCTTCTTTAGATTATAATGAACAGTATCTGGAGACTAATGGCAGAATACGTAAGTATTCTCTGGTAAAAAAACTTTATAATTCAGACTTTAAGAAACAATTACCTGTGTGTAGTGGAGTCAAGGTCATGAGTCACCAGGGCAAAAAAATATTTAAAATATTCTTTTCCTTTAAATTCCTCTGCTCCACAATTTTTTCTGTTCATGCAGCTGTGGAGCTGTTGTGGTCAAAAAGAAACAACAAAAGTTAGAGAGTCTGCTAGAACTTGCGACGTAAATTACATATTTGGTATGGAAATTGGTATGTTGGTCCCATCTTCCGGTATAAGCACTCAGCAGTGGATTTTGAATTAGGCGTAGAGTGATAAAGACGAGAGAGGGAAGGGAAGGGAAGGGAAGGGAAGGGAAG
>VZTG01009791.1:75800-146828 GCA_013397845.1 Melanocharis versteri | reverse complement strand
GGGAAGGGAAGGGAAGGGAAGGGAAGGGAAAATCACCAGTCCTGGCTTCAGCACTGACCCACCTAAAGGGGTATCCAGGGGCCTGAGGGTGATGCCCAGGCTTCTTGGGGGTACCTTTTTACAGATAAGTTATTTCTGTCCTGGAGATAAGTTTCTCGCTTTCTATGCAAATCATTTATCATGTACAGCTCGTTCTTCTAGATGTTTCGGGAAATGGGTTGGGGGAATTTGGGAGTCTTTGGTGGTCTTGATCCCCCTTACTGCGTCAGTCTTTGGTCGACAGTCCATGCCTGCTTCTCGACCTCAGTCCTGCCATTGTACTGTACTTTACTGTACTTTTTGTCCAGAAGCCAGAGCAAGGATATTTGTTCCAGAAAAGTTCTGTCCTATCTCTGCATGGTCCCTTTCTCCAGTCACATCCTGTTCTTTCTCACAGCATTTTATTACCAACAATTCTTGTCTGTTATTACCAACAATCCTTGGTTGGCTCCACATCTATCTGGCTATCAGTGTTTGAGACATACACATTAACCTTTATCTTCTGGACTTCTACACCCACTCACATTTTCCTAGCTCCATTTATCCTCTCACACTTGGTGTTCTTCAGACATGTCACAAATATAGCCTCTGGCACCCCAGTGCCTTCTCCCCAGAGGATCATTTTATTGTACCAGGCATCCTCCAGTTCACTTCAGCTCTCTGTGTGGCTCTGAAGCTCTTGTCAAGAAAGTTACAAGAGGAAGACATCTCGGGCAGAAGAAAGAAAGACCCTCTAAAACCTTCAGCTTTAAAGACAAGAACAAAACTGGAAACCATCATTTGCTGGAATATAATTACCTAGTTTTTTCTTCTCACTTAACCCTCATCTTATTCACATTTAGGCACCAGTGAAAGACAACTGGCCTTGACTGGGAGCACTTTCCCTGAAAAGAGGAACCAAAATGTGGGAAGCCAAGTTTCATTATCCTCACCTTCTAAGCAATAGACCTGTGTGATGAGAGGGATGCTCTAAGTCTGGAAAGAGTGATTCATCTGATCGCCACAGCCTACCAATCCAAAATTCCCTGACAATGTTTGTGCTTCAGATCCTGTTCTATACACAGAATTATGCATTGTCCTTGCCCATAGGCAAGGTGCTACAGTCTTACACTGGAGAGAGTAGGATTTGTGCCATTGGCAACACAATCAGCCCCTTAGATGTGGAAATAAAATCTTTCTTCTCTCCCTGAGTTTTTATTTGCAGGTTTGGAGTCCACTGAGCTATGCGAGCTCATATAGCTGTTATCCATTTCAACATTAATGGGAGGAATATTCCACAGTGATAGCTATTCAAAAAGGGATCAACCAAGTATTAACATGACTGAAAATCTTACTAATGCTTTTTGACTGCAAATATCATTTAATGCCTTTGTGGGATAGACTTAAACTGCTGCAATCAGTAGCTGAGCAAAGAACCTCTATGGCATTTACCTTCTAGTATGTGTCACTCCCCATGAAGTCTGAAGCTTCATCTTTTGCTGCTCCAGTTACACATTAACAGAATAGAAAATGTTACAATTTTGGACAGAGATGGGTAAACCATGCATTTTATCCTAAATCAGTTAAACAGGAATAGCCTGAAATCTGAGAGTGGCGGCATACCTGGCAAAGCAGGTGGAAAGCATACACAATTTTCGGAAACATGTAAGTAGCTTAGAAGGTGAAAAGGTCACTAAATACCTGTATGAAGTACTGTCTTAGGCATCATATTTTATACATCTGCAAATGTTCTGTAAAATATGGTTCATCTCAAAATATTCTTTAAATAGTTTTAACTGGGGTATAGAAATGTCAGTTATCTCTGAAACCTTAGGTTTTTGAAAGAGAGACCTGGAAAAGGACAACCTACATGAGCCTAAATTCTCAGATTTTATCTGAATTTCCAAATCATAAAAGTGGATCTAGTATACAAAAAAACCCCACGTGTGTTATGGGAAAGCATAATTCATTAAAGTGTTAGTATTAGACACTATATCTAATCATATTAGGTGACATTGAAAATCCGATATTTTAATGGATTATAGTCTTATGTTAATAAGTGAGTTTGGATTTTAGATTAATTTTGCTTCTTCGTCTTTCCTTCTGCGTCTTTTCATATCAGAGCAATCACTTGTAGTCTATTAATCTTGCCTTTGAATAAAAGCCAGCTATCCAAGTGATAGTGATGAAATATTAATTTTAAAATGCTGAAGTGGAACATTGTACCTATGCATTTTACTTCACACTAATAGCCTCAGAATGAGACAAATCTTGTGGCTTCAGAGTGCTGCTTAAGAACAGTAAGTAGTTCATTCCCACAACAAAAAAGTCAAGCATGGAAGTGCCACAGATGATGCAGTCTTGCCCCAGAGTAACTGCTGTGCAGTAACGGGGAGAAGGCAGGAAAAAGCAGGAAAAAAACAGGAAGAAAGATAGGAGAAGGGGGAAATCAGACAGGAGTTTAGGCAGGCCAGAGGATCCAATATTATTCATATTTTAGAAGAAGAAGGCTGGAGGATTTTCCAGATCCTCAGGCCCAAGAGAAAAGTGGTAGTGCCCAGCATAGCAGGATGCTCTGCCTGGAGTGGGGGTAAAACAACCCAAACAATACACTGTTTGCAAAACTATCAGTTGTGAATAGAGAAGAGGGTATCATGATTGTTTTGGTGTCGAAGAATGCTGAAACCAGCCTGATTCATCAGTCCCAAAGTTAAACATCTTTATAGTGAGGTGAAGATGTGGCAGACCTAATGAGGTACCTGATAAAGGAAGCAACAAGTTATACTATGCCACTACTAACTTATCTAAAGATGCTGAGCTGACACAGCTGGCCTGGAGACATATGACTGACAGCCTATCACTTTATACTATAAAAGCCCAGTCCCTCTTTTTAACAGCAGGGTCTTCCAACACATCCTTTCTTGGAGAATTTGTGGACATTCCTGCCTTGAGTGGGGACATCCCTCAGGGTTACTCCTCAAGGCTGAGCAAAGGAGATTTGTCCAAGGTAGTTGGTGAGTAACATCAATCTCTACTTATTAATTGTTTTTGCTAGCTTTAATATAATTGCTTCAGTATTGCTTCAAAAATAGTGTACTATACCATACTAGTAGTTACAGTTACCCATACTGTGTAGTAAATAATTCTGATTAAGATCTTTCAGTGCAATCATTGTCACTATTTTTTTTAATAGAGATTTATTTTGTTTTCCATTCTTAATCATGCAGGACAAACTTATATAAAGATTAAGTCACACCTATATAATCTTTTAGACAAAAATCATTGACAGTCTAGGGCTAAGATTGGATCCAGCCACACCCAGACTCCTCTCCGAGAAGATGTTTAGAAGGCAAGGGGGTCCATTCTGCACCTTGTGACTCAGTGGGAATGCTTCTCTAATGAACTTTGTCTGAAGCTCTCTTCTGACACCCAGTCATCCACACAGTACCTACGCTGCTTAGCAGCTTGCTCCACTGCATTGCAGGGCTGTACAGTGAATTTGAAATACATCTTCTCCTGGGGAGCAAGAAAAATTTGTGGGTTTTACTGTACTATTTTCCTAACTTTTCTTTGTATGTTACTAAAATGAAAACATAAGCATTGAGATGTCATTATATAACCACTCTTTTTGTATAATAATGTGACTGTTTTTCTTCCAATACCTGCAGAGGCTAAAATATTTATGAAGTATATTAAAGTGGCCAGCTTCATCATTCAGTATCATGCCTAACTGAAACAGTTATCTTGAAATGGGGGATTAATCTGTTGTTCATATGGCAATCTAAATTCTTAAGATGCATTGTGTTTAGGGAATGCATTTACTTCTGAATCTGAGCTCATTGTTTATGTTCTTAATGCTCTTTATATTTTGTTTTAATTGTTGGGGTTTTTCCTATAAAATTCTGTTTTGCAAGTTTTCATAGGATCAAAAGTCCTCAGCTTTAAGATAAATATAGTAAAAATAAACAGCCTCAAGCAAAAACACAATTTTGGCGATTTTTTTTTTTTTACTTCTTTTCAGTCTTAGAAAGCTAATCACTCCTTCTGTTTTGCAACACAGCAATCAACCCATAATAGCAATATTACCACTTGAAAAATCAGATGAGGCAGACTACATGTGATCAGCTTGCCTGAATGTCAGCTCTCTGCTGAGAGGCCCTACACTCTCCAGTACTTGCATCAGGCAAGTAGAACACCTGCAGATAATGCCTTCTTCTACAGCAGTACTTGTAGGCCACACACGTGATCTTAGGGAACCTTTAACAGCACTAGATTCCTTTACACAGGAATGGGCTGAGTTAAGGAGATAGCCATCTCAAAGATTATAGCATCTAGAAGTTATTTGGAAATTCAAGTCAGAGCGGGACACTGCTGCCTGGATATGAAGAAATGAAGCAAGTGTGATGCCACTGACTGTTCTAGAAGTTGTGTGCTTACTCATTGTTCTCATGACAGCAGCAACAAAACAAAATCAAAGCCCAAACCTGATTTAAAAAAATAAAAGTAAATACTCTCATTTTAATTTCCATGTGAGAAAGGAAGAATTATGATATATTTTTTCTGGTAGGCGTCAAATATCTCTCTCCCCAGGACAAGTCCCAGTTTCTGAATGTTAGCCACAATTTGAAGAATATTTACTTCCAGCTTTATTAGGAGAAATTGTTGGGTTCCTACTCATATAAATTTAACACAAGAAAATCAATTTTAAAACAAAAAGCAGCTCTTCTGAAAAATATGCGTGTAGAGAACATTACATTTGAATATTCATTGACAAAGTTTTATGTGTCAGCCTTAGTGTCACAGATTTAATATAACACAATTGAAAATTAGCAGTAAAATAAATAAACCCAAATTGCTTAGACGGAAGGAATTTACACTGTTAATACTTTATGCAGTCTCTTATTAAAAAATGTATATAACAATGATTAAAAAACATGGCTTCAGGCAAATAAGTAAAAATTTTGTGCTGAGAGTGAAAGTTCAGTTTACATTGACAGAAATTTATACATATTTTTTGTAATGGGGAATGGTAATAAGTCTTTCTTCTCTAAGTTTCATGCACAAAAATAACCCCATGAGTTAATCAGAAAGGAAACTTTTTTCTCATGCATTTTTCTCATTGATCTTCACAACCTTATGTTGTTCAGCATTTAAATAATGAAAGATATAGACTGGGTAGGTTTTTGACCTTGTAGAAGCCTGAGCAGTAAGGAGTTAATGCATTGCTGTGCCTCAAACACTGATGACCATTCAAGCAGGCAAATCAGAACAGCATTTGCCCAAAATAGGGGACAGGAAAAGGGTAGCATATGAAGGTATGGCAGCACCTTTATGGAACCAATTTACCTGTTCAGGTCCATGAGGACTTCACAGTGTGCAGCACAAGAACAGAAGTGGGGTCAAGGAACAGGCAAGACCAATAGAAGGGGAACAAGACCACAATAGGACCCCCAAAACTCCTCAGCCTGTTTCCAGAAAGGTCAAGAAGAATGAACTGCACATGATAACTTGTTTAAATGAAGAGCAATAAATCTAATCCCAAGGCAGAAAACTTACCCATGAAAAGGGACTCCCACAAAGCCTGGGTGGTGGCTCCAGGACCCTGGACATCTTGTCAGCTGGATCAATTCCGGACCCAGCACTGAGGATACCATTTCCTCTCCTATCTCATCTCCCTTTCATTTTTCTTTCTTCCTTCTTTATTTTTATTCTTTGATGATGATGATGATGATGATGATGATGATGATCTTGATGAGGATAAGATAGAAAAAAATATATACCAATTTCCACGCTAAGTGTGTAGCTTGCTAATAAACTTGTGAGATGGGGGGTTTTTTGATGCTTTTGGCTTTTGCCGTTCTTTTTCCACCGTGGGCATCTACAGATCTTGGTGCTCTATTCCTCCCTTCACTAGCATTTTGAAAACTGTGCACTGAACAGTGCAGATCTCTGTTTTTAGATGCAATTCTTCTGGCCTCTGTGGAACATGCTGGCTTCCTGTTTATTAATCTTCATATTTTTTATATCCTGAAAAGTGCCATAAAAATCTGAAAATTATCTTATTTTGGTGTTAATTTGCAGGTTTTTCTGTGAGATGTGTCTTCCTTCAGCAGCAGAAAGCACTCATGTCTGGAGACATCGTGGGAGGGGCATACAAAGCCCTGACACACAAGGAGAAATCTTTATGGACGTCATCAAGTGTTCAGATATTGCAAAAATTGCTGTCTTTGACTTTAACATGGCTTAATTCAACACCCACGTATCCTCTCTCTTTACATCTGAATCCACAGGTTCCTTTTCATAAATTTCAGAGTGGCTCCATTTGGATAACCACAAATCTTTTGTCTGCTTTCAGATGAAATATGAAGCATCTACCTGTCAGAGAGAATCAGAACATGTGCTATGGAAATGCCAAATTAATTAATTAAATGCCACACTGTGGATGCAATAAAAATTGTATGTGTTTTATGTAAATAACAGCCCCTAGGAATTTACAGCTGTTAGATTAGCTATAACCTTTACTTGAATTATATAGCCCCAAACTTCAGGTTTTAATTAAGTTTTTCCTTGTGCAATAATTTTCAATATGCTTCTGTTGAAGTCAAGAATCAGTTGAAATATTGTACAAAGAAAAAATGTAATTTAAATTGGAAGATTGCAGTCACATAACCCGAACAAAGGCTATTCTCTGGAAAGTACAAGGAACTGATCACTTGGTAAGCTGGGGTCTTTCAAACAAAATGGTTTTAAAACACAAATTCACATACTTGGAAGTGAGGAATACCTACAAAGTTAGCAAGTTCATTCTGGAATAAGGAAATCCAGAGAGGTGTTAGCATCTAAATTAAAAACCATCAGAACATGGACTTTTGGAATGCTATTCTGACAAAAGGGCTGATTTAAAGTCCAGATTAATCCACTGCAACTTGAGACTTTTTGTCTGCATTGCCAAAATGTAAAGTTTATCTCTGAGTCCTTATATAGGCAATGTCAGGAGTTGGGTATCTCCAGAGCATGATGCAGATATTCAGTAAGTTGAGGCTCTCTGTCTTTCCGTTAATTACTGAGGCTCTCTCTCTTCCCGTTAATTACTGAGCTCCCAGTTTTGACACACCAATTAGGTTTCTTGAAATGAGTCTGATAAATCTAGGCTCATGTCTTGTAAAGTGAGCTTGTCCAACAGTTGAGATGTCTGCCATAAAAGATGCATTTTTGATCTGATGTCTCCAAGTTGGATGGGATGGTTTCAGAAGATGCACCCAGAAAGGAATTACACATTGGTCAAGGGCAAATCGCTGAACTCAATACAGAACTGAGAGATGTGGTACCGCCTCCATAATAGAGAGACCAAACTCTTGGCGACCTGTGAAGCAGTGAGGAATGGTAAGAATGGTGGGGACTGGTCGAAATCCTTTGATTGTGTCAGCCAGTGCTTCATGCACCAATCCAGCAGTGGTTTCATTGTCGTACCACTGCAGTGTCCTCCCTGCCCCACACCAGTGAAAGTCGCATATCACTTCTGAGGAACATTCAAACCTAGAAAACTCAATCTGAAAAGCTGATGGGTTTACAACAGCAAATCTCCTTGAAAACAGGAAATTTGGCTAGAAATCTTCTGTGTTAGTCTGACTGTCTCCAGTCACAGCTGCTTTGTATTACCTGTGTGGTGAGCCACAGAAGCTGTGTGTCAACGCACAGGGCAGGGAGACAAAAGCACACCTGTTGGCATGTTATTGTCTTTGGGAATACTGCCCTTTTACTGGTGCTAAGAAATTTGATGAAGCTCTCTGTCCTATGTAGCCTTCTACATTTTCTTAGACTCACATATCTTAAACTGGCTTCATCTTGGATTTCCAGTGTGATTGATAATAATTTTCTATTTTTAGGATTAGATTATTTTCCTATTTCATGGGTTTCTCTAATTTTTACCATAAACTCAGGAAGGAAGTGTTAGACATCAGTCACCCCAACTTCATTCCCACCTTCAAGAGTCCATCTCAATCATGAACCAATAATGATCTTCATAGAGTAATCACATTCAAATATTTTTTTCAGGTGTGCTTTCAACATTCAACTAGAAATATAAGGTCCACCGAAAGATGTATTGCACAATGATCCAAGACAAACAGAAATTAAGGCACATGGCAAAGCAGACTCTACCTTTTAAGGAAAATAATTGTTCTCTAACCAGTTAAGCTGGAAGAAAACTCTTGGTCTAAAGATCAGTGAGGTCTGACAGCCTTTCAGCTCAGGAAGGAATAAATGGCTTCTGAGGAGAAAGGGTAATGCAGACTCTAAATCTACCTGATGGTGTGATTGCAGGGCTCTGATGGGAGCTCATTTATACAGGTGAGCTGCTTGGTGTAAAAACTCTCTTCGTGCTTTAGGTGCATCTTGAAAAATACGTCACTCACAAAGACATACCTCTTTGTCAGAAGAGAGAAAATCAGCAGAATTTTTAACTGCTTTGGCTGCCGCAAATTTAGTATTGTATTTAGAGTTTACCCAGCTGCCATAGGAAAAAAAATTGTTTAAACTATGAATGTTAACAGGCATCAGATAATTGGGTGTACATCTGTCTGCAAGTCAATGTTTGAATATGAACTTTTGCACTCCCAAGAAGAAGTCTGCTGCCTGCTAGACAGAATGGGTATTGCCTGGCTGTAAATTCTGATAATGAAAAAAGTGGCATACCCTGAATTCTCTTATTAATAGAGATGAGACAGAAGCATCAGTTAGGAGGCTGATCAGGCATTGAGCCTGATTCTGAGAAGAATCAAGAAAAAAATATAAAACTCGCGGGTTGAAATAAGATCAGTTTAATAATTGAAAGGAAGTGAAATATAATATTATTAAAATAATCATAATCATAGTAAAAAAAAGGAGAGGGAGTGGGTTAAAACCCAAGAAAAACAGGTGATGAATAATACAATTGCTTAACACCTGCTGAGCAATGCCAAATCTGTTCCCAAACTGCAACTGGCTCCCTTCCAAGTACCTCCCCCAGTTTATATATTGGGCATGACATTCTATAGTATGGAATATTCCTTTGGCTAGTTCAGGCCAGCTGTTCTGTTCTCCCTCCCACATTTGCTTCACTTCCTCAGTGTTAGAGCATGGGAAAGTGAAAAGTCCCTCAGAGTAAATATTCTTCAGCAACAAGCAAATTATACGTGTGTTATGAACATTATTCTCGTACTGAATCCAAAACACAGCACTGTAGATTTCTTAATGGATCCATTCGGGATCCATTTTCTCATCACAGGTGGATGCCATCATAATACCTGAATTTTGGCCACATTTTTGCCAAACCCTTTGCTCTGTGCAAGTGCTGTGTTTCCTAGTGTGAGGAGTCCAAGGCAGTGAGGCAGCTGGCCATGAGGTCACACACAGCACTGCTAGGGTGTAGGAAGAAAGGCTGAATTGTCAACCAACCCATGTGCCACACTTTATGCTTGGAAACCATTTTGACAATGTTCAAAACCCTCAGCTGTGTATGTCCAACACAGCAACACATCTTGCAGCCTTGAACTCTGCAGTTCTCCAGTTCTACATGCTTTGATATGCAATGAACTCATAATATGTGTTTATGACAACAGTGCTCACCAAGCTAAGGACCACGATATCAAAGTTGAAATACTTTGACTTCACTGCATGATCAAATAAATGTCTTGAGGAAAAAACAGAGTTATACAGACTATCACACACCTTTACGTACTATTTCTCACATAAAGATAAAGATTGCCTCTAGTATGTTGCTGCTGGAAATGTTCTGCCAGGTTGCTATAGCAACTTCTGCTATGTAAATTAGCAAGAGCTTTATCGCAAGATTTTTAGATTGCTGGATTTGGAGAATTTTGGAATAAGAGCTGAAGTGAAAAATAAGCTGGAGAAGCATCTAAAGGGACCAATTAGTAGTTAGCCATGGTCCAGTGGCAACTGGATACTAAATGATTTTTTAAACTATAGTTTTCAACAGGGTTTTATTTTCCCCTTATAGTTTGTGCTGGAAAAGGTGCTTGCACTTAGGTTGAAGAAATTCCCTTTTAGGCCTTAAGCCATTTTAAATAATCCACTTATACTCTAGAAAGGCAGAAGTGCAGAGGTGCAGTATCTGTAAACTTAAGGCACCATAAGAGGCTAAAAATCAAATGAGCAACCACAGAAGAGAAATACCTAATTCTAAGATTACCTCAAAGTTGTTGAATGCTCTAAACTTTTGAAAAACACTAGAAGGTCATTTTTAACACTGTTCTGCTCAATAAAATAGCAATGTGACTACCAGGGGATTCTTTTTCTTATAAGCCTCTCCATTTCAAAATGGACCATGAATTTCTGAATTTTCTGTGTCTGATCCAAAGTATATTGAAAGGCACCTGGTGACCTTAGCTGATTTTGTATTAATCCCTAGTATATTTAGGGATGATTATTTAGTTTACAGATAGTGATGACCTACTGGTTAGAGATCCCCAGCCTCATTAGTGTTTCTCAGTGAAATTACTTAGTGTACAGGACAGAATACAGTAAAATGCCCAATCCTTGTTTCCAGGAGACTAACAGACCAGTCAAAGAGTAAAGTAAAATGTAGGGGAAAACCAGTATCTTCTTTTTCGTTTCTTTATAAAAGCAGTATGTCTGTGGTTGTCGGATGGTACTTTCCCATGTTAACTGTTGCCGTTATTGACACCAGGTTATTACACAGCTGTAAAAGGAAAAGAACACATCGGCCCTCGTGGATGGGTTAGCAGGTGACAGGGGCATCAAGAGCAAAAGGTGAAGTGATTCAAAGGACTATCTGTCTGATAGTGCGTGTCCATTTGCAAAACGTTTGAAAACTCCTATATGTAGATTATTGGAGGGCACAATATGATTTTTCCCAATAGAAAACATTTCAGACAAAAAAGCTTAGGTCAAACTAGCTCTTTCACAAAAGTCTAGGTTTTGTCAAAAATAGACCCTTTAATGGTATGATTCAGGTTTGGTTGGTTTTTTTTTTCCCCAGGAATTAAAAAAATATGGAAAAAACCATGAGGGAGAGAAAAAATGCAATACAACAAGAACCTTTCTAGTGAAAAAAAAATTGAACAGAAGAATGTTTTCAATGAGGATTGGAATACAAAATATAAGCTTTGATGTGTATATATCCATTTTAATGATGCATGAAAAACCTTCCACATACAGAGTTTTCCATCAGTTATTGATAAATGCTAGGTTGATTATTTCGGGGAATTTCCTGCAAATTAGTTTTTTTTAGTTTTGTTTTTCCAGTATATGTATAGAGACTCTGCCTACATACTTTTTCTTCCTGAAATATAGAATGACTTAGACTATACACCAAAAATAACTGAGATAACAAGTGCAAATATAAACACTGATTAAACACAAAATTCACAGTACTATTTTTTTATTTATTTTTTTTGTTTACTGCCTGACTTACATCTTCAATCTCTTTGGTAGAAAAACTGTGTGTCCTGGTATTTTAGAGGTCAAAAATGAAGCTGTCACTGATATTTTTATAACATCAGGGAGATTTCTAGGAAGGGAAAAATTGATATTCCTGATATTTTGCACTAAAAAACCTCATAGTTTTCATTGATAAGGTTGCCACCTAAGCATATTGAGATATCCCCCTGCTCCAAGTCATATATAAGTGAAATTTTCATCTCAAAAAAAATTATTGAAATTTATCTATTAATATTTTCCACTACTCTCCCTTTTGGAGCTATTGTTTCTTATTTCCTACAGGATCTGAATTTGTGACATCTGCGTATCAATAGTCTAATAAATTCAGAGTGCAATCAGTAAATATTTCATGGTTTTTAAATATGGAAGTTAAATTTAATTTTGCCTTTTTCATTAAAAATATGATCCAAAAATTACTTTCTTATTCTCATTAGATAAGAAAGGAAAAATTTGGATAAGAAAGAATGAGGTGAGACTGCTATCTGGTAAAAAAATCTAATTTTTCAGCCTACTGCTTTGTATATTGGCCTGTTGTTAGGACAATGAAGAGGGGAATAATCTAAAAGGAAAGAAGCTTTATAGGGAAAAAGAAAAGAAGATATTCATCTTATTTTTACTTAAATATGTAATAATGAAGAGAGGGATATATTTTCCTAAACAACTGGATAAGAGGGTAGGACAGAAAATTCAGATGATTCAAACATACATTAAAACACTTGAGTTATTTAAACAGTATGGAGGGCTTTGGAACTACAAAGAACAGGGTAGAAAATGGCAAGAAATTGGAGAGGAGGTTGTTGGTATTAGGATCGAAGTTGCCAGGCAGCAAGATGAGTGAGAGTCTGGAGAAAGAACTTTGAGATTTATTGTGGCCCTTTAGAAAGTTACCAGCATAAAAAAAACCCTAGCATCATTCATCGGAAAAATCACATTTCTGAGCATAGCAAAACTAGGGTGATGTTTCAATCAGCAACAAATCAAGGATGATAAAATTTGGTGCCATCTGTGTCATTATTGATGACATCAGATGACATTTGCTAGGTCGTAGCATTTGACATTGGTTTGGCAACCTTAATCCGAATCCCAGGTGGTCTGTTTGTCTGAGTTCAGAATAATGATTAATCAATTAGAATCTGGCACCTTCCAAGGGCTTCAGTGACACACTGCAACTTCCTGGGCGCTCTCCTGCATCTGATAAGTCCTGCAGGTAGAAGCCAGCAACTATTTGACATAACTGAGCTCATCAAACTTGGAAAATGCTTCTCTGAAGATTCAGATGATATTGAAGAGAAATTTTGGCACCTTTCCCTGTAGACATGGACAGCTCCAAAGCTTCTAAAACATATGTTCTCTTACATTCATGTAAGCTCCATGGTGCGGTTTGGGTGCTAATCACACTAGGTCTCTGCCCTGGGATAGGTTTTAGGTTCGCTGGATCCCACTTTAATGCCTGAAGTCTCTACGTTTTATTCCTCTCTTCCCATTTCCCCATCTGTGCCACTGCATACATAATCATCTCAGATCTGTGATAGCTATCCCGGATCTCATTACAAAGTCAGGCAAAGAGAAAATCATGGCATACCGTAATGCTAATAAGCTAAATCAGGCTCTGACTATATCTGCTTTCCCTTTGCTGTTCAGATATGCGGGTAAGAGATGTTCTCAGCTAATTATTTAAAAGCTATGGCTTGCTCTACTGCTTAATGTACTCAGTGAGCCAAAGCCGCAGTAAAGGTAGTGCTGATAGATACAGCACTAATTCCTGCTATCACACTTTGAAAACCACTTCCTCTCAGCTTTTTGTCCTCCATGTCGTCAGTCATAATCGCCTTTTGCATATGGTCCCATAATCGATTTTGAATTAATGTGGTCAGTGGTCGTTTGCAGAGTGGGCTCCTGACATGTGAGTGTCTGCTGCTTATTAGCGGAGGTTCTTATGCAAGATGTGAAGCTGAGAGAGGTCAGTACTATGCTGATTTGATTTAAATATTAAACAATCTATTCGTGTCATCGTCTCCTCTGACTGGAAATCAATGGAGCTTTACCGCCCTGGAATGGAAAGGCTACCTCGACAAATCAGGTCTTTTCTGTGTGCAATTCAATTAATACAGCACAATGAATTATACATAGCCAGTGAACAAGATGTTTGACATGGTCATAGAGCTGCAGATGAGATTTGATAGGTGACCTACAGGCTGAGATCCTCCTCAGTACATGAAGATCCAGCTCTCATTGTGGATTATGACATCCAGCAGACTTCACAGCTCTCCTTCCACCAAGATGCTGAAAGCCCTCCCTCTGTGTTCATAATTAATATGTTCTATATGTAACAGAATAACTTGCATGATTAACAGCTCCCTTTTTACATACATGACTGCCTAACAACTAAACAAAGCATTTATTAAGACAGAAAAAGGGCAAAGCTGATAGAAAGGTATTATTTTCACTCCTTGTTTCAGCTTTCATACAACAGAGATAATTTCTTTAAATAACGATTTTTAAAAAGTGCATTATTTTCATTCCAATTAAATGCCCTAAGCTTTAACAGTTGAACTGAATGCTACCACCCTTTTTTTAATACAAGTGAGGCAGAGAATTTTGATATAATTCTGATTCTGATCCCACTTTGCTAAGTCCGATTCAACTGTACAATAAGAAACAAAGAACAAAGGGCTGAATCTCAAGGCAGAAGTGCCCAAGTGAAGCTGGAAGGCATTAATATTAACCTGTGGTTAAAGTTTGAAACCCGAGACATAAAAAATACCCCAGGATTTGCAAGGCTTTGTTTATACACAGATACTCAAACCAGACAGAATTACCATCTCAGAATTACTGAGTGAGTCTCTGAGCTAGTCACCAGATAATCATAGCTCTGAACTTCTGGTAACTTTTTTTGCATGTTTTTCTGGAATTCTAATTTTATACTTAACAGATATGATTCAAGACCTGGATAGATACGATGTTAGTCCTTCCAAATCAGGCAACAAAAGATGCAGGTGATTTTAGTATCATCTGTCCAGGGCTGACTTCTTACATGTGTTTACTCTGGATTTCATACAATTTGTGTTACTTTTACAATAAACAGATTTATAAAAGAAACAACACTAATATTTCAGATAGGCAGAT
Organism: Melanocharis versteri; assembly: GCA_013397845.1. Classification (NCBI taxonomy): domain Eukaryota; kingdom Metazoa; phylum Chordata; class Aves; order Passeriformes; family Melanocharitidae; genus Melanocharis; species Melanocharis versteri. The sequence continues at coordinate 132,221 of VZTG01009791.1, read as the reverse complement.
GTTCTATACCTACGTGATAGACCTGTGGACTTTATGAAGACATTCATACTGTAGAAGTAATAAACAGTATGATATTATCTGTATAAATTGGGGGATAGAAGAATAGAATCGCATAAAACTTATTTTTTTTTTCAGGAAAATAACATTTCTCCTTCTGTAACTCTGAATTCATAATATATGTTATATAATTTGCTACAGAAAATCATTTCTGCTGCAGAATGCCCAGCTGTGTTCTTAAAGCAAATTGTTTCATAGGGGAACAGTGCTCTCCAGTGATCAAAGAAGGGAACTGTTTTAGTCAAAAAACAGGTAATTTTGGTCTCCTTTATTTTCTAAGCTTTACTTCCTTTTTTCCACAGTGATTGGTAGGATAATCTTCTATATAAATATTCACATTTTCACTTTCAGGATTTTTTTTCCCTTTACTTAATGAAATATGTCTTGTGAGGCTAATTGTTTTATACACTTAGTTCTCCTTGAAATTCCCACAGCTCCTCACACACACTTCTGAGAACTTAGTTTTTCTCTGCTAAATCACACGAGTATTAGTAAAGTTTTATTTACAAAACTAGTAATCATTTTTTTCATGAAAATTATAAACCTATGACTAATTAATCACGAAGGTTATTGGAAGTATTCAGTTCAAAGTAGTTTGGTTTACATTTTATTGAGAAATAAATTCCTGCAGAATTTTCAACTAAAGAACTACAGGTAACCTTATACGAAGTTTTCCTAATCACATACTCTTAAAGTGTAAGGGAAAAGAAAAAAGGATAAATCTTTGTTTCTCTGTTATTCTTGTCTCTTTCTAAGAAAGGAATACTAAGAACATGTTAGATCTTCACTTTACGTGAAGTACACATGCTTTATATCAGTACACTTAAGCCAGTAGAGAGAAGGAACAAGATTCATCTTGATATTTTATCCATCCATTAGCCAGATAGCTGGTAAGCTCAGGCTTCTGCTGCACTCAAAAGAGATAAACAGCTACCCATCCCTTTCTGAGAGATGTGAGATGAACCATCTTCCAGACGTAACTTATTGACTACAGAATGAGCCTAGAGTACTAGTGCGAACATCCACCTGCAGATGATGATGATGACTAGTTGAGATGAATGTGCATCATGCTGGTAGATATGATTCAAGATACTAGAGTCTGGACCAAGAAAATTACTTATCAATTGAGGGAAAATCCCCACTAAAACCAGAATCCAAAGCCATATTTTGTAAAATGTGTTTTAAACACTGAACTAGAATAGATTCATTATTATACTTTTTTTAGTTGCCTCTATTTTCATGCAGACAAGCTCGTCAGAGTGAAAATGCTAAGATGCAGTTTTAAATAATGTCACAACAGCAGCCAGGTAGCTCTTCAGAAACAGGACAACAGTGTTCCATGCAGAAATTTTCTTCTGGTGACTTTCACTAACTCTGAGCTATGGGGCCAGTTCCTTTTGAATCTTCAGTCTTTTGAAAGCACAAATATCTACTTGAGAGAATATGGTTGTACTCTAAATAGAAATGACTGCATCATTTTCATGTTTCCTAGGATCAGAACCCAGATGCCACGTCTGGATTAGTACAGCAAACTGCGCTAGGGTGGATCTGAAGGATGAAACAGCTGCTGTTGAAGCCTCAAAGTCCTCATCATATGCACTTCAGAAAGTTTTACCTCAGGCGAGTTCCTGTCTGGTTCTACAAACTGAATGACCATCGGTGACCAGATTGAGTTAGCTGTGCTACTGACACACTTTCCCAAGCTTGGCTCCAACCAAAATGAATCCAGTCTGGGTATCCCACTGCAAACTCTCCGTTGTAAACCACACTACAATGCAAACCAAAGGGAAACAAAAGAGAATTATTAGGAAATGTTTCCCTAATATGGACTACGTGAATTCTAACAAATACAGTGGAGACACTTAACGTTGCATGAGTATTGCTGTATTTTATATTTAAACTGCTGGGGCATATTTATATTTAAATGATGGGACATTTGGAAGCCATTAAAGTTTACAAAGTGATGATGTTCCTCTTAGTTTGTAAAAGCACCTTTAAAATAAAAAAAAATGGCATCGACATCCACGTGTGCACTTTATACAATACCTTTGCTTTGTAGAGGGTATTTCTACAAAAGTTACAGTTAAAGATCTAACCGGTATCTGTTACTCTTCCAGCTTCACTTTTTAAAGATGATTTGAAGTATGTTAAAAAGAGGCCTTGTGACATCCACCCTTAAAGCTGTTAGATTTTTTTAGTTGGTAGTAGTGTATTTCAAATGTCATCTTACTCACAATAATATGTATTTACTGTAAATATGTGTTTACTGTAAATGTGTGTTTACTGCATATTTGTGTTTACTCTAGTAAAAAGGTTTTGTGTGATTAGCCTGCAGACCTAGAAAAGACCTTGTATCACTAGCAAAATTATATCTTGCTCCTAACCTACTATGAGAAATACCTCTCAACTTCAAAGTCAAGCTTTTGTTGCCAGATATCACAAAGATGACATTTAGAAAAATGCAGTTGTTTTAACCATGATGTTCTAAGGACAAAAGGGAAGCAAGATTTTTATGGGGTGATATAAGGCAATAAGAAGCAATGAATACTATCGTATCACCTACACTTATACTGCTTACACCTATTTTCTGTCCCAGACAAACTAGCCATGTTCATACTTTTACCAGCCAGAACTGTGGCCACAGTCAATCTTTGCTTTGAGAAAAATCCTTAGCCGCTGCAAACTGCCATGTTGTATTTAGGTGTTGTTTAGGGAAATGATCTTGAGTCTGTGACCAAAAGTGTTCCAGGGTCCATTCTAAAAACTTAATAGAAAATGCAATCATGTGGCAAAACCCACGTCCACACCTGGCCCAGTTTAATTTTTGAGTATTATTATTTGAGTAGTATTATTTGAGACTTACCTGCAGAGTGCTACCAAAGTTTTAATCCCTGCACGCTAATCTTAGTCAAGGTCCCATATTTATATACATGGAAGGCCACTTTGAAACACAAGTGCATGGTTTCAGGGGTACTTGTTATTTCTGTCATCTCCTTAGCTTTATAGCAATAGACATTTTCTTTAAAAATAAAATATTGAATAGAAATCATAATTTCTCTTTTAGCTCAAGGGAAGTGGTCACACCACCAAGACTGTCAGAGATCCAGAAGTGTTTGGACAAAGTTCTCAGGCACATGGTGTGATCCTTGGGGTGATCCTGTGCAGGAACAGGAGTTGGACTTCAATAATCTTTGTGGGTCTCTTCCAACTCAGGATATCCTGTGATGATTCTGTGATTCAATCAAATGAGATATCCTCAACTGAGGATTTTTTCCTGAATATTCAGGTAGTTGAAAACACCAAATCAGGAAAGTGATTCAGAGACTGTTTCTCTCAAAACTTGTCTTCTCCTCACTCACTCCCTCTCATTCTTCCTCTCCTTCTCTTCATTCTGTGAATATTCCAGTGAGTTTTGTTCAGGCTCCTTCATTCCTGCTTTCATTGCTTTTGTGGGAGTTGCTGCACATCATCTCTAAAGATTGGTGATATGTGTGTATAAAATGTTTTTCTCTAAATAGTGAATTTAGCATCAAAAAAGAGAAATATCTTTCTCATCCACGAAGAAGTAGAACAGCAAGAATAGCACCTTATGACTTTGAGATAACTTATGTATCATTTAACAGTATCTTAAAAACAAGTACTGGGAAAAAGAAGAAAAAGAGACAAGAATTCAGACTTGGGTATTCTTTGTGGATCTTATTCTCTGAAAAAGAAAGGCTGTTCCTTTGAATAAAGCCATTCTAAAAAGAGGTTCCCAGGATCTCTACTGAGAGTTCATAAATTGTCATCCTTGATTCCAGTAAGAGATTTGCTGGTCCAAAAGCAAAGTATAGCACAAAATAAATTCTCATCTGAAGATCTATTTGTATTCAGCATTAGTAATTTTTTTGTTTTTCTTGTTGCAGACATAAGAATGTAGTTGCCTGTCAAATGGAATTTCTGATCTAAAAATGTTACTGAACACCTAACTTGTTCCCATCTAAAGTACTCACATATGTTGAATTAAAAAAGATAGCTGAAGGTTATTTTTTTCATTTTCTGATAAGTGTGATGATATCAAACACGTCCTTGCATGTTAAGAGAAATTATATTAAAATTTTGTTTTGCATTGGTTTTGTTAATAAAAAAGTGTATTGACCATCTAGGCTTTGACAATATAATAACTGATTTAGACAATGAGTTTTGGGGTCAGGGTCCCTGTTTACCTATAACTGTAGTCCTACTTAAATACAAGTTATAAAAATAACCCAATAAAGTCAATAAGCATCAAGGTTGACACTCTTTATTCCCCTTTAGTTATTTTTGTGGAAGATGGATGGTCTAATCTTGGCAAATTTAGTCTCTTACTCTAAAAGTTGTTTCTCAATTTATAATGATTTCTTGCAGTGACCAGGAATATTTCTTGGTACTTGCTCTTCATTTTTATGTTGTTAGAGCTCGCTAGCAAGCAAGGATTGACCTCCCATTGCTGTGAGAGCAATGCTTAGGCGACAACTATTGTAAAATCACTACTTCAGAACTTCCAGTTTTCCACATACCTTCCTAAAAACAACTCAGTCAGCCATCTGATTCATGTCTAGAGGTGAGCTTGTTTCCCTCGTCACCATGGGCTGACATCTCACAGGTAACTGCTCAGTTTCAGAACCATCTTTGCAATGATTTCCTAAGTTCTTAAAGGGCTTGCAGATAAATGATCCTCCCTTCTGCCACTATTCACGCTCCACACTCACATATCTAAGTGTTCCATTTGTCCTTAGCTTAATCCAGGTTTAAAATTCCATGAGTCTTTACTCACAGTCAGTCTCCTTACAGCACTCCTTTACTCCTTCCTATATATTCTCCATTTCAATTTTCTGCCTGTACTGTAACTCCCGACTGCAGTGTCCTAGTGTTCAAAGTTTGTAGTACTTGACAGCTACTGGTAGCTATGAGTGACACAAATTTTTTGAAGTTAATGAGAATAATTGCCTGTGTTTCATAGTGTCTCGGAATACAGAGAATTTTCCTACTACGTTTTTTTCTTCCGTTCACTCATGCTAGTAATACCACCAAAGTCCTCTTCTATGGATATTCCAGGAGTTTTCTGTCTTTATCTCAAAAACTGATTATATTAGGCAAATTTAAAAACCAATAGCATTTTGAAAATTCTGTTTCTAATCTTATACCTAGATGTTACACAAGTTTTATTTCTTGGGTTACTCTGTATACTGAAAATCACATGAAGTGTACTGAGCCTTACATTTTCTTGTGATTACTAATTTATATACACTATTTGTTTCTTGCATATCTGCTCTTTACGCTATCTATGGTTTGTATATTTTCATTCCATTCTCTTTATTCTGACTAGTTCAATGACAGTTCTGTTTGTCTTTCTTTTGATTTTCAGCTTTTGAACATGAGTTCATATTTTGTGCCAAAGGCTAAAAAATTCTCAGAAGTTAGAAGATTTTAACAGCAAGCCAAAACTATTGGAGAAAGTTTTTCTACTTCAAGTATTCTGAGGAGATTTTATAAAGGGTAAAATTGAAATATGTATCAGATTCAGTTTTTAAAGTACTTCAGCACTTGCACTATCAAATCCCATTGTCTTGGAATTAGACCAAGTTGCTGAAGTGCCTGCAGCAGATTTAAAAAGGCATCATAGGCTCCAGAGTCACTTAGTGAATGTCTGTACAGCAGATGAACTACTCATGCCCCAAAAGTTACACAGAGATCTACCAAGGCTCATTTATTCCCCATCTATTAAACCACTCTTTGCAGACCAGTGTAATTCTATGATTTAATTATTTATACATTTAAGTTTATTCTGGGGGAGGGGGAATCTCAAGCCATCCCACTCCTACCAGTTTGATGCCAGTGCCAGACCAAGATGCCAAGAGCATGGAGAGGGATTGCAGGTCAGCAGGAGAGCACCTGAAAAACAGCACAAAGAAATTCCAGCCACTCCAGTCAGTAAAGCAATTTCATTGGAGCCCTAACTCAAATGCCTCCATGCAATTGCACATCGCATGGGGAATAAACAGGAGTTAGAGACATGCACACACCTGCAGGGCCACAACCTTGTTGGCATCAGGGAAACATGATGGGATGGCTGCTACAACTGGAGCATTGAAGCGGAAGGACACAGGCTCTTTAGGAAGGACAGAGCCAGGGAGACAAGGAGGGCATGTCACCTTCAGCTGTCACTCAGCTGAAGTCCATGGTGCTTCCTTTGGGGATGGATGAGGAGCCAACAGAGAGCTTATGGGTCAGGACTAAAGGGAGGGAATGGACAGAAGACATTATAGTGAGGGTCTGCTGCAGGCCACTCAAACACAAAGACCGAATGGATGAGGCTGTCTATAGACAGACAAAAGCAGACTAATTGTTCACAAGCCCTATCCCTCATGGGGGATGTAAACATTCCAATACCTATTGGAAGGACAACAGAGCAGAGCATAAGAAGTCCAAGAGGTTCCTGAAATGCATTAATGGTAACTTCCTTCCAGCAAGGAGAGGTGTTATGCTGGACCTTTTTCTCATCAACAAGGAGGGGCTGACAGGGAATGTGAAGCAGCCTGGGCTGCAGTGACCATGAAATTGTGGAATTTGAGATCCTTAGGGCAGTGGGGTGGTCACACAACAAACTCACTATCCTGGAGCTCAGGAGAGTGGATTTTGTCCTCTTGAGATACTCTGCTTGGTAGAGTACCATGGGATCTAGTGAAATGTGTCCCTGCACAAGGCAAGCGGAACTAGATGATTGTTAAGGTCTCTTCCCAAAACCATCCTCTGATTCTGTGATTACAACACACCCTGAAGTACAGATGACTCTTCATCTGTAAATGATTACAATAGATGCCGTGGTAAAATCAACTTAAAACTACATTCCTCACAAATTTTTCTCACAGTTAAGAGGTGATGTTTTCAAAGAGTTGAGAGCTGAATGTCCTTTGACAGGAGTAATTCCTTTTGTTCACACATAATTTTCACACAGAATGACATTCACAGATGAGAGGTGTTTGATTTCTACAGCACTTGAATCCTACTCATGGCCATGCATACAGTGCTGTACTGTAGTTCTAATGTTTTAAAAGTCCACTATGCTATTGGAAGAAAAAATATTGCTGCTGGTTGGATTCCTGAAGACGGAAGTATCAGGTTGTCCTATAGACAATAAAGCTAATGAAACCTGATTTCTTTTATATTTGAATCCTATTTCATTTATGTCACCCACATCACCCTGGTAAAATTACCTCTGCTCCACACCAGATGATCCTTTATGAAGTACACATACAAGAAGAGAAAAACGTGCATTAGTGTTAAACTATATGTGTATGAAATGGCTGCTTGTTACTAAAGGAAATGTGCAATGGCTGATTTCACTCTCCATTGGCCTCAAGAGAGGCACTATTTTGTCCCTTTCTCCCTTTCATCAATAACCCTTTCAGTAAATTTGTAGGGACATCATTAATTATCTTCAAGAGTTCTACCCAGCTTTCAGTGAGATTAAAATTATCCAACATATATCAAAATTATCAAAAAGAAACTGACATACAGACTTAGTGGAATAGACTTCAAATTAATCTCATTTCATCAGGAAAAAGATGCTAAATTTTCAATTCATAATAATCATTATCAAGAACTCTTCTGAGCACAAACATGGTGTAAAATGTAACAAATTGTACCTAGGAGTCATCTGTTAATGGGGGACGAACACTAAATTTATCTATAAAGAGTTATACCTTTAAAAATAAAGAAACTAAAAGACAAAAACTAAAAACCCGAGTCTGTTCCAGTATGTGCTTGATTTCTCTATTTATTGAGCTCCTGAATAAGTTATTCACCCACAGTTACCAAAGTGTGATACTTTTCTGTCAATGAAACAATAAAACAGTACCAGAACACGTTTGGATTTTTTCTGTTCTTTTACCTAGAAGCCCTTCATATGTTTTATTTATATTTTTTCTGCCCCAAGTAACACAAAATCAATCATTTATTATGTGCATTTCCAAGCAGGAGGCTGAAGGTACAGCTCCCAGAAGCCTCTGTGTTAACATTTGAAATTTGAAAAACCGGAGATATAAAAGAGACTAATTGGATCTTCCTCTTCTTGGTCTGCTGACAAAAACCAAGTGAAGCAGGAATTCTTGCTGTAACTGCTCAGCAGTGGTAATTTGAGACCAAGAAATGATCTGGCACAGAGGGAAAGAAGGTCCAGCTACAAGAAGGGGTTGAAAGGTTGGAAGCAGGAGTGCCAGAGACACAACACACCTTGCAAGGGAGTGAGGTTTCATGTCTTGGCCAAGAGGTGAGGTGCAGCCTCAGCATTGCCTCGCAGACATCAAGGAACGGGAGCACTCAGGAGCCCAAGCTCTGTGGCCACCTTTGTGCAGCAGAGCTGGCCTGGGGGATGCACCCACAGCTGGGCTGAGGTGCTCGTGGAGCTGCTTTTGGGACTGGTACTGGTGCAAGTGTATCTAACGAATGTGCTTGTGACGCATATTTGTAGACTCCGTGTGGAAGCGTGTATTGTGATGGGACTTTAAGCAAGCACTATTTATTGATTGTTTCTGTTAGATTTAAGCACAGATGTGTTTAGTTTGCCTTGGGGGGTACCATAAAAATTCTCCAACACAAGCCTCTTCAAAAAGAAGCTTTATTTAGAGGATGATTTTCAACTAGTTTTGGTTATAATTGCTCTCTGTCTGGAGAAATAGCCCAGTTTGTTAACCTGTATGGTGAGAGATATTTGCCAATCCCCCATCTAAATTTGTGTGGTTCTGCAGAAGATCTTCATTGAAGTTTAACCTTACTATACATACAAATGGCAAAATGTGTGGGTAAGTTGAAAACAATAATATTTTTTAAATAAAAACAGGACTACCCAGCAAGTAGGATAAGAGCTTGCTAGCCAGTGTCAAACCTAGGGACCAGGAAGGTCATTGTGTTGGCTACTGGATGGGCCATGGGGTCCCAAGCAGCTGTTGGGGAGACCACTGAGCCTGGGGGTCAGCTGAGACACCCATTTCTGTATGTGTGTATGTGAGCATGAAGCAAGAGAGGCCAGGGCATCTGGGACCAGCTGCCAGGGAAGTCTGAAAGTAAAAGCCTGGTCTGGAGGGATCCATAACATGCCATTAGACCTCACAGTCATGCAATATCGTGGTCATGGTCATGTAATAGCTGAGACATATGTACTCCTCACATAAAGCTATTTTATGCACTAGATTTCTTTTCTATTCAGTTTCTAACTAGTGGAGCAGTTTCAGTTGAGTCAACTCTGAACCCTTCCTCCAAGTTCACATCTCCTTTGCATATGGAATACAGAAAAAGGAAATTCCCCCAGCGAAGGAATACAGTGATGCTTTCTAGGGAAAGCTAATGCTTTCCCACTCCTTCTCCATTCTCACCTACCTTATGCCTCAAAAGTATTCTACACCAGTCTCCAAACATGCTGTTTTCCTACCATCCTCAGCCATAAAGAAAATGTTCAATTCAAATGAAGGCTTCTAGGGATTCCTAGGGAAACATATTTTCCAGAGAAACAGCTAAAACCACCATGGAACGTCATGTATATTGTTATTTAAAGTCAAGTAAAATATGGCATCATGCTAAAAAGATTGTTCAGCTTTAGAAGCTTGAAATTCAGAAGCCCATGCAAGGGGTGCTAAAGGAGGAAACAATAATTTTAATGTGCTTTTCTGGTCCAATGGTTGTGGCTATGCTTGACAACTGGTTTTTGGGCACTGCATTAACACAGGAGTGCAGGCAGAGTCCCGCTTACAGCCCTGTTTGTCTTAACAACAATATTATTTCTCTCAGTAGGAAGAACAAAAAAGTGTTTAAAAATGTGGATAAAATTATTTTTCATTTGAAACAGGCATAGCCATTACAAATACATCTTTATGGAATAGAAATTAAGTAGCAGTGTAAAGCACTAGACAGTGCTGCCCTCATGAAGTTGAGAAGCAGCAGCCTGAGTAATTTGCTGCCTTCTGTCTTGTGGTAACTCTTGCACCCTGCATGCACTAACTTTACACTGAAAGTGCATTTGTCATTCTATCTGACAGTCATCTTTCAACGATTGTCAGTCTATTGGTCTCCTTTTCAGACCAACAATCTGCTACCCTACCGAGACCACTCTCCACTCCCACAAAAGTGTAATTAAGATTATCCAGTCTGAATGCTCCCTTTCACCCCTACAAAATTTGAAATAAACTACTACATGAAAAGTGCTCACACAGGAATATAATTAAATCCTTTAGCAATAATCCCTTTATTTAAGTCAGTGCAATATCTTATGAGTACAAGACCTGCAGCTCGCAATTTGAAGAGTCCTGGTAATTACTCTTTTCAGGAAAACAACTATGCCCACACAAAGCCCTCTCCAGATGGACGCATATGCAAAGACTTGGCCTGATCAGTACTTGGATAGGATGTGCAAGTGAGCACTGACTGCACTTGCATCAGGGACTGATTCACTGAGTAGCTTTCTACATCAGCTAAAATGATGTCTCAGGGTATGGTATTCTTGAATATGCTGCATTAAGATAACCAGCTTTTATTAAAGACAAGACATATTAGCAAAGGACACTAAGTGAGATTTTTTTTTTTTTTAACCTAACTTTCCACAACCTAAATAACCTCAGGGCTGTTGATTTCCTTTCACCTCCTTACAGTCTCTCGGTATTTACCCTTCCATGCAGGATTCTTCCCTGGCCTCGCTCCTACACAGACCTGCAGTGCTATTTCCCTGGCAAGTAGCTGTCACATTCCACTCTAGAACAAATTATTCCTCTTTGATGGGCACGGTGCTATTTCCAAATGAAGTCTGCTGGCTGGTACAATATTCTCCATGGTGAAATGAGATATATAGTCACAAAACATCAAATGGAATATTTGCATCTGCAAAGAGCTTTGATAATTTTCTCTGGTGAATGCCTTGACTTCTGGTCACCAGATCTTCCTTATGAGACATGTTTATAAATTCCATACAGGCCCTCCAATATTCTTCTCAATAATCATGAGGCACCTACACTAAATGAACAACACCAAGGAAGAGTTGGGCACTGAAAGGCTAGATATCATTCGTAGTATTGTTATTGCACTAATTCCTAGCCCACTATTATCCCAACTGAATTAACACTCTTTCCAAACTATTCACAGGCACAGTTTGTGAATTAGCCAATGCAATGTCCACTTCCAATATAGTTTGAATGTAGCTGCTCTGAGTTGGAAGCAAAGACAGTTTAATAGCAAGGATGTAGCCAGATTTTACCCCCTGGTCTCAGAATCAGAGCTAGTGTCCCAGCCTAAATGTCCCCTTAGGATCAAGTGACCATTTTTGTACGTAGCCACACACAATGTAACAGTAAAAAATAGTAATAAGTAATTTGTCTATGTATGTGTCTAATAATCCCAGACAGGTATCATTTACACACGTGGTAGAGCCAATTTTAGTTGACAAATCTATCATACATGGAGATACCCCGCAATATGCCTAAGAAGTCAGGTAGATGAGTCATGGTTGGTCCCCTCAAAATCCAGGTGAGGTATAGGTGTCCTCCTGCCCCAGAATTAGGAATGAATGCTTGCAAAGAAGTCTACATCTCAGTTACACAACACTAAAGTAAAACCAGGCTTTCTGCAGTAAAGAAGGGAGAGATCTTGCAAGAGGTCTAGAAGAATCTCTGAGAATTTTTGATTTCCAAATGAAGACATTTCCATTTAGGTGTCTACATGGAATTGTAGAGTCTACATGGAGTTGGTATTTCATTATTGTCAGTAAGGAGTTGAGTTCAATTCACATGTCCAAACATATGTGCTTATTGTCAGGTGAAAATATGACAATAAGCACAAAATAGCCAAGAACTGACACAAATGGCAGTAGACTTATGGAAGACATCTTGTCTGTCTGGATGAGTAACTGGGAGCCAAGAATATCTAAGCAACTGCATAAAAATGCACATATTTTCCCATAACTAGTGCTTTCTATGAACATAAAACAAACTAATCAGACAATATAAATGGCACATGGAAAAATGTGTGGTGTAGCTGACTTTCAGAATCTTATTGACCAACCTGAAGGTCACAGAGCCCAATATGGAGGCAAAATTACGCTTTATACTTTTAGCAAAATCTGGGTTTTTTCCCCTTTCTTCTTGCTTCAGATCTCAGTTAGAGAATATGGTAACACGAAGGCACTAAACAATGAACAGGAATAATGTGGAAAGACTTTTCTTATTTAAAATTTTAGTATTCAAACTCCAGTGTCAGTAGTAGTAGAAGGAAAGTGTTTGTGTAAGATAAAGCTACAAAGGCAGATACTGTTGAAAATAAATGACGCAAAAAAAGATGAAAGACATATTTTTGCAAAAGAAAACAACTTTTTATAGTCATTAATTTCTAATTATTCCCCAGAAATAAAGGAATAGAATAGTGAAAGTTGTTAATATAATTTCCTATTCATCAGGAGTGCCAAGTAGGAATGATCACTTACCATTTGCATATCACTGAAATTAATGTCACTTTCATGTTGTACAGAATACAATAAATTGTTAAAATAAATAGACTTTAAGCTATCAATTTGCAATACATTAGCAGCTTCTCATAATGCTTTAAAGCCAGAAAAACACATAACAAGATTGAATTGCATGATCTTGAACACTCAGTTTCCATTTCAGGACAAAAGCAACTGCTGTCCATACTCATTACATAAAGGAGAGTTCGGCCCACCCAAGTCAATGGTCATTTTATTTGCAACTCACTATGTGCTATCCTACCCAGACTTTTGGAATAGTGATTTAATTTACATCACTGTGGATGGGCAAATACATCCAGATTTAACCTTGAGCTACCCTGAACTGCTTCTGATAGCCTGTATATCTCTATTGCCTATAGTGGAATCATAATAATGAAAATAAATTAATGAATAGCTGTTAGTGTGTATTGCTCCCCAAGGGAAGGGGAAGGTGACATTGAGGCAGGGAGGGCACTGTCCCCTCCAATACAAGGACAGTTTTACAACACTCAAACAGGAAGAGCAGAGCAGGCCAGCGACAGAAACCAAAGTCAGCACAGTGACAGCCAAACATCTCTGTAGCTCCCAGCTTATGTCCCAAGAGGATGATATAGGTTACAGCTGCACTTTGAACATAGGCAGCCAGACTCCTCAGAGAGGGATGTTGCAGAGCTTGAAGGTGCACATGGGGCCCTGACATTATTTCCTGGAAAATATGTCATAAAAGAAAGAAAAATTCAACATGCAACAATAGTCATAAAACAGGTTACAAGATATTTCTGAAGTCTGAAAGACCAAAAAAATTGTGTGTTTGACGTCATTAATCTGATGTGTTCATGGATCAATCCAATGAGGTCACTCCCTAGATTCCTTCAATGAAACCCTGAAACAATCATTAGTGATTAGAAGTGACATACAGTGAGCACTTCAGGAAATTGCTTTTCTCTCTCTCAGCTCTGCCTCCATAAGGACAGGCAGCCATCTCCTGCTAAGGGGGTTGAATATCGATCACCAGTTTTGGAGTATTCTGCAAGTTAGACTGCTCTGAGTAGTCTGCATATATGGAAGCAGCTGTAACAAGCCAGGTAGATGTCCCTTCACTGATAAAGTCAAGGGTGTATGGAGCTCATAACTTGGAGCTGCAGAGTACCTTGCAGCTGTAATCACTCCAGGACAATCAATTCTGTGAGATGAAATTCCATATCACAATGACACTAAAAGTGGTCCTCTAATATCTTGGAGAGAATATAATTTTTTGAGAAAGGTATGTTTAAGTTGCAATACAGCTGTAATGACCAGAGTGTTCTGCAGGGCATCCCTGACAAAAAAAAAACATTTCTGTGACTTAAATTATGAAAATTCCAAGTTCCATTTCTTCCAGATTAATTTACAGGAAAATATAAAGATGGAAAATGCTTTATTTTAGATCTGAGTCAGAAACTCATAGTGAAAGAGACCTATCAAGTATGACAGGGTAAACTCAGCAACTTTAAACTGATAGTAAGAAAGCTGGAAAAATTCTCTAGGGGAATCCAATTTATTCTCATAGACACGACAGATTTAGGCTGAAGAGTTCTTTTAATGAAGGATACTTACTTATAAAGTGGAAATCACATCATTCTCATGATGGGGAAAAACAGAATAAAAACTGCTTTCAGAAACGAAGGGGACTAAGCAAGTACAAGAAAATAGATCAGCCTAGAGTTATTTAAGAACACCGAAGATGTTGCAATACTCTTCAGAAGCTAGCTCTTTCTAAAATTGTCTGTTGGAGAGTTTAAATTTCCTTCTAAATTATTTAAGAAATAAGAGTGAGCTATTTCACCATTCTGCAAAAACAAGAACTATCACTGACAGAAAAACAAAAGGACTCTTATCTGTAATAAGTTTCAATTTCACAAGAAAATAGTCCTAAAAGCCAGAATGGTTGGCTTTGAAAACTCTATTCCATTTAACCACCCCACATTCAGCTTTCTCTAACCAGAGAAAAAAGAGAAGCAATTCCTGTCTTAGTTCAAGAGAATTTTTCTTTGATGTTATGCTTACAATGTTTATCATTCAATTGAGTCCCCATGTTTCAAAGTAGAGGTTGCACTGCAACCACTGGAGATAGAAAAATTGAACATGCAAACAACTATCACTGCAAAGTGCTTTGAGGTATTCCAGTGAAAACTGGTTATTATTTGATACAACTTTATTGCCTACAGTAGCACACTCCGTGCACTCAATTTTCCCAGCTTCCTTACTGCTGCCTAGACTGCAGAAATGCACACACTGGTAATTAGCAGCATATAGGTAGCCCTAAGGACAAAAAAAAATATATTAAGTAGAATACGCATGAAGCAACATAAATTTGTGCCATTTCTTTAACATACCGCCTCAGATTAAGTATATTCTAAAACTGACCTCTAACAGTGAAATTTTTTAATATTTCTAAATAGCAGAGAGGTATAAAACCCGTTTGTTAACTGAGTGAAATTTTTAAATCCAGATTTTAATACAAATGTATTGAGCACTTTGGAGGGTATTTATTTTTGTTTCCTGTAAGTTTATTCACTGAACTCTGTATAAAAATACGAGGCCTTGCACCAGACAACTGCACGTAATGAAAAGTGATGCAACAATCTCTGCTCCCTCCAAGGGGAGGTACCTGGGCATTCCCACCTGGCCCAACAGTATATTAACCCATTAAACTCCATGTTTTTGGGGAATCTTCACCACCAAGAAGACGAGGATCAACAGGACACCATCGAGATCCACAGAGTAGTGATATTTTCTTTTTAATCTGTCTCTCTCACTCTCTTCTCCCCTTCCCCTGCATTTCTATTTCTTTCTCTCTGTCTCCCACACTCATATTTACTGTTAAATAAAATCCATACTACTGACTTTGGCATATGGCCTAGTATGCTCCTTGATCCAGGCACAGGCATCCCTCTGATAATTTTAATAGCCAGTTCATAATATCTCCTTACAGTAATATCAGCAAGCTTATCTCCCTAAAGCCATCTTCTACTTCATATCCAAATATCCTAAAGATTCATTACCCATGACGGGACTGACAGCCCAGGGTCAGCTTGTTCCTCTGTGCTATAGCATCACAAACCAGGTTTACTTGTAATGCTGAGTCATCTTGAACTGATTCTGGAGGAATTTAGTGAAAGAAACCATACATGCTATTTCTGCTTCACTGTGCTTGGCAATAATATCATCTGAGATGTTTCAGGTTCAAGATAGATCATATTTTCCTAGCTTCAGACATTCAGCAGGTACATTAAATAAAATGCAAATATAACTGTGCAATTCATTAAGAACAGAAGCTTAGCTCAAGAGTATTTTTATCTTAAAGTCCTTGATAAAAGACTAAACTTAAACACCTAAAACAAATAATCAAGTGCTAGAAATAGTCTCTAGATTCCTTTATGATTTTAAGCATCGAATCAGTTTCAAGAAAACTCTGCACATTACCAGCATATTTGAAAGTTAGGCTGTACATTTAAAACATGCATGAAGGTGCTTACTCTCAGTTATCGGTTTACCTAAATCTTATGTGATTATTCCTTTGAAGGTGAGAACAATGAGGCAATTCCACATGTGTTCCCACCAGGTTCTCAGGTTGAGACACAGGGGCATTGGGGGTGGTGAGTGTTTCTTTGGGAACCCAAGCACATTCCTCACCTTATGGACCACATGCATTCTGGACACCTTCTCTAATTCTTGTGCTGCTCCACTTTTTGTTGGTCTTCCACATATCTTGTCCTCTAATATCATGTCTCTCCACCCACAGTCCCACAGCTTTTTTTCTCCAGCCACTAAAATAAAAGTCTCAGTATCTGGTTATCTCACAGTCACTGATGTCCCCCTCAATCTATAGGCCTCTTGATGGTGGTCTTTGTTTAGTAGAGAGTTTTTGGGCTATTAATCCATAAATCCGGACAGAGAGGACTACTATTCCATAAACCCAGATATACCTACACTTACTATAACCCTAATACATCTGTCCCTACATCCAATATATCTGTTAACCTAGAAAAATTATATATAAGGTTTGTGTCACACAGTGAAATCTTCTCCCAAAAGAATTTCTGTCAAGTGCACAAAGCATTTGCTGCTCTTCTCATGGTAAACTCAATGCAAAAAGAATCATTTAAAGTTTTTCAATATCTAAGATAAAGCCATGGTAATAATGAAATTCTTTAGTTATGACTAATCTTTCAGAGCTTAGAAATCAAAACCATGTATTGGAAGTTTTTCCTTCATTGTTCCGAGGAAAAACTAATGGAAAAAACCCCAGCCTGAGTACCTTGCAAGAAGGACAACTCCCTATGACTAATAACCTGTTTAAAACCTCCTCGCATCTCTCCGGCCTCCAGCCCCTGTACACATAGCACAGAGATACAGGAAAACCAGGCTTAGAGACATTTCAAGAAATCACTCAAAACCAGGAGCAGAATGTTTATTAAGATAACTGCTTCTTTTATCTCTGATGATCATGAAAATGTTAGTCACCTTTGATTTACTAACAGAATCACAGAATGTGCTGAGTTGGAAGGGACCCACAAGGATCCTCAAGTCCAACTCCTGGCCCTGCACAGCACCATCCCCAAGAGTCACACCATGTGCCCAAGAGCATTGTCCAAATGCTTCTTGAACTCTGTCAGGCTTGGTGCTGTGACCACTTCCCTGGGGAGCTGTTCCAGTGCCCAACCACCCTCTGGATGAAGGACCTCTTTCTAATATCCAACCTAAACCTCTCCTGACACAACTTCAGGACATTCCCTCGGGTCCTGTCACTGGTCACCATAGAGATGAGATCAGTGCCTGCCCCTCCTCTTCCCCTCACAAGGAAGTTGTAACAGCAGTGATGTCTCTCCTCAGTCTCCTCTTCTCCAGGCTGAACAGACCAAGTGACCTTAGATGCTCCTCATGTGGCTTCCCCTCAAGGCCCTTCACCATCTTTGCTGCGCTGCTTTGGGCGCTCTCTAATAGTTTAATATCTTTCTTATATTGTGGCACCCAAGACTGCTCCCAGCACTCAAGGTGAGGCCACCCCAGTGCAGAGCAGAGTGGGACAATCCCCTCCCTTGCCCAGCTGGTGATGCTGTGCCTGATGCCCCCAGGACAAGGTTGGCCCTCCCGGCTGCCAGGGCACTGCTGACTCGTGGTCAACTTACCATCGACCAGGACCCCCAGGTCCCTTTCCATGGCACTGCTTTGCAGCACTGCATTCCCCAGTCTGTCTGTACATCCAGGGTTGCCCAATCCCACGTGCAGAATCTGGCATCTTCCCTTGTTGAACTACATATGGCTGGTGACTTGTACTCTGATTTGTTGATGTCTCTCTGCTTTATGCATTAAAATATTATAGTTTCATTCCTTCACATGTTTTCTCTAGCCTAGATTTAACCCCTTCAAATGCTTCAAGATTTCTTCACAGGTCATGCTTTTACTAGTGATTTTATCTTATTTGAAGTGTTTCAGCCTGTTGAAATTGTTTCTCAGAAATTAAAGCTTGGTACGCAGAAAATGGACACAGTAATTCTGGTGATATTTTACTAGTTATACTCCCTTTTACACATCAGATCTCCTGTCAGTACTCACCAGAAGAGAAACTATTTTTTGCAAGAGCATAACACTACTGACTCATATTTAGTTGTCATTTCAAGGCAACTCTTCACAGCTGCTATTTCATCAGTCTATACTCCTTCCCAAATGTAGAGCATAAATACATTGGTATGTCCACTGCTCCTCTGAGCAGACCTACACTACACAGCTTGTTTTTGGCATAACAAACCACTCAGTCTCTACTTCATATACACATTCAGAACTATAATTAAAACTACAGTTTCATGCTCTAGACATTTTCCTCCATCATGGAATACTGGGCACTACTGCCAGCTTCAGGCACTGAAGGAGGTACGCTGTAGATGTGACAGGACAGGAAAAATCTTATAATATTCTATGCCTAGTGTTTGGTCTTCAGGATTTATTCAGGGCAAGAGAGCACACAGCTGAGGGTGAATGACAAAAATTAAGTATGATAGAACATTATATCCAAATATGTGTCTTCTCTCAGACAGTCTGTGACAACTTACAACCTTCCTCATGGACCTCACAAGTCCCATGACCTTAGAGTTTTTATGACACGTGTGTTCTTATAGTATGTAGAAGACTAGTTGTGTGGACAGGAATCCCAACATGAGTTAAAAGAATAAACAAAGCAAGGAAACAAGTCCATCTAAATTTCTGAAGTGAAGAATGTGAGTGGAAGAAAAATAAACACAAAGGATAGAGGCTTAGAATGGAAATACCTGGAGCCATGTAAGGTATACCTAAAATCTCCCAGAGCTGCCTAATTCACAGGACATTCTACATAGGAATTTCAGATATGGATTCATCTCTGAATTGCCCTTTGTGAAACTTGTATGTGTCCCAGTAGCTCCTTGGGGAAAATAAGCAGAAGCAGGAGTTCAGCAACAATGAGAAAATGACCCCCTTGTCAGAGGGACAAGCTGGTGCTGGCAATGCAGCTGCCCAACCACTGTCAATCCCCTTTTAAATATCACTGGCTGCTTATCTGAGCTATGAGCACCATATTTACAGACTCAACAGAAATAAATAGGACCCTTCTGAATACTTAAGCTGTGTAACATCAGACACAAATGGGACATTCAGATTTCTCAGTAGTGTGGCCAAATTGGCCAAAATTTCACAATGTATGTACATTTCAGAGCACCATTTTATGTACAATTAACTGAGTATTTCTGCATGCATAAATAATGAGCAGATCAAGTTCAGATCTGCATTGTGCAGACTTCAGTCAACTTGCATCTTCACAAATTTGATCCTATATCTGGGAACGAACTTTCTTATTTTAAACAAAACTGTGTTTCTCATTGCCTCTCTCTAACTTCAGAAATTCCTTGAAGGCAAGGTCCAAGTACCATGACATTCATTGTTCATAATTTCCTCCATCTGAGAAACAAATTCTACCTTATGTTACTTTGATATCAGTTGGGGTGAAATTTGCATGTACTTTCATGGAATGACAAGCTTCCCTACCTTCAGATAAAAAAGACAGAAGAAGTTTTCAGCACCCATTGGAATTATTACGAACTCTACAGAAAAAAGAAAAAGGCTGTGTTAAACTCTGTGCATGTGTGTAATAGACAAGACATAACCGGCTTGTGATACCCAGTAAGTCGTGCAACCAGCTACCTTTTGTTTGATGCTCTTTTAGATATTTTATGTCATTTTAATATACAGTTTTCTCTTTAATCCCATTGCATATCATCTCACAATTGTGCACACAGAAGAATCAATTCATCTTTTAAGTTCCAGTGTCATCCACTTGCTATGTAGTTATTATAAATGGCATTCATATAAAATTGCAGAGATGTGAAACTATTAAGGGAATAAATGATGGAATGAAGAGGGAATTGGGGGTAATATCAACTGTATTCAATCAAACCATTGTGAAATTGCCATACTTGGTGAGTCGTGATAACTTAAAACAGAGGCACAGAGTCTTAAGGAAAAGTGTAGATCAACATTACTTCTTTTCTCTTTTATTCCCAAATAAGAGTATTTCCTTTCTGAGCTGATGAAGAAGGTGCATTAAAAATCAATGTTATCCTGACAAGAACTGCAGAGCACATCCATGTCTAAAGATATTTTATCAGGACACGTGGAAAACATTAAAAAACATCTTTTGAGACTACTTCCAGACTATTTTATGCAGAACAGCACTGTCCAGACTGCTTCATGTAGCCAAAGAAGATACTTTCCATCCCAAGTGGTGTATGCTTGTTTCACTCAATATGCAAAGATATGTTAGCTATGATCCCTTCAGGCTGCCGCTTTGGAGACTGAATCTGAAATTATTTATATTATTCTATTCGTAACAGTTAGGCTCATTGAAAGGAACTGAGGGGCAGGGAGTCTATTTAATTATACCTTAGCATCAAACCAGGCCTAGTCTTTGTTGTTAGGGTAAAAGGTACCCACAAAACAACAACAACAACAGAAAAGAGATAAAAGTACTGAGATTTCCTGGCACATATGCAGAGAGTTTTGGCTCAGGAGAAGAAAGGCATGGTTCTGTGCTTTTCATATTCTAGAAATACAGCATCAAAAAGACATTGTTTTTGATGAAAGGTGCCTCACCAAAACAAAGCAGAGGACCATTTCCTTCTTTCCTCACCAAAAAAGTTATTGTGGATTTGACCCACCCTTATTGAACTCCATTTCTACTTCCTGCAATGTGATTTGCATAGGATCTCCTGTGTATAGGTACACAGGAAATCATCTGATTTGAGTTCATCTGATGACTTTCCCACCACACACCAGCTCGGCTCTTTCCCTTTCGTAGATTTAACACCCCAGCTGTGCTGAGGTGTGTGGGGAGAGGAAGCCCAGAGGACGTGTTCTGATGATCACCCTGCAGAAGCAGCACTGAGCCTGGGTTCTCTGGAGATCATGGCTCCTACTGCATCCATGGATCTCAGTGCAGGGTACCGTGCAAAGTCTGCAGACTCTAAATGAAAGGAGCACAGACAAATGGGGACCTATAAGACAGGGAACAAAAGACCATAATAATTGTATACAACAGTGGGAATTTCAGTACAACAGGAATGAAAGACCCTTGCACAAATCCTCTGGTTCACCCCTCCACTCTGAGGCAGAAGCAGTTGTATGGCTATAATGTTGGGCAGGCACTTGTCTAATCTACTCTTCAATGCATGAGTATGACAATTGCATAGATACCTCAGATCCTGGTGCTCCACCAAATGTACTGTTAGAAAGTCTGCCTCATGTTAATCCTTATCGCTACAGATCTGACCAAACCTCCTTATTCTTCCGCAGCAGACAAGCAGCTATGGAAAATACAGTATTCCCATATTCTTTACCTGTTTTCATGCTTTTGGCTAAACCTTCTTAATCTTCTCAGGACTAAAACATTGCAAATTACCTGAGCTTTTTTCATTCTGAATGTTTTCTATGGGATCACTTTCCTATAGGTAGGCCTCATAGGCTCACAGATGCACAAGGCCTAAAAATGTTTAAGAATTCCACCTGATGCCTTACCAATGTTGAGTAGAAAAGTGTTTAATTGCCATCGCTTATAGGTTGTACTTTATTTACATGTCCTTGCCACATATTTTGATGTTTTGGCAATAGCTTGAAATAATTGACTTGTCATGTTGTGTTTGCTTGCAGGCAAGCAGTCCATCAAATATCATCCCACAACTGATTTCTATATTGACACAAAATCTTATTCTTGTCCTCCACATATTCTTGTTCTCCAGCATAAGAATAAAATTGTTTCTTCCCATTATGTTTAAAATGAGTGAATTTCAGAGAAAATTTGAAAAACTTTCACTATGCAGCTTCTACTAAAGACTCAATGAACTTTAACTGGAGCTTTAGACACGCAGAGTCTTCTGCAGTTTTTTTTTACCAAAGGTGAATTTTACTTAGGTGGTCATTTCCTTGGTCACCTTGGGTATATATTTACCTGTTTTACCAAGATTTCTATCATATAGCTCTATCTCTAGAGATACTATGTTTTAAACAACTTAACCATCTTCATAAATGCCCTAACGTATATGTAACTGCATCAATATATCTGTACTTCTTATTAATTATACTGATCTTTGAAACTACCATTAAAAGTAGGTTTTTACTGAAATACCTGCTACAAGATTATCAGTGTGCTAGTTAACTACACCAGCATGAGGGTAGAAAGAAATGGATCATGGTACAGACAGTGCTTAAAGGCATACTGTTCTGATCATAAGTGGTATGAGTTAAGATATTTCTGCCCCAGCTGCTTGCTACTGCCCAATCCAATGTTCCTATCTCCTGAAATCCATAGCACATCTGTGTGTGTGGCTGTTTGTACCTTGGTTCTCTCAAAATACTGTACTGAGAAAAGGCATACCAGGTAACCAGAAGTTCATCACTTTGTAAGACCCTGCCATCCTCATCAACACCTGCCACTGTCCAACCTTGAGGTATATTTATGCTTTATAGCAGAATATGGTGCAAGGATTCATCAGCGAGCAATGAATGCCTTGCTTCAAAATCAGGCATTCATCAGACATTCTCAAAATGATTCTGTGCCCAAGTTATAAAACCTGCTGAGACATGAACAGGAGATTAAGGAGAAGTCAAGTCATGATGGCACACCTCAATGAGCCATTCTTTGTGGTGGGAAAGCAGCAAGAAACTAGAGGCAATTATTTCCTAACCTGATTCAACTCTAGAAATAACAGTTCATCTAGTCCAATTTTCTGCACCTTTTGAAAACACTATAAAGCATTTTGGTGTATCTAGGAATAAAAAACTCTATTATTTTCTCAGGACCTTATAATGTCTTTCTTATCTGCCTTAGTTATATCCTACTTATTCAATAAATTTTGAAAAAGGCAGAAGCATGATGATCTCGATCCATATCAAGAGATGGAAAAATATCTAGCAGTATTCACCCAGGGAAACAGTACTAGATCTTGCTGTCATGAGACACAATTAAATTTAAATGTTCCTTTACAGCAAAAATACTACTTAATTTATGAACACATAAAATGGACTTGAAAACGATGGGATTTTACACGTGTTCATAAGAATTTAGCGCTGTTCTTATAAAAACAAGCACAAATGGTTTGTTCTCCCAAGGCTGCTCTGTTTTCTTTCCCTTTCTCCATTAATCGCAGCAAATTTCAAGGTCATATGTAAAGTTATTACACAGCAATATGCACTAATATAATAAATGCACATGAATGTGTACCCACATATCCATTTCTATTTATTTGTAAAGCAGTTATACAATCTTTGCTTCAAATTAATTTTTCAAACAACTGGACAGTGTCCAGTTATTTTTTTTAATTGTTAATTTTACTCATGTTACTTTCAAGGCTCTCTATCTTTAAAACAGAGATTACATCAGAGAAATCTAACCCCATGTGATTTAAAACTAACTTAAACTGTTTCAGTAAACAATATTCACTGGGTAATGAAATAGAGAAGTAGTGAATTGCACCACTGAGGGTTTAAAAGATGAGAAATAAAAATATTTTTTAAATTATGTGGGTTAAGAATTGACTAGTGTATCTCAGAATACAGTGGAGAATCATTGTCAAATATTATTTTCCTATATAAATTTTCAATTTGATGGTTGTAGGCCCAGTGATCCGTGATCTAGAATCCAATTCAAATTTATTTAAGAATATTCATAGGACATTAAAGATATATACACTCAGCAGAATGAAATGCCATGAAGAATTAGCAGCTCACATCCTAGAAGCAACATATCTGGATTCTCATCACTGTTCCTAAACTAAATGCCTTGCACCTTTGAAGAGATTTTTGAATTGGGCATAGGGATACTGTGACAGTGGCTGTTTAGCTTCTGATTTTGAAGCACGTAATTTGAGGATAGCTGGGGAATCTCTGAAACATGTTTTACAAGGGCAGAAAGTGATAGGAAAAGAAGGAATGGCTTTAAACTGAATAAGGGTAAGTTTAGATTAGATTTTAGGAAGAAATTCTCTGCTCTGAGGGTGGAAAGACACCAGAACAGGTTGCCCAGAGAAGCTGTGGATGCTCCATCCACTGGCAGTGTTCAAGGCCAGGCTGGATGGAGCCCTGAGCAACCTGGTCTAGTGGAAGGTGTCCCTGCTCGTGGCAGATGAGTTGGAACCAGATGATCATTGAGGTGCCTTCCAACCCAAACCATTCTATGGCTCTATGACTCTAATGAGGTATGACTGAGCAACTAAGAGTAGCAAACGATGACAGGTCACACAGTGTGGTTTGAATATCTTTGTTGGAATTGTCTCTTTGAGTTCCTTTGATGCAACAAAGCTCAAAATTATACAAGGAATTACTAAAAAGAAGATACTGAAAAGCGTTGCTAACTTTAACATCATGTGTACTTCGCAGTGAATAAGTGAACAAATATGTCCTGGTGCCTTGCAGAAGTAATAAAAAAAAAACCTAATTGAATCTTCGAATATGAACACAGGAGTACAATTGAAAAAAGGGAAGGAGACAAGTTTCATCTTCAGAAAGACTGGTAATCATTGATGAAGCTAGCAGGACAGTTCTGGTCACCATATTTCATCAGTAAAAGAGTGGAAAAAATGAGACAGGTATAAAAATGAAGCTATAAAAAAGCTGAAAATACATTACTTGCATTAAACAACCATGCGATTTAGTTTGTTTATTCTGTTTTGTTTCAGCAAATGAGTAATTTTTTTAGAAAGAAAATAATATATTCAAAAGTATTTTTATCCAGGAGAGAAGGTCTTGATGACTGAAGACCAAGAAATTCCAGTTAAAATTTCCTTTTACATTTACAGGTAAAAGAAATGGTTCAGTTCACTATTTTTGGTTCCTGGAAACTGATGGCAAGATCCTTTCCAAAAGCTATTCTTCAACCGTGACCATGCCATTGGTCTCAACCAAATAGTAAGAGAAGTAATTTCTATGGTAAGTGACATACAAAGAATCAAACCAATGGAATAATGTTTTCTTCTTTTAAGAAGCCTTAATTAATGAAAAATTCTTAGTCATTAAGCTAGGAAATGTCATAATTACATTATAATGCATTCACTTATGCTTTATTCTGACTAATTCCAATACTGTGAGAAAATAACCACTAAGAGCTCCTAGGGACAATTGCTGTTCAAGTATACTCCCCAAGACGTTGTTTAATGCGAGACATCTCTGGTTATTCCTGCCATCCACACCCACTGCTGTGGTACTCAGCACCACCTACACAGCCTCTGTAGGGCATTTGGAAAATGGGGTAGGGAGCTACAGCACTTCCTGTGTGTATCCTCTTGACTCCCATAACATTTCAAACATCACAGAAAATGCTTCCTATAGCTGTTATCACTTCTCACATGAGTTTAGAAACTCATCTTTTGGAAAGGTAATTTGCAGCCAGATCTCCTCCTCCTGGAGAATGTCTTTCTCCCTAGGACATGTTATAGTCAAAGAGTGAGAAGAGCTTTTCTTTGGGGAGTGGGACAGTGCCAGATGTGCTTTGCTCCTGGTAACTTGCCAAGAAGGCAAGAACAAGAACAAGAATGCTGCTCAGAGCCTGGGCTGCATAAGAAGAGGTGGATAAAAGCAAAGCAAGAGGGGAGATGCTGAAACCCAGTGCTGAGAGGGAGGGTAAGAGCAGCTGTGTTCAGGGCACCTGGGTTACAGCCGCAGAGCAGTGCTGCGGGAACGGCAGTGACGATCACTCAAGTAATCTCTCTCTCACTCCCGTCCCTGCAGGGGATCCTACATCCTCACTCCCAGTTCTGCAGGATTAAACAAAGAGTGGGACAATATTAGGTGCTGTGAAAACTGGGAGTTAGAGGATGGTGGAGTCACAAAATTAAATGTAGGAAAGGAAAAAAGCTGATCTAATAAGAAAATTTACGGTGTGCAAGTTATCCAGCACTGAGTCCTTGGCATGCTAACTGCCATCACCAACACCAGCTTGGTAAATATATATTAAATTATATGCATAAATTTATAAAGAGTCATTAGGTTAGCTAGCTACATCAGCCTGGGCCCACATTAGCTATATACTGTGGTGTAAGATTGGCTGGACATGCAAAATGTCTTGCAGTATATCCATGGGGTTTCAGAAAAACCCATCTTGGTAACATAAAACACTTATATTTTCATTGTAGGCATAAAGCTACTTCAGTGCAGTGAGAAAATCTGTTTGTTACCATGGAGCCCACTCTTAGAGCAGTATGGTAAAATCCAGCAACGTTTTATGTGTGATGTGAGAACAGTATAGATCTCTGGTTTTCACAGAATTACATGGCTGGCCCAATGGAGAAATTGATTACACATCAGCATCCTTCAGAAAACAAAGACCAAAAATTGTGGTTTTAAGTGAGTAAAATTGAGCAGTACATATTAATTACAGTCTTCCTATTAAATTACTTTTGTTTTACAAGTAACCTCTACAGTAGCTGTAGATCTGTTGACTCCTCCAAGATAAATATTTCATATACAAGTGGAATATTTATGTAGACAGTATCTGGGAGACTTCAAGATAGTAGAGCCTTATAACAACTTACTCAATATTGATATTTTAATTGTTTCGATATTTTAAATTGAGAGCAACTGAAGTTAATATTTTCAATTATCCAATAAAAGTGTAATAAAATACATATTTTTCATCTTTTTGGCTATTACCATTAATATTGGTATAGGAGTTACTTGAACTGAAATATACGTTTTCAGGCTGTTGCTAAGTTTGGTGTTAATACATTTCTTATTCTTTTTAATCCTAATATAAAAATCCAGTGGGGGAGATTGCAATTAAAGAGGCTGATATTGTAAGTCTATTAAAAGATAATACATTCCCTGTCATCTGAGCGTATTTTCATATTTCTTTCCAGTTTCTTTTCATACATTAATTTCCAGTCTCTTTTTCTCTGCTGAGAAAACAAGACGTTCACATGCTGGGAGTAAAGAAATTTTTTGAGTCAATCTAGTTTTGAAAAACTGGGATTTAGGCCTATCAAATTATACTCACCCATTCTGTGGTCCAATACAGGACCCTGGCTTATGTCAACACAGCCGTCTGTGGGTCCACCTTGAAGCCTAGAGTGAGGAACTGATGTGGCTTTAAAAAATAAAAAAGTGCTATTCTTCTTTTACTGATGGATGGCTGTAATTCATACCTGTTTCCCACTGCAGCACCTCATGGTGTGGTGCTGGAGACAGCGTAAGGAAACGATGGGAAGGAGCAGTGGTTCTGGAGGCCAAAATCTCTGGCCAGTATCACAATGTATAAAATAACTGCATCAACACCTCAACAAACTCCTGTAAGGAAACAAAACTGTACTTCAGTTCTTTGCTCTGATCTGCGTATTATTTGGTCCTGAATTGTGTCATACATTTTTACTGATCATCTGCAGTTTTAATGTGCATTTATTTTTTCCACTGTGCCTGGTAAAAAGAGACTCCATCTTCACATTGTCTTCCTGTTCTAGTCTCGCTCCTCTTCATGCTAGGCCAGCCTTTGCATCTATGAAGGCATGCAGTAAACCAGCTCAAGCACTGGCCTTCTGAAAAACAAGCAAGTATCATGTTGTATTAGTATTAAATATGTTGTCAGAGAGTGAAAAGAAATAGCTGGGGGCACAAAGGAGGTAAGAGTAGCCATCTCTTTCTAGTGACTATACTAATTTACGAGCATATCAAAGTACAGCCTCAGAAACTAATTACAGGTAGTAACTTTCTCTTTCATCTCTGTATAAGAAAACTCCTTTTTTTCCACTCTGTGTTAGTACATCTTTACACCTCAAGGAGTGTTTTACAATCCTTGCTGAACATAGCATGTTTTGCATTTGTCAGCTTTTTTCAAATGTTTACAGGAGGGTGAAAACTATAATGAGCAGGAAAAAGATGGCTGTGAAATATACTGAAGGTAAACAGAATGGATCTCTTACGGCTCATCTGGCTGACTTTTGGCCTCTAGAAGAATTTGTTGTTTGGAAGAGACAGTATTTACTTTCAACTAAGTACACATCTATTATTCAATATATGACACCTGCTGCATTCCCACGGAGTTTTTAAGGCTGCACAAGACACAATTCACTGCTAGGAGAATAAATTGCATATTAGCATCCAGCATAGGATCTGTCTCTTAGTTCCATGCAGAAAGGGATGATGTCAGTCACACATGATTTAGTCTAAAAGGTTTTTATTTGTCAGCGTTTCTCTGTTCTCGTGCACACAAATATCAGGAGATTTACATTGAGGATTTGTACAGGTTTTACAGCTCATCTCTCCCGTTCCACTTTCCAGAATTTAGTTATAAGACACAAGGGAACAACTCTTTTCAAAAAAATGTTTTTGTGTAGCAAATTCCCTGCTTTGAGCAATTCCCATTTTGTGGAAATTTTTCAATTCTTACTGGAAAAAGGAAAAAAAAAAGCAACAAAAGAATCAATCCATGTCAAACAATCTTCTACTGAAATGGCATGATGTTTTTGTCAGATGTCAATACCCTTGTAACTCATTAAGTCATCCTTTGGTAGTTTTTGAGATCCCCTTATGGGATTTGAGGACTAGGCACATAAAAATCCATATTTTAAACCTTCATAATTCTCCTTCATCAAAATTTCCACAATGCCAAATTAGTGCCACATGAGAACCATTCTGTTTGCTTGCTGCCTAGCAAAATATAATCCCTTATCCTGATTGGTATCTAGGGATGCTACTCTTGTGCAAAATATAATTAACAATATTATTAATGCACAATTATGTCAACATCCCCATACCTATTAGAGAAGGTTTGTTTGTCTTGAGCTTTTGTAAACACAATTAAATATAATAGTTAATTAAGGTACTGAAATCACCTAATAACCAATTGTATGTCTATCTAGAGACTCTCAGCAAGAAAGGAGACCAAGCTAGAAATACAAAACTGAAGTAACAAATATTGTGATAAAACTGATCATCACTAAAAACTACTTAGAATGTTGGATTCCACTACTTTCATCGATTTTATCCAATAATTGATTTAGAACTTTCAGAAGGGTATTCTGTAAGTTTCTTAAAGAATTAAGAGTAGCAAAACTGGTGCCTTTGACTCAATGAGAAG
Organism: Melanocharis versteri; assembly: GCA_013397845.1. Lineage (NCBI taxonomy): Eukaryota > Metazoa > Chordata > Aves > Passeriformes > Melanocharitidae > Melanocharis > Melanocharis versteri. The sequence goes on along the minus strand of VZTG01009791.1, from coordinate 103,035 downwards.
TTATCAAAGGAAGAAGTAACTCCTCAACAAATAACAATAAATTGTGCATTGCTGCTAATTATAGATAACTGCAAATGGAAGAAAACTCAGTGTCTGTCATCCAAAGCTCTGCAAGCAGAGTGAGCAATGAGATCAGTACAGATTCTTCAGGGCTTTATCCAGTCAGGTCTCAAAAATCGCCAAGGATGGAGACTGTCCTACCTCTCTGGCAACCTGTTCCACTGATTTCCCTCATGGGGAAAAAGCTTCTTATTCCCAGATGGAGTCTCTCCTGCATAAATACATGTCTACCACGTCTCTTCCTCTAACCAGAAATGCTGTGAAGAGCTTGACTGCATCTTCTTCATGGCTTCCCTGTAGGTACTGACCAGCTGGTTTTAGGTGCCCCCCTAGCCACCTCTTCCCACCCTGAACAATCCCACTTCCCTCTTCATATGGCAAGTGCTCCAGCCCTGAGAGCTTGGTGGGCCTCTGATAAATTTGCTCCAGTTCATTAATATCTTTCTTGTATTTGGAGTAGCCAATCCTGGATGCAGTGGTCTAGATGTGATCTAAACAGTGCTGACTGGAAGGGAGTGAAGCCTAGGGTGTTTTGCCTTTCTTTGTTGCACACAGGTTCCTGTTCAGCTTGCTGCCTTTCAGCTCTTTTTCTGCAGAACTGCTCCCCAGACGAGGCTTCCCACAGTCCCCAGCCTTTGCTGATGCCAGGAACTCTTCTCTCACAAGTGCAAGACTTTGCATTTGTCACTGCTGACTTTCAAAATGTTCCCTGTTGTCCCCATCCTCCAGGTTATCTAGGTTGTTCTGAAAGGCAGCCTGGAAACTGAGCATACTGGTTGATTCTTACGTTTTGTATCATCTGCAAACTTGATGAGGGCACATTTCATAATCTCCTCCCGGTCATTGCTACATATTAAATGGGACATGTACCAGTCAGATCCCTGCAGTCTCCTTGCAAAAACTTTTCTATTCCTTATCAGGTAGAGAAAGTCCACCCCACTAACCACCAATCTCTGAGCCTGACCATCCAACTGTTTTTACAATTTAGTTGCCCACTGTAATATATCTGTAATATCCCTGCTTGGATATGAGAGTATTGTGGCTGACAGTGTTGAAAGCCTTGATAAAAACAATCACATCTACTACTGCCCTGTAATCTGAAAATCCAAGTATTTTGACATACAAAGCAGTGACTCCAGTCAGGGCTGATTTACAAATCATGAATTTCTGCTGACTATACCGAACCATCTAAGATACCTCAGATTTTTGTAACAACAAAAAAAAAGTTTCTTTTTAGCCACCCCTTTTGTCTGGTATTATGTTTACCTTTCCAGTGCTTCTTGAACCCTAAAATTGTCAGCATTCCTTCAGCAGACTAGGGAAGGGCTAGGGGAAATGTGAATGGTATAGTAGTTCAGCAGCACATTGATTCCTTTGTTAATAATACAATGATATTCATGGGAGTCTGAGAGTCCACATGGAAAGCCAGTTTTTGTTTTCTTTTCCCAGCCTGCTTCCTTCTTAATCTTTGCTATCTACTTTGAAAATTGCACAGTATCATTCTCCAGCCCCAAATGGCATGAAGGTTTTTGTTTTCTACACACTATGTATGTTTGTCAGGTCCGTACCACACACAGTATTTTCAGAGGTTAAGCACAAACAGCTCAGGCAATAAACACTTTACCACTAGACAATTACTGAAACAGGGCAATATATGACCCTGCACTGTCAATACAAGGCCTTTTATTAGAAATGGAACAAAAATGACATTCACTTGGCTCCCAAACACGACACAAACAGCGGAAGAGCAGCGGTGATGTTCAGTGAGGAACACTTGGAGCACACCCCATGGGGTGCCAGGGCACTGCAGTCACCCGCAGGAACGGCGCGCTGTGTCTGCCCGTGCTGCAGCTGCAGGCTGATCACACTCCTGGCCTCTCACTTTGCTGCTCTTCACTAGAAATGAAGGAGGAGGAAGAAAAATAATCACTTCCCATGTTGCACAGTAACAAAAATGTTTGGAAGCTTCATGACAACATCAGAAGTCCGAATGAATACCCTTTCGAAGAATTTTCTGCTGTTCCCATGAAAACAAAATCCTGTTGTCCCGGAACAGGTTCTCTTTCTCTGTGTGCAAGAGGCTAATCCACACACAGAGCTGAGGCATTTGATTTATACATAGTTCTGTGCAGAAAGGGGCTCTGGATGGCAATTTCACAAAGCCAGCACACTGACTATAAAAATTTTTTGCTATTATATATTTTAGCAAACAAAGGCAACAATGTTCATTGGCTACAAATCACATTGTTCTCTTATTAAACAGTATTCTATCTTCTACTGGTTAAATGATTCTCTTACTTCTCCTGCTAATTATTCCACATGCTAAATCCTCTTCTTTTGAGCTGGTGCCTTCCTTGGGACAGTGGTTCTGATCCCATCCTTTGCCTAGTTGGATGAGATAGCTTTGTTTTATTCCTCGTAATCTGACATTATCTTGGTTGTTTCCCCAAGTGTCCTTGGTTCGCTGGTTCAGCATTCCGTTATGTCTGGGTTCAGCTGATACACTGAAAGAAGTTTCTTTCTTCTGTTCTTTTCTCTATAGCTGCTGCATTACTGAGACATGTTAAATGTAATTTATTCCTTTGGGAGCCATACATCAGTATTAGAGTATGTTAAGCTAAGTGTGCTGAAATCAAGTATCACAGGCACCTGAAGGCTGTAGTTACTTTCTTCATTGCTTAATAAAAGACAAATCAGGAGTCAGCATGAAAAAAAAGCTTAAGAACCCTGTTTACTTCTTCATCAAAAATGTCAGAGTTCTGTACACACATACAACTATTAGTAATATTTAGCCAATGCATGTGCTACCACTACCACAATGTCTTTCTACACACACTGGCTTCAGAATCATTCTTAGGCACCAAAACAGAGAGTAGGCTAGAGAGACTGTTGGGATCTTGAAGTTAAAGACTGAATATCTGGCCAAAAGTCTAGACCAACTCAATACTTGGAATGCCTGACTAGGACCATGGGTACCTATGGAAGATTTCTACCAAGTTTTGACAACTCAGACATCTCAGAGGAAGAGAGTTTGACTCATTAGCACCAAATTGCCAAAGGCATAAAGCTCCCCATATGTCAAATGAAAGATGTTTGAGCCACCCCAATTAAAAGAAAAATCTGGTGAGAGTAGAGAAAAGTCTCAAATTCTTCTTATGTTTCATTCTTCATTTCTTTTCAATAATAGAATGACTACTATACACCTATTGCCATGTGTGCCTGCCTGCAAGAGGAGAAAGAGGGAGTGTCAGGGTGAGAAAAGTGCCCTTCTCATGGAGCCCCCAGCCCCTGAAAAGATTCTGGAGAAGGACTAGTGACAGACTGAGGTTAACTGCTTTGAGAGGGTTCTGGGGAGTAGACTTACTGTCTTCAGGTCTTTTCCTGATGAAGCTGCCAACAATTATGCCAAATATAACAATGGTTTTGCAATATGGATAAATATCTTCCAGCCTTCTGACCACAGTTTACACATTTCTTGGCATTGAAAAGATCATGTAAATACACATGGAAGCAAAATAGGCATTTTTTAATGGGGAGAAGTTTGCTTCAACTACCCTTGCATATGTGTAGAAACTATCACTGTTTGCCATTTAGCAAATGACACATACAAAATATATTAGTCAAAAATACATGCTCTTGAACAAAAGGGATGTTAAGAGTTCATGAATTCAAGTTTAGATTTAGTATTCAAGAGCTGATATTAACTTGCTATGGGAATATGTTGATGACAGTTTTCATGGAGGGCACTTGGACATCCCTTACCAGTCAGAATAAACTGAAATAGCCACTGTTATTAAAGTGATTTAATTTAGCTGTTGTATGAGTGGAATTTCACACTGACACATGGGAAGCATCGAGCAGAATTTTCCTTCCTAAAATAAAACTGATTTTCCTGACAGATGCCTGTGTTTCACAACAGTAGCCATGATGCAACTATGGAAACTAACTAAAAAAGGCATTAAAGAAAATGTTCACTACAGATTGGATAAAATAAGTCAGATATTATATTTTGATTAGTAATTTCCCCCATATCTGATACTATTCATGACAAGTAGGAGACAGCATAAAGAAGAAGGAAACAAGTGTGTCTACATGTCTAAACATGAAATTAATTTAATTGTCATAACAAGAAGGTTTAAGTTATGCATTTGGGAAAAGCTTTGTAGCACAGATAAAGAAACAATTGAATGTATTGCTTAAGAACAACATATAGTTCTTATAGCTGGATTTTAAGCACGAGTAAAGGACACACCCGTTTGTGTGAAACTGTAATTCCAAGTCACATTGAAGCCTCATTTTTCATACATTTATATGATGTAAAACACTCAAAGTGATTAAAAGTCTAAACTTCCTTGGAGAGCAAGAGTAAAATAAGACTGTCCTTCAGAAGTCACATGTCTACTGGGGCAAAAAGCCTCCACATGATGAAATCTAGAGTGTAACTAATGTGAAGAATAGATAAAAGACATATCACACATAATGTTTGTAGCATTGCTAAAGCTGTCTGACGCTGCACATTTGAAGACCATTATTTTCAAAAGCTTTTAAACTAAATCAACATTTAGCACTTAATCCTTCCATTTCACTTAGCCGTGGAAAGTAAGGCACCTAATCGATTACCACCTTTCAGACTCCCTCTAAAGACAACAGAGGGAGGTAAACGCTTCTAGAAGATTGCCTTGTTATAACAGGGCTGTTTAAGCTAGATGGTTACCATCGATCTCCACACAACATGAGGGCAGTCAGCTAAGACTAGGTACCTCTTCAGCAGCTGTGATTGCATGAGCAGAACATCTTGCAGAGATTGCGACTTATTTGCACTCTTTCATGTGAAAACATATTTAGGATACCTATCAGATATCTCTGAAGATACCTGAAGATTACTTTTAAGACACACGAGAAATTCTTCCTAGATCTTAGACTGAAGGCATGTGTTGAGCTTTGGATGCTTGAGGAATGTACCGTGGGTCTCTGAAGTTTCACTGTTACTGTCTCTTCCTAAGATCTCCTTTAAAAAGTATTTACTGAATGCTGCTCTTCCTTGCCCCTTAAGAAACACCATATGCACAGGGCATCCTGATTAACTGTGTCCTCACATTCAATCAGGCTAAAGAATGTCCCTTTTTCAGGTGATTTCAGTTACAACACAGAAACTTGTTAAATTAAGTGAGAACATTTCCTTCAACTCTACTCAGAACTACTGACAGCTGAGACAGATTAAATGCTAAACGAAAGATGAAACATTTAATCAATCACAAAGTAGTTTTCTGTGAAGCAGGGAGAAGGCAGGAGAGAAAACTACATTCTGTAACCATGATGCATTTGTGTGTTTTTATAACACCCTTCAGCCAACAATTTTACAGAACTTCCTGGCAACTTTCAGAAAGCTTTTAGAATAAAAAAGAAGCAGTGAAGTCAAAGAAAAATAATCCTTTTCTTTCCTCTTCATCCTCTAGTACAATACTTGTTATTTTCTAACCCAGACACATCAGAGACAGCGCTAATGAATTATTTGGTAGAAATGAAATTCAGTTTTAACTGAAATGAGGTGAAAAATCTTCAGGAAAGAATAATCTTCTTGGAATATATGTCATAGACTGCAGATAGTAAAATAAAATTAATATCAGCATCACTGGTGAAAGAATAACAATTGAATTTCTTAAGAAGTTAATAAAAAATGAGATCTCATCCCCCTACATTCTGTTTGGATTTGGATTTATATATGCAAAATCCACTTATAATTTGAAGAAGCAGACTAGTCTACTTACTTGCCAGGGCAATTTTTTCTTTACATGCCTACCTTATTAAGCCTTCTTCTTACCTTGGAAATCCCTTGAGACTATCTGCATGCACCACCCAGTGTTCACAGAGAGACCTTCTCTGCTAAGATAAGAACATTTATCACAACCCAGGCTTCAGGCGAAAAGCAAAGAAGCTTCATTTACATTCCTGGAAATACCCAAAAGTTTAGATCTGTCAGGACTACTGCTAATTTCATTTAATGTAGTGGTGATATTTGCCTTTGATGTAATATTTTTTGGTTAGGAAATTTATTCACAAGAAAGTTCATTTAGTCAGTTTTTAGAGGACAAGTACTCAAAAGACACAGGTCAGCTGTAAGCTGACTTGAGCTTACCATAAATCGTTGTTCAGTCCTGACTTAGTTATTATTTTTCAGGGGGTCAAAATATGAGCTGGGCCGCCAGACCACCTGAACCTGGAAAATTTCATTAGTTTGTAGATTATTGTGCAAAAATCAGAAAGCCATATCATTCTTTTTCCATTCTAAGGAGAAAATTAAATATATTGTATCCCAAATGGTTTGACGCATTTGACATTAAGTATCGGTTCCCTATATTCTCAATGGATTTAACAGGAACATGTTTTATGTAGACTGGTAATTTTTAAGTAATCATTTTATGGAGACAATCACGTTTCTCTGTAGTCAGTGAATAGAAAGAAATGGAGAGAAAAAAAACACACAAACACCTAAATTAATCTCATCTTCCCTTCACTCCATTCATCCAGATATCTGCACTTTAAGACAATCATAGAATCATACAGTCATAGACTGGTTTGGGTTGGAAAAAACCCTTAAAGCTCATCTAGTTGAACCCCCCTGAACTTAGCAGGGACATTTTCAACTAGATTATGTTACTCAGAGCCCTGTTAAATCTGACCTTGAATATTTCCACAGATGGGGCATCCACAACCTCTCTGGGAACTTGTTCCACTGTTTCACCACACTACATGTAAAAAATTCATTCCTTTTATCTAAATCCACCCTCTTTTAGCTCAAAGCCATTACCTATCACAACAGGGCCTGCTAAAAACTCTGCCTCCAAGCTTTCTTATAAGTCCCCTTTTAATTACTGAAAGGCTCCTTAAGGGTCTCCCTGGAGATTTCTCCAGGCTGAACAGCCCTACCTCTCAGCCTTTCCTCACAGGAGAGGTGCTTCAGCCCTTTACCATCTTAATAGCTCTCCTCTAGACTTACTCCAATGGGCCCATGTCATTCCTTTGCTGAGGACACCAGAGCTGGACACAGTTGGAGTCTCACAAGAGAGGAGTAGAGGGGCAGAATCACCTCCCTTGATCTGCTGGTCACACTTCTTTTGATGCAACCCAGGACACATTTGGCTTTCTGGGCTGCAAGCACATACTGCCAGCTCACGTTCAGCTTTTGATCTGCCAGCAGCCCCGAGTCCTTCCTGGCAGGGCTGCTCTTAATCTCTTCATCCTCCAGCCTGCACTGATGCCTGGAGTGCCATGCTCTGTGCTATCACAACAGTACATGTCCAGTTTTGTTTGACACATTCATCCAAATACCAAAAGCAGCAATATGATTTTTGTTTTCTGTAGGGGAAGATGAAAATATAATCCATACTAATCTATAGCTTTGTTTATCCTCTTTTGCTAAGTGACCACCTTCCTACATAGTAATCATTCAAAATGTGCCAATTATCTTAATCAGCTGGAAGCCATCCTCATCACACTATACGGACACTGAGAGGTTGTGCCCGTAAGATCACTGGAGGAGGAAGCATGGGAAACTGGAGAGGAGGAGGGATAAAAGCGGTGGCTTACATGTAGTAGTAGTGCCTTTTCTCTCTGCCCTGTGATGAGTTGAGGGACAACCACTACAGAATTTCAACCTAGACCAGCCAGGTCAGGGCTGGAGGCTGGACAAATGGGGCCCAGGCCCTGGGCAGGGACTCTGGCCAGACGTGATGGGGGCAGACTGCTCTTGTGCTTGAGCGACCCATGGATGTGCATGTCCTGGTGGACAAAGAGGGTGCAGTGAGGCAGGGAGGATGCCTGGCAGGAAACCCCTGCCCTGGTGGTCTCAAGGGAAGGAAGAGCACTCCCTGACGGTGGTGGTGGTGTCTGTGCAAGTGCTGTTGGTGTTTGTGTGGGTGCCAGGAACTGCACTGCTTTCTGCACTCATCTCTGCAGCCAGATGTGCGTGACGTGTGTGTTCATCTGCACAGGACAGGAGAATTCCCCTGAGACTAAACATTCACCAGATGTGGCTTCCTTTATCATCTTCTCTGGGCTGTGGCTCCATTAATGGGGTTCCTGCAATTTCCTTGATTGAAGCTGAAGATCTCTGGTCCCTTTTAAGAACACTGGCAGTCCACCACTGTCCAATGTTTATTGTAAATATGTTACACCGACATGTATCAAGATTTCCACCTGGACACAGAGAAAATTACATCTTGCTTAAGTTTCATTTTATTAGGTCACCAGTTTTAACCTCATTAGTATGTTTACACCAATGGGAGAATTGCCTGGCACAGTGCTTGTCTGTGAAGAATCAGTTACTTAAATTACCGAAAGATATAATTTGTTTGTCTTATCAGCTCTGGCCACATTTCACATTCTCAGTGGTATGTGGTTTTGACCCTGCAGAAAGGATGCATGATGTGAATTTATACTTCCATCCGACCACTGTAGTAGTCTGGAAACCCATTTGAATTAATTGTCTCAATTTGTTGATTTTATTTTAATGTATCATGCATGTCACGAATTAAATATCCGGCATGGTTTAACTAACGTGATTTTTAAGTTGCTCACACTTTCATGATTTGACTAAGATCAGTTAGAATTATTAAAGTTTTTATAATGCATGTGTTTTTTGCAAAGAAGGAATTAAAAAAAATTCTTAAAACTGAATGTACTTGAATTCTGGGGTTTTCACCAGTTTTGCAAAAGGTCAGCTTCATTGTGCCCATACAAAGGAATATCACCAGAATTTTCAATTTATTCACACGGAAACTGCAATTTCTGTTAGGCCTACACACATGAATCAGGAAGAGATCTACACAAATGCAGATTTTCCAACCACTATTTGAAAATCTCCTATCAACAGGCGTGAGTTGAAATCACAGAATCATGAAATTATTTGGGCTAAAAGGGACCATAAAAATCATCCTGTTCCAAACACCTGGCCACGGGCTGAGATGCCTTTCACTAGATCAGGCAGCTCAAAGCACCATCCAGCCTGGCCTTGAATACTTCCAGGGATGGAGCATTCACAACTTCCCTGAGCAACCTGTTCCAGCACCTCACCACCCTCACAGTCAAGAATTTCTTCTTAATATCTCATCTAAATGGACCCTCTTTCAGTTTAATGCTGTTGCCCGTGTCCTGTCACTACAGACCCTTGGAAAAAGTCGCTTTCCAGCTTTCATAGGCCCACTTCTGGCACTGGAAGGCTGCTTCAAGGCACCCCTGGAGCCTTCTCTCCTTCATCCAACTCTCCCATCATGTTTTCATAGGAGGGTTGCTCCAGCCCTCTGACCATCTTCATGGCCCTCTTCCAGACTTGCTCCAACAGGTCCACGTGAGCAAGAGGAATAAATGACTAGACAATTAATATCCATTTTCATCAGTGTCCTTAGAACCTAATATTCTGGAAACCTAGAAGGAAACCAGTAAATCCTATCAAGACCCTATTACATGTTATGATCTAGAAGCTCCTGCTATATGCTGTAAACAGAATGCACATAAATGGAGCTACTTTAAACTGAAATTTCAAGTGCTCTGTGTACTCCTGTGTGTGAATTTTACCCAAAGTAGTCTATAGCTCTTAAGGAGAATTAAAATGCTGCTAATGAAACTTCAGTAGTACAAAATCTGTGAGGACTAAAGCTAAGGTAGGTATGCATAAACTCCATTAGTCTGAGATTGTTTAGCACCATCAGTGACATAGGCATGCCAGTAATAAGCATGAGGAATTTTGAAGACTTTTCATACTGATAAACAGATGACTGTTGACAAGAAATTTTGTCAACAAAATCCTAGAAATAGAGGAACGTAGACATTAAAAGATAAGACAACAACTACCTTAGTCTGAAAGCACAGACACTGAAAAGGAAGGAAATCAGCCAATTTGTGCATGCAGAAGCCCACAGCTGAGGAAAAAATCTCAGGGAAACTTAACACATGAAGCTCTCTGAGGTTTCCTCAATGTGTATAATTGATCCCTTAATTATTGCTAGAGCTATTTGATTGGTCATGCATTAAGATATACGTTACTGTCCATAAGTATGGTTTTAATAACAGTAGATTTGGTTATGACTACAAAAATTTTATTAGGTAATGAAAGAAAATTACTTTCTAACATTTGTAATTTGAAATTAATCTAGATAGGTGTCTGAAAATGCAGATAAGGGCTTAATAGCATATTCAGAAATACTCATCACTAATATCCACTGATACCAAAAATCTCTTTATTGGCACATGTTGTTATTGCAGAGATTTTGGCATTCCAAGATGTACAGAGGACACATAAATGCTGTTGTTCTAGTAACAGAGTAGTTTATAAAAGAATACTTAGAGTCAAAGCAGACAAATGAATTTACCATATAGGCTCACAACACAAAATATCTGTTACAGGCAGTAATGTCACTACAGTATCACTGCCTGTCCAAGACAGCATTAGATGCATTGCTGTGACATGCTCAGATAGGTCTAAAACGCTGCAAATCTAGGAGGTAGGATATGTGGGATTGCTCAAGTATATAATTATGAGACATCACTTCACAGACAATTCTGAGACTGTATTTTTGGACACTGTAAATATAGCAGCTAGGCTGAGAAGACAGCCAAAGACAAGCAATACTGTTCCCCACAAGATCTAAAAGAAATCAATTCATGCCATATGTAACCATGCAGTTAAAACTGTCTCAGTATCAAGCATAGAAAGTAGTAAACATGATGAAAAAATTTTTAAAAGGATCCTGGTAACCCCAGTGAATTAAATCTGAAATTTTACCAAGCAAATTATTAGAAAGTGTAATAAACCATAGAATTAAAAAGTTGATACTTGGATAAAAATATCTTGTGGAAGAATCAACATAGCTTTGTAAAGACAAGCCATATCTCACAAATAAACGGTAGAAAAATCTACCTGGTATAATCCTCCAGGATCCCCAGAAAGCACTCAGCAGGGTTGTCCACCAAATCCAGTTGCAGACAGTAAGTTGTTTTGAAGTAAGAGCAAAGTCCCCACAGAGATAAAGATCTGCTTTAAAGCTATAAAACAAAAGCAAGACAAAAGTAAGAATGAGTTAAATTTTTTTCCCCAGTGGAAGGAGGGAAACAACAGGATCCTCAAGATGTCTGTGTGAAGCTTTGTACTTCAACATGCTCAAGAACGATCTGGAAAATGAAACAATGCTTAAGTGATTTGGTTTTCTAATGCCTCTAAGTTCTTCAGGGCTCTAACAGCAACACTCTGGTGGGTGGGGTTGGGAAAACAGCAAAAGAAACTCATGAAAGTGAGCAATAACGCATGAAAATCAGTCTAGATAAAATAAACTAATGCATAAAGTGAAAAACAATCTTACCTTTATATTTTCTTTACTGGATTCAGAATTGCCTATCACTACTCAAGAAAAAGATCCTGGTGCTTTCTTGTGAAAACCTGATCTCAGCAGAGGGCAAAGCCCATGCGAGGAAAAAAAAAAAAAAAAGCAAAAATAGAAATAGAAAATAATATAGAACAGCTCGTTATAAATCCAAGGTGCATCCACAGCATGAATATATCATGGTGCTTTGGTGTCTCCCCACTCTTCTATTCATAATGGGTAGAACATAGAGAAGGTTGAAAAGGACAATGAAGGATGGAGAATGAGATGTTCGACTGCTGCTGCAGGTGCTTTAATCCAAACTCTATCTTTCTTTTTGCTTTATAGAGATGCCTATGGTCTACATACGCCTAAGTTTTATCCTGGCACCCTGAGAACCAACAGATCTGTTCTTGGTCCATCCAGAATGGCTGTATGAAGCAAGCCAAGGTATGAAGGCTCCTGAGCTCCACATGAGCTGCAGTCAGGCTTCTGCAGACTTTGCACATGTGCCAGATGCTGTGGGCACTCAGAGAGCATATGCACCGGGCTGAGGGCCCGAATCAGGAGAGAAGGTGTAGCTTCCATTCATTGTCCCCGTGGATTCCTCCTTCTACAGGCCATGAAGAGATATAAATGTTCATCAGTCGTCTCTCAGAGGAATGAGTATGCGTGGGTCCCTCCCAATGAAGTTACTCCATTCTCTCAAATTAGCTAAATATAAAAAAGAGTAATTTTAATATAGTACCAAATACAACCTAAAGTTACCAGCTCAGCACAAAGCTACCAGCTCAGCACCACAGCTCCTAAACTTTCTTGTGTGTCTCTTGGTAGAGGGAATTAGCTTCTAAACTACTCAAAAAATTGTTTTCAAATTGCACTATGTACCAGCAGGTGGCACTGTCGCATCAAAACTTGTACAATCATTTCCTGTTCAAGCTGAATCAGATTTTTTACCCCTAGATAATGGCACAGAAAAGTGAGTGACAAGCAAATTCGCACGTTATAATTAAATATCATTTCCTAAATATTCTTCTTCATTTCTGATCAACCATTTGAGTCTTGCAATGCTTTAATCCTTTGATTTGAGCCATTATATTTGTCAATACACTTGCAATGATCCCCTTTGTTCTGTTTAGCCATCTTGGCAGTTCCACATTCCCAGAAGAAATAAGCTGAAGCATACATAACTATTTCTTCAAAAACTGCTTAGTTAATAAGACACAAGACTGAAATTTTCTCTTCTTTCACATACAGTACAATGTATGGAAGCTGTAATAACAAAGAAAAATCAACTTCGACTGTTTCTTGAAAGGAAAAGCTTTTTACTGAAAGATTTACCAAATGGCTGGAAGTACTCAAACACTTCATGAAGGAGGAGCATGAGCAGTCTGGCTATTCTGAAACACCACTATCTACAGCCATAACAGTCCTATGTAGAAGTATCATTTGTAACCACCCCTGAAAAAGGCCCCAAAATACATGCTCCATGTTTGACATCTACAAGATATATTTTACTTTGTATTACAATAAAAAAAAATGAGATTATTGACTAACATAATGGAAATTCTGGAGCCAAGACAGAAAACAGAAAAATAATGTCAGATTTTAAAAATAATCATACTACTTGAAGTAGGGATTTGTAATACATGGGTAATTATCCATAATAGAGTTAGAGAGAATTTCATCCCAGAGGAAAATTTGATATACAAACATTATTTTTGACTGTAGTGGAAAATTTAGATTATTAAAAATAAAATTCAAAATTTTAAACACTGCAAGAGTCTTGCAGAAACATTTGAATCTGCTAATATTAAAATGTATTTGAGTTGTAACTGAAAAGCAAAGTCTGTGACATTTTGAATTTTTGGTATAATATCTTATATTATCTCAGTTATATCACAGGCATCACATTAGAAAAGAGATGGCAAGATCCAGACCCAGCCTTGATCTGGGCTCCTGTGCAGCAGCACAGGCTTTGTACCTCAGGATAACAAAACAGAGGAGCAGTGCACAACACTGAGGGGAAGGTAGGGACTCCCGTTTAAATAAAATGTGTGACATTCTTCCACCATTGCTAGATGTCTCCAAAATAGAGCTAGGTCTCTTCAGCAGCCTCTGTGTGTTCATTTTCCTGTTTCTGCTGGCATCCAGAACATGGAATGAAGTGCAACAAACAGAAGCTGAGCAGGCGGGTTGGAACCACATGACTTCCAGAGGTGTCTTCCAACTTCAATCACCCTGTGATTCTGTTATCCCAAATCTCTTCTAATCAAGATTTGCTAAATGAAATTACCGAATAGTAGTGGACTCCTTATAACAGTAGGTAAATTTTTGTGCACTTTTCAAGGGGTTCAGTTAGATTAATTTCCCCAGGCTCTCTCTGTAGTTAATGTGCTATCCCTGCCCCCATCAGCTGTAAGAAATCTAGGGAGATGCTGTTCAAGCCAGCTGTGAGAGTGTGAGGATGTGAAATTCTTGTCTGTTGCTTCACTTCTGGGCTGTTCAGCATCTCATATGAATACGCTGCCCGTGGAAAAGCCATACAGGCAAAACTCTCCCTTTTTGTAGGATGTGGACTGTACATGCCATTAGCAGTGCAGGCGCAAGTGGTGCACAAGGGGATCCTCTTTGGATCTCCCAGGGGAAGGCCAAATCTCACCAACGCTGCTGAGACCTGTTCTTCAACTTCTTTCAGTGAGGGTCAACTCTCTTTCTAGTGCTTTCAGAATTTGTTTTTTGTACCAAAACTCTGCTCAGAAGCAGGAAGTCAAGGACTACAGAGAAAACCCAAGAAAGCTAGCAACCCAAGTGCTTCAACCTGTAAAGCTAGGTCCCTTAAAAGCCAGTTCATGTAGTTTCAGGAGTTTGATGTTCTAAGCTCTTCTGCTGCCATACAAGATTGAATTGAAGTAAAAAAAATCAATTGTACAATTTAAATTTAAGCTAAATTAAATTCAAGGCCATGCTGTTTTAAATTCGTCAAAGGGCATATAAATTGTTTGGGTGGAACAGCAGAAACAATCATGTGCTATCAGCAAGACTTTCCTTCAGATATTAGCAAGCCAACTTCCCAAATGCATAAAAGTAATAGCTCAAGCCAAAGAAGCTGATCCTACTTTACTCTATCTTGTTCCAGTTTATTCCAACCAATAATCTGGCCCAGTAACTTTAAAATTGCTCATATAACTTTGTCTCCCAATTATATTTCAGTGCTGACTACAGTACAGCTACCTAGTTAGGTGGTGTATTTAATATGTTAGCATATTTTTCTCTTTGACATCTTTGGAAAGCACAGGAATGTTCTTTCTCTCTTCTGTGCTCCAAAGCTTATACTGCTGTAGTGCTGGTACTCTGAATCACACTGCAATGCTAAAACTACTAATCTTGTAACATATGAGAGTGAGCCTTTGGGATTTTATTTCCACCAGTATATTTTACATACTTCTTTGGTGCAATCAAGAATCACTGAGATCTTCAGGATGATAAACAGAAGATATAGGCCAGGAAAAGATGAACATTTGCTTTTAAGCCTTCTGGTGTACTGTATTTTAAAAATCCATTAATCATTCAGTAGGTGAAGCTAATAACTTACAAGCAAAAAAAAAAAAAAAAAAAAGACTGAAAACAGCTGGAAAGGAATTGCTTCAGTCAAAGTAGTGCTTTCATTTCAAGGAAGTCCTTTGGGTAGGGTAAAATTAATAATTAGCTTTAGATGAGATTTTTTTTGAGGCTTGACTTCCTATATATGAAATTTTACTCATTTACTATAAAGTATTTCAATTCTTTTAACAAAGATATTTTCAGCTTAACTCACTTTTTTAAGTGCAAGTGTCTACTGCCATTTGATATTTAGAAGGGTACTTGACATATCTGCTTAGAACTAGCAGATGTGAGGCCAAACATCTAAAATATCCATGCTTCCCCAAGGAAACAAGTGGAGGCCAAGCAGAAGTACATCTGTACATGTTGGGTAGTTTGAGATGCACACAACTAAGTAACATTATGGGAAGATGCAGCTGAGCTGAACATGTAAACTGCAGGAAAACCACAGGGAAGAATAATTTTAGAATGATCCTTCTCCTATCTATCCAGACCATAAACATTCATCTCCACAATTTGAAAGCTGATTTGGAAAACAGGAAGGGAGGCACAGTTTTTAAAAGTAACATAAATCATCATTAGCCACAGCCAGAGACAAAATTTGCTATAAACCACTTTCCAGAAAAATGAATTGTCTTAGATTTAGTTAATGACATCCAGTCCAGACACTCCAGCCTGGCACCTAGGACTTAGCCATAGAACTTAGCTGGAGCCATGAAAAGGGAATTGTTGTGAAGCAAATAAGAAGCAGATATTTCCCTCACACAGAGAGAAGCATAAAGGGGCTGGCAATCATGCTCTGTTGCTGAAGTAGCTCCAAGCAGTCAGTTCTGGCAAACAAATTGAATCCTGAGTCACTGTAATTACTCTGGAAGTCATTAAAATAGCAGCAAGGAGTCAATATAGTTATTAAACCAGCTGATCTCAGGATAAAAATTTAGGAAGGGTAGTATCTGTTTAGTCTAGAGAAGACTGAGGGGATCTCACTAACACATATAAATATCTCAAAGGCAGGTGTCAAGAGGGTGGCACCAGACTCTTCTGTGGTGCCCAACGACAGAACAAGGAGTAATGGCCATAAAATAAAACACAAGAAGTTTTATCTCAACAAGAGTAAAAAGTTCTTTATGTTGAGGGTGGCAGAGCAGTGGAACAGGCTGTCCAGGGAGGTCGTGGGGTCTCCCTCTGTGGAGACATTCCAACCCCACCTGAAGATGTTCTGTGTAGCCTGCTCTAGGTGACTCTGCCTTGGCACGGGGGTGGGTGGTACTGGATGATCTCCAGAGGTCTCTTCCAATCTGTGATTCTGTAAAAGGATGGTAAGGCAAGGCAAGACAAGGCTAGGAAAGAAGATGAAAGCAGACATAGGGAAGGGGACACAAAACTGACATAAGGTGCAGCCACTGGCTGGTTTTAATTTTTCATGTAGAGGGGAATTCTAGTGAAAATAAAAATGAAACCTGAAAGACAATACCTGTTCCAAAAATCGGAGATATCTAGTTAAAACTGATTAATTAGATTGGAACAACTTTTAGTTTTATAAGTAGAATTTAAGGCAAACAAAATTTAGTCAAGATCACTGAAGTTGTTTTGTGGCAAGCAATGATAATGTACAGAGAAGGACATAGTATCTGTGAATTCATAGCTTAGTAGCCTTTCCTCAATATTTCTGCTATTTACTTTTAAAACATTTTTACTTATTAAGTAAAAATTATTCCTACTACAAATGATCAAGTAAAACACTAACAAAGGGACATAAATTTAACTATGCTTTCAAAGACAAAACAAAATGGATTATTTTGCAGAATCACATCCCAAGTATTTATCAAACACACAATCTCTTCTATTAGGACTACATGTATTCAATTAAAGAAAAGCATACATGTGTGCTTGACTTCATGGGTTCTTCATGAAATAACTCAGTTTATTTGCATATTAAAGGTTCACATTTTCTTCTTGATGACAAGTTTTGCAGCATTCTTAGATGAAAGTGCTTTTGTCAGGAATTATTCCACTGAGTCAGAAGCTGAGAACTATCAAGCACAGCAGCATGATTAAGGCCAATGGAAATCAACCTAGAGTGGAAAGGAAAGAAAATATGGAAACAAAACAGTTGTATGGGAAAGAGAAGGGGAAAACATGGTCATGAGCCTTTCAGGCTTTCTACCATTTCGTTTAGGCAAAGTCTTGGTATGACACAAATAAGGTCACAGGAGAGGAGTTTTGGATATAACAAGAGAATACCCTCATTCTTCTGGATTCTAAATCCTTTTCATTTGTCAATATGACTGTAATATTTTATGCTTACTCAAGGTTATTTGTGGTTTTATTGACACTTAAGGTTATTACTGCTATAATATGCATTATTAATAATGGTTTGATGCACAGTAGTGTCTAGAGGGGAATTGAATTGTATTTGCGCCCAAGCAAGCTGAGAACAAGGTTGCACTTGCAATACTCTGAATACCAACCTTAGGTCAAGACACAGAAGAAAAAGACTAAGGGAAGTAGAGAAGATTTCCTCTCTAAAGTAGAGAAGAATTAGTCAAAGTTGCAAAATTCCTTCAGAAACTGTCCGTGAAACACAAAACCTGAGTATTTAGCTACTTAGAACTGCCTGTGAATTCATTATTAGCACTACCTAAGGAGACTTCCTGCAGTCTGATAGATTAGGAATTCTTTCTTATTTGTGAACACTGCATGTTTGATCAAAGCTGTACAAAGTCTCATGCAGCCTGAAAAAAGGAATGAAATTGATCAGCACAACTATCATCACCCCCAGGAAAATCTGTCTGACAACAATGAAAGGTTTACAAAACTCAGAGACATTGAACAGAATTTTTTTGACAGGCTCATACCCATAAACATACACCTACTGACATCTATAAAAACACTGCCTGTTGGAGTTTCAATAAGTGAATAACAAAGATATTTACACTAAACAACTGTAATTGGAATACCGTGAGTGAGGGGAGTCAACTAACATATCTAGTTTTATGCATGTTTGATGTGATTACTTTCACACATTTGCTTAAACTTCATTGTTTCTCTTCTTAAACACACACAACGAAACCAAGAAAAAGTTACTAATGCTGTGTGGGAATTGCATGTCAGATGATTTATCTTCACAGTAAAGCCCACAAAGGTGGGGTTTATCTATTGAACAGAAATTACTGTGATTACTTATTACTGTGCAGATGTAATAAGAAGTGACCGGATTATTTAGAATCCAGTCTTCTCTTTAAAAAAAAATTATTGTGCTGGCTTTGGCTGGGGTGGAGTTAATTTTCCTCACTGTTGCTGGTATGGGGCTGTGTTTTGGATTTGTGTTGAACACAGGGTTGACAACATAAAGATGTTTTTGTTATTGCTGAGCAGGTCTTACACAGAGCCAAGGCCTTTTCTGCTTTTTGTACAGACAAACTGGTGAGGAAGTTGTGGGTACATAGGAGGTTGAGAGGAGACACAGCCAGGACAGGTGACCCAGATGGACCAAAGGCATATTCCAGACCATGTGACATGCTCAGCAGATAAAGTTGGGAGAAGAAGGAGTAAGGGGGGAATGTTTGGAGTGATAGCAGTTGTCTTCTCAAGTCACCGTTACTGTGATGGAGTCCTGCTTTCCTGGAGATGGCTGAACACCTGCCTGCCCACGGGAAGCAGTGAATTCCTTGTTTTGCTTTGCTTGGGTGAGTGGCTTTTTCTGTCCTCATTAAACTGTCTGTATCTCAACCCATGAGTTTTCCATCTTTTACCGTTCCGATTCTCTCCCTGATTCACTCCCACTCCCTGGTGGGGGAGTGAGCGAGCGGCTCCGTGGGGCGTGGCTGCTGGCTGGAGTCAAACCACGATAGTTACCAAACATCATTAGCTCCTACACACACAGTCAGGTGTGCCTGTCATGAGAACTGTTCCAGTGAGTGTTCAGATCACGTTGTTGATGCAGTTGAAAAGCCTGGGAAATTGACTCTGACTAAGTAATTAGGTACTATTTATTCAAATGTGACAGGCTGAAATTGAGGAATAAGGACTGTTTCTATCCATGAAAGTTTTCTCAGAATTTCATTCCAAACACTCTCCAGAGGACATGGAGCCCTTGTCCAGCACAAATAAACTCCAGTGCATGAGCTGAAAAGTCAACAAACACACTTTCCCTTCTATGCACCCAGAAGCAGTAAGGAACATCTCCCCCAAGAAGCTCAGCATTTTTTCATGCAGTCCTGTAGGACCCAGATCCCTCTAAACGTTAAGTCACCTGGAAGCATGAAGTGTTCTGGGGGAGGACAGCATAATTGCATATGGCAGCAATTAATTGTTAGCATTTAATCATAACCGTACTTCACCTATTTCACAGTAATGTTGGGAGGATTAACCAAATAGTGCATTTCTAAAATTATTTGTGATATGCAGAACAAATGATGTTATTTCAAAAATACAAAGTGTTTTCATAGTTATCTAAACAAGCACGTGATACTTGTTAACAAATAGATAATTATAAATAATAATATATAATAAATACTTGTGTTGTTAAGTACTAATAACTATACTTACATAAGTAGTAGAAGATTTACTTTTTTTCCAAAAAAAATAGTAAAAATAGTAAAAAGCTTTAGGGTCAGATTCATCTGACAAACCACAGACACCTACAGTGTTAATACTTTATCTGAACTGTTGTCTAGCCTTCCCTTTCCATGAGGGGAGACAAATGGACCTTTGTGAGGTGTGATTCATCCCATCCTAAGCCAGATGTGTGTACAACAAATAATGAATTGCTTCTTTGAATCTTCTGTTTCTTTTCTTTGACTGAAGAGGCCAAGGGAGACTGGCGGGGCAAAGAAATCTCTGCTTCTCATAGGCAGACAAAGTTGGTCAATTATGCAGTCAGTCACACAGGGAGTCAATTTACACATAATTGCCACTTAAGAACCACAATTCCTCTGACAAAATTAATCTAGCTAAAGGATACGTGTGAGGTTAGCCAATATACCAAACTTAATTTTGTAAATTTAAAGGCTTTTAAGCTAATTTGGATGACTGAAAATATGGTGAACAATCATCTTACTATGCCAAGTATAGGGTTTTGCATTATTAGCTGAAGGAAATTATTCAATACATAAAATGTAAACTGAAGGATTGTGAAGCAAAGAAACACCAGTCAAACTCAGCAGAGATGAAGTTGCCTGGACACGTTTTTCTTTTGCACTGAATGAAATTATCTAAAGTTATTTCCATGATGATGTTCCTCTCTGTATGAAGACATGCCTGTACTGGTTTTCCTGTTTGTTTTCAGATGCTCAGCTACTCTGCCTCTACAGTGGTGCAAATTAAATTGTTCATTACATAGACAGATGGATTGGATGTTTTTTCCATTCGTACAAATATATAAGTTATTACAATAAAAAAGTTTTATGAATGACTCAATATTTGAAGCTGACAGAGGTTGATAACTTGATTACGTTACACAAATTTTTAATAATGATTCATTTTGCCTAAAACCAATTGCTTAGAGATTACTACTAATTTATAAATATCACAGGTGGGAGTGGGAGCTTCAGACAAAGTTTATTAGAGAAGCCCTTCCACTGAGTCATGAGGTGCAGGAATGACCCCTGGCTTTCTAAACTCCTTCTCAGTCTTAGCCCCAGACTTTATCAACACTTCAAGTAAGTTTGTACCGCAGGATTAATGATGGCAAACCAGATTTATTTTTATAAAATTAATTATTTATTATGCCATATGACAAGGCAAAAATCTTAATCAGAATTACTTGCTATACAGCATAAAAGCTAAAACTAATAGTTGTGTATGGTATTGGATATGATAGTGCACTATATCACAGCAGTTATATTAAAGCTAGCGAAGTAGAGATTGATGTAACTCAACATACCAATGCCCATGGGCAGATCTCTTTCACTCAGCCTTGAGTATCCTTGGGAGACAACTCCTACCCAAGAGAGGAATCTCCACACACTCCAAGGAGGAATATGTTATCTAACCATATGAGAGGGGATGGCACTCACAGAGTATAAAGTAGTTGACTGCCAGCCACGTCTCCAGTTGCATCACTATCAGGATGTTAATCTGGAGTTGGTGAGCAGACTGGTTTTAGCATAATTCAACACCAAAACCAGCACCTGATGGCCCCTCTCAATCTCCTACTGACAGCCTCGCAAACAGGGCATTGTCCAAGTAGCTTGACCACATTCCAGGGCAGAGCATCCTGCTACAGTAATATTTTCATAGGCTGGAATCGATCTTATCCCTCGTAAAGAAGATATCCTTGCTGTTGGCTGTTGCACTGTCTATACTTTTATAAGTGGGAAAAACAAAGTTGTTATCCAGTGTGCTACCAGAAGATCATGATGTGTTATACAACACAATGAACATTCACAGATTTAGCAGCCGGTTTCTTCAAAGGGTAGAGACTTTATTGCCTGAGAGAAGTTTAAATTTTAAAAGATCATTGTCTTACATCTCTGCTAAAGTGATAATGAGAAAGTGACTAATAACAGAAATTCCTCCAAAAGCCTTCACTTTTGAGAATCCTCAAAAGAAGTCCACTTAAAAATGGATGTGTGGATGTTTTGTTAACATTAACAATGGAAGCTATACATGGGAATGTAGCAAGTGTCTACGAAGAAGAGCAGTGAGAAGTGATGCTGGTTTGAAATTCCCAGAAGATGGCCCAGCCAGGTTCTTGCACTGATGGCGAGGGCCCAGCAGTCTAGAGTGCGCTGAGGTAAGCACTTGCCACTCAGTTTAAAAATAACTCAGGTAATAATGTGTGAGTGGTCTTGAAGGAAAGCAAGTCTGGGCAGTAAATTAGCACAGGAGAAACTAATGAAGAAACACAAACAGTAAAATGTAATCATTGGAACAGACCACAGGAAAGAATGAATACAAAATTGATTTAAGAGCTGCAGAGTTTACCTGAACAGCTAGCAGAAAGGAACTGACATTTGCCAAATAAAAAGATTTCAGCTGCAAGGTTAAGTAATTTCAAGTTTACTTAAAGACCAAAAGCTTTGCTAGCTGGCTGATGCAGCAGTAAGTTTAGCTGCTGAATAAAACAAGTAGTTCTGGGCAGGGACAGTATCTAGAACAATACATAGATTGTTGCATGCATTTAATGTTTATTCTGTGTCTGATAATATCAGTTTAAATCTCAGACTGATCAATTTAAATTTCATCCTGTCTTGAATGACTTCACTCTCCTTGATCTATTTTAAAATTTATTTTTAATAAGACATTATTTTGCATAGTAAATCATCGGAGCTTTTCTTCAGAGTATGGCCCTGTTTAAAGAGAAGTATTTTTCCTCTTGATACATTATTGTAATCTTCCTTGGCATGGCTGGAGTATGCCCGTTCAGTGATAAGAAGATGGAGTAATGGCTCCTAAAAAATGCATTGGGTAGGTCAACAGTCAGTTCTAATTGCATATATTTTATTCATCTCAGAGGACTTTGGGGATTTGGAATAATGCAGATAAAATTAAAATTTGAAAATTCTTATTAATCTCCTTCACCAATCTAGCAACAGTGAAAGTAACATCCAGCCTAGCATTAGACATACTGTTTACCAAACTCAGTGTTATGTATTAATGCCCATTTCCATTACAGTTTCAGCAGAAAATATCAGCAACTTGCTTTCCTATGCAGCTGGTGGATATAAAACTAGCCTTTACATTGAAAAAAGAACTGCTTATATGTGTAAGTCACTCTACAGAACTACCTCCCATCTACGCTTTTTTTACTTCCTACCACATTGTAAAAGGCAAGAAAATAAATAGGGTCTGAAAGTGGGTAGTGTTCAGAGATACCGAAAACAGCTTTCTTAACATAGCCCTGGTTCCATACTCTCTTAAACTGTTTTCACACAATGTGAACCAAACTGTGTGTCTTCTTCTGATCTGTCTGTTCCATGCAGCAAGCTCAAAGGAAGTGAGATCTGGCTGGTTTCAGCTGGACCATTTCCACAAGAAAAGCAGAATATCCCTGGAGGGAATAAAGCTGTGTTAGTACGCTCTTATTTCACTTACCAAAGGAAAAAGCAGCGAGTTGTCTAGAGAATTTCTAGGTTTAATCTTTTCTCACCTGTTATTGCAAGAGTGACATTACAGCAGCTCTCAGACTATATGAAAGAAAGACAGGCTTCAGACAACTAGGTTGTAAAGGAACCACAACTGCTCCTGAAGAGCACTGCTTCACACTAACCAAAGGGAAATATTCACCAGAGGATCTAGCCAGTACCACTGTCATTTGCAGGAGTGACTCTTGATCTCCATGAAGAAGCAGAATGGAGTTTACGATACAGATTATATCTTGTGCTAAATGCGGTCGAATTCAGGGCTCAAAACTTGCATCTTGTACAAAATTTGTGACAGACAAAGAGTGATACTGCCAGCATTCATTAATTTTAATCCTTGTTAGGATTTATTACTCAGAAAGCTTGGATCCATATAAAAACTAAAGATATATTATTGTAACTAACCACTTCCATAGAGACCATTGTATGGCAGATGTCAGCAAAATCATGAATGGTGCAGGCAGCATGAGCAGGACACCATTATTCAGCAATCACAACACCAGAACAGAAGACAGTTAAACACAACACAGTGGTATCTTTCACCCTGTGCACAGTTAAATTGTGGATAACCTTGAACAAAGCATTATCAACACTGAAAGAGAAATTAATTCAAACAAGAATTTGCAACACTATGAAAAGTTATTAAACATGCTAGGCGTCATGCAGCCTCTTGCTTATCAAATTCCTGAAAACTATGAAGGTGCTCTTGGAGGGAGTTTGCCTAGAAATGCCCTACCTATCACACACTTTCCTAATGCTTTCCCTCTGTTCTACTACGTAAGGTCCAGGGGAGCCATTTAGATTTTAAGTTCCAAAACAGACTAATATATGATATCAAAATATTAAAAAAATTGGAAATATAATGTGTCAGAAATGACAGTAACTAACGATCAGTTGATTGTGAAGTACTACATCTGTAAGAAGAGAATCAAGCCTATTTGAAAAGATAATGACAAATGTTGGGACCTGTACATCCTGGCTTCTTCATGTATATCACAATATACCAGCCAAAAAAAGTGACTACACAATTGCCATAAAATCATAGCTTTCAACACGAGTAGAGAAAATCAGGAAAACATATTATAAAAGGTTTTTTTAACAGCTGGCTCTTTTGCTGAAGTAAATTTTTCAACTCCCACAACAGACATACTGGGTTGCAACTCATATTTCAGCATTCCATCAAAATTTTTTTTTTGCACTATGTCTTGTAATAATGAAATCTGTTTTTTTCAGTCAGTGGTATCACATCAGGGAAATATCAGCAGGAGCATTGGTAAAGACAATAGTTCAGACAGATGTCATTAGCATTCAGTTGTTTCAGATATTCTGACACGACAAAGAAGTATAGTCCCTTTGGTCTGAACCACAGATCTGAACCAGGCAGACGTGGTTCCATCAAACACTACTAATTCCATGAGCCAAACCACCTTGGAAATGTTCGTGGTTCACTTCAGCTGCAGCATTTCACTGGCAGAGTGACTAAGACCAAATGAGTCCCTTGTCCTCCTATAGCAATTTTTGCCACTACTCCAGAGGTATATGAATATGGTTGCTTGAGCGGGTTTGCCAAGGGAATGATAAAATTATGAAAGTTGTTACTTTAGTTTCTCATGTACAAATGAGCAGGAATGACAAATAGCAGATTCTTTAAGAGTTCCCCTGAAAATGAAATATGCACCAGTATTGCTTGTTTCTTTTGTCTCTAGTAGTAGAAAAATAAATCCTCTATTTTTGAGCCCTTCTACTCATAAAACATTTTTCTCATTTCTTTGAAATGCTTCAGCTTTATTTTATTGTTACGTTCGAAAAGAATTTTCAGAACAGTTTTCCAAAAGTTCTTTTTTTAATAAAAATCTAAATTTACTACTAGCAGAGAAACAGCACTCAGAAGTAAGATGCTATATCATACACATATCTCCTGTCTTATTGTGATTGTGTGAGTTCACAGCATGGAAGTTGTGGACACTATGGAATTTTGTTGATGATGTCACTTTGCTGCAGTGAGAAGTGCATAGAAGAATGCACAAAACTGAGGGAAAGAATATCCTTAACATATGGCTTTCCTCTAGTGTTTTGAAGAAAACACTCTGGTCTGAACAGTGGATAATCAGACAAAAAATTAAGGTGGAAGTGAAATAAATATACCTGTATACAGTCATTATTCCATAAAGGACATAAATAAAGAGAAAAATGAACCTGGTCTCTCAAGGTCTCATACAGGTGCTGAAAATGATGTGTCAGAGTATTTTAAGAACAAATTATCTACAATTTTAATGAGGCTGGGCATTTGATATTTGCTTTGAATAGACAAAGTCAACACTGGTAGCCAGGTTCAGAGAAACACCAGTGGATCTGAAGTAATCCCTTGAATCATCATGATGGGAGGGGAGTGTTTTCAGATCTCCTTTCTAATGGAGAAAATATTCCTGAAAAAGTCTTTCTGCCTGATGGAAAGAATGACTACTGAAAAGAGGTTGAGTGAGTAGTTTAATGACTGAACAATTAGGGGTCTATTACAGTCAGTAAGGCACTTTGCTGTACTGAGGTACTTCTCATTGATGCCGTTAAATTGGCCTTACGATGGTTTTAATTATTTTCTTAATTATTGCTTTTAATTAAGTGCTGGCTTAAGTGCTATCTGTCAGAGGGACTGCACTCCTGAGTGGTAATCCTGGATTAAAAATGAGCAATTCCTGAAAGCCTGCTGTGTAATAGAAGTTGTTGATAGTTTCAAAGGAAAATTAATTCATTGATTTGTGTTTATTCATCTAAATTATATTTCAATTCGATTGTTTTAAACAATAAAAAGGGAAATGTCTATGAAAATAAGTATTTTTCTTTATGACATGCTTGAAATACAGCATTATAGAGCTGCAAGGGATATTGTGAGTTCATCTAACCCTTCCAGACTACCTCAGGAAAAGCGGCACCACACCTCTGCTATTCCTGACGGATCCTTGTCCAGTCAGCTCATTGATGACCTGTGACAGACACCAGTGTACCTCTTCCACTGCTTCACCAAAGCCTTCCTGATGGCTACCCTAAATATCCTTCCAGTTGTTCAACTCCATTACTTCTACATGTCCAATTCACCCAAGGAGAACAGAGTATCTCACCTTTATCTTTGTAAGCCACCTTTTACATGTCTGAAGACTATCACAATGCTCATTCCCTTCCACCGCAGCTATCCCACTCTGTTTTCTTCCCGGGCCATGACTTCCAAACCCCACCCTTGCTATTCTCTGTTGGATTCTCTCTGATCAGCGTATGGTTTCGCCAACAGTCACTCAAGCAGATTTCTATGTCAGCAAGTGCTGAGTAGAGAGGTTGCTGTGGGTGTTGCAACTCTGCAATATGGTAAATGTTCAGCTCAGCTTCATTTAAAATATGGATTACCAGTACCCAAAAGATGAAACTCTGAGACCTCTCTGAAGTAAATGCTAGAAATGTGCATAACCGGACACAGCTGTATGCAACAAGCGATGTGGGATGAAAAGCTGATGGGATGTTGCATGATGTTGGTGGCACGGCATGACACACAATGCCGCATTTTGCATGCTCCACAATTTCCCCTCCTGGGAGGCTACGCTGCTATGTCGGCAGCTGCCCACCCTGGCGAGGAGTCAGAGGCAGCAGAAAACACGAATTTCCATAGCAAGTATTTGTCAGAAATACTTGCTGTTTCATAGGAGAAAAAGAAATATAATGAGGAGAGTGAACTAAATTTTCGCATTGTCGAATTGAGGACCTACAAAGTCAGCACAGCACAGTAACAAAGACACTCGCGAGTATTTTTGAAAACAGGCTGAGTGCAGCTCGGTTAAAACAGGCTCACTCACGCCCGTCGATTGGCCTTTACAGTGACTTCTTTACGCGAGTGACTTCAGACTTGAGCCGTGGGAGCAATCTAAGTGAGGACACGTTATCTGCTTAGCGACACGTTCAGAGTTACACACACTGCGGAGGGGCGGCTTCCGAACCGCCCTGCGAACTGGCTCGGGGAAGTTTGCAGGGGCCGGTTTGTCCCGGAGGCAGTACCGGGTGCGGGCACAGCGCGCTCCCACCGCACCTGCGGCTGCCGGGGCCCCGCGGCTCCGGGGCGGGGCGGGGGACAGCTCGGCCCCGGGCGGG
>VZTG01009791.1:28158-75573 GCA_013397845.1 Melanocharis versteri | reverse complement strand
GGCCGAAGGGCGGGCGCGGGGCGGGAGCGGACGGGCTGGCCAGCGGCGCGGCCCCTCGGGCTGCTCTCGGGGCGCTGCGCGGAGTCGCCGCTGAAGCCGGTGTTCCGTGTTGTGCCGTCCCGGTTGGTTTCCGCTGCCCCGACCCAGCGGCTGGAGATGAGCGCTGAAGCGGAGGGGCCGTCGCGGGCGGATGGTGCCGGCGCGGACAGCACGAGGTGACGCCGCCTCAGGTACCGTGGCCGCTTCAGCATCCTCGCGGGTGCGGGCGGCGCTGGGCTGTGCAGCGCCCGCCTGACCTCCGCCCAGCTGGAGGCACCGCCCGGGGGCAGCGGGGACGGTGCGCTGTCCCTGGGACGGTAGCCAGAGGCAACATTTCCAGCCTGGCCCGGCCGCCCCGCAGGCGGGGCAGTCTTCTCTGCAGCCGTGTTGTGGTTTTGATCCAGGAGAGTGTGGGCTGCTGCTGGCAGCTACAGGATGAAGTCGCCTCCCTGCTGCATGTCTCTTTCTTCTCAAGCATCCTTGGAGGAACCAGGGAGTAGCACATCCCTGGGTTCGCTGGACTCCAGTGTTTTCTCCAGTGAGGAAGAGCAGGAGCCCCTGCTCCAGAAAGTCATTCCCTCTCTGGACTGCTTTACTATCAATGTAGGAGGCAGCCGCTTTGTGATGTCCCAGCAAACTTTGTCTTGCTACCCTGACACCCGTCTTGGCAAACTGGCAGTAGTGGTCTCTGCTGCCCGGGATGTGGCTTCTGGCCTCCTTGAGCTTTGTGATGATGCCAACCTTGTGGAGAATGAGTATTTCTTTGACCGGAGCTCACAAGCGTTTCACTATATCCTGAATTACTACCAGACAGGGAGGCTGCATGTGATGGAGCAGCTTTGTGCACTCTCTTTCCTGCAAGAGATCCAGTATTGGGGTTTGGATGAGCTCAGCATTGATTCCTGCTGCAGAGACCGGTGAGTTATGGGAAGATGAGGCTTCCGGGATTGTGGGCTAGGTGAGTTCAGCATCGGTTTGCATTCAGGGACACTCAGGTGAGAGATCCAGCAGTGGGGATAGGTGAGGTAGCAGGGCATTTAGAAAAGTTGTGTGAGTTGAGCCCCGAGTGCTGCTCTAGCGGTGGATGGGTGTCAGAAGTGGGAGGAGATGTGTTGGGTGAGGTCACAATTAACATTTGCTGTGGGAAAGATTGTTGGTGAGATCAAGATAGTGAGACAGGAACAGGAGCAGGGTCTGGGATGTCCTATAGTGGCTTCAGACTGGCCATGGAAGCTCAAAATGTTTAAAAGGACAATACCAGAGATGAGAAAGATTGTGAAAGGAGAGATGCCCCTTCAATCATTCAGTTTGAGGTTACCGTAGAGGGATTAGATGTGGAGTCAGGCACGATGCTGGGAGTGTTTGGATCCTGCCCACCTGCATTTTAATTTTGAAGGCTATCCATATCCAAGCTGGAGAGGCAGAAGCGGGGGTTGGTCACCTGCCAGGCTGAGTGTGGGTGGCATGGCTCCAGGAGGAGCCATGAAAGGAAGTGTCGCACGTGGATGTAGCAGCTTACAGGGAGGGGGCAGCAGCAGCGGGAACATGGCTCGCTGGAGACAAATTATAACAGGCAGTTTAGGAACAAGGTGGGTTTTGACTGAACCACCCCCAGGATGTTTCTGTTAGTTCTATTTGCAGTTAATTTTTCCCACCATATTTAATCTTACTGGTTTGGGTTTTTTAGTATTGAAGAAATGAATTTTCTAAAGAGTGTAACTGCTATTTATCTGTAGCAGTTATGTCAAAATTATTAGAAGGAAACAAAGAAGTAATCCCATCCCAAAAGGATACTAGAGTTATCCTACCCTAGTATGGTTCAGTTCTTCAGCTGAGAAAGTTGGAGCCTAGTTTTCATCCCTTTCTTCCTTATCTGGTAGGTGTAACTGAACGCTTCTACTACTTTGATGATACATGGAGCTACAGACCTCTTTGGCATATGCAGGACTAACTGTATTGAAGGCAAAATTGCATAACCCCTTTGTCTAAGGCTTGACCTTTGCAGCAGTCAAAAAGAAAGATATGAAAGGAAAAGGGGTTTTTTAGTGTACTTTGATTATGTTTGTGTTCCACAAAATTCCACTGTAAATATACTCTTGGTCTGACAAAACACTCTATATATTTAAAGTCTGTAAGTTTTATTCAGTACAAATGCTTGTCCACTTTGTGTGAGAGCCCATATATCTAAAGAAAGAAAGGTACCTTATCATCTTAGTGTGTATTGATCAGAAGTTCAACGATGAACTTTATGGCTTTTCTTTTGCCTTCGGTTTTACTATTGCAAATATGGACCAGTGTAATAAAAATGCAATATAATTAATCAAATTGAGAACTGTTTAAAAACAGGGGATCTGGTTGTGCCAGGATTGCTTCCAAGAATTCATATTAGTCGTGCAGCAGATCCTACTGTGGTCAACATGATCCATATAAATAAATCGCTGTCAGTAAAATTACTCTGCATATAGCATGTGTCACTGATGTGAAGTGGGAGAATAGAAGTATATCAGGTCAGTGGAAATGTGCTGCAGGGGCTCAATTAATAAAAGCCATATGCTTGATACTAGGGTTTTCTGAGCTCACATAAGGTGAATTTTAATGTGTATTCATATGACTTGCATGGTAAATGATAAGACGTGCATTTGCATATTGGTATTAAAAATCTCTTGGGGGTGTTCCTGGTCAGGTACTTCAGGAGGAAGGAGCTGAGTGAAGCCTTAGACATCAAGAAAGATGCAGAAGAACTGGATGCCCAAGATGAAGAAGAGGATTTTTCTGGTAGCCTCTGTCCCAATGTCAGACAGAAACTTTGGGAAGTTTTGGAAAAGCCTGGCTCCTCTGCAGCAGCCAGGACTTTTGGCACCTTGTCCATGGTTTTTGTTGTTGTGTCCATTGCCAACATGGCCTTGATTTCAGTAGAGCTAAGCTGGCTGGCGCCTCCACTGCTGGATGCCCTAGAGTACCTGTGCATTGCGTGGTTCACAGCAGAGTTTGTTCTGAGGCTCCTGTGTGCGCGAGATCGCTGTCGCTTCCTAAGGAGTGTGGCAAACATCATAGACCTCCTTGCTATTTTGCCTTTCTACATCACCCTGCTGGTGGAGAGCCTGTGTGGTGGTGAGAGCTCCCAAGAACTGGAGAATGTGGGGCGCATTGTCCAAGTGCTGAGACTGCTCAGAGCCCTGAGGATGTTGAAGCTGGGAAGACATTCAACAGGTATGTTTGGCCATGGCTATGGTACTTTTCACTTTCACTGCCTGCAACAGTTGTCCCTGGGTGCAGTCCTCCATTTCATGTGCATTTCTGCCAAAGCTTTTTTACGCAGTCTGTTAGCAGTAATGGCTTGTGAAAATCTTACTTTTGAGCGTTATAATTGAGTGACAGGGGCCTTCTCTGAAAAATTTTAGCTCTTCATAAAGCCTTGTATATTGTTTGCACTGAACATTTACAAAAACAGACCTCAAAGTTGCATGCTGTAAATCATCCACCAGTCATTTATAGTGTGATAATTTTTAAAATATATATTTGACTTGATTTTATTAGGGAAGAAGCAGAGATCATCAGCCCACACTTTTTGTATTATCCAAGGCCCACTAATGACAATTGTTGCAATTTGGTTTGTTTTAAAGTATATACAAAGACATGTATCATGATTTTGTCCATGTCTTAGATCCTGAAAACAACCGCAGTGGAGAATATTTCAAGGAAACTGTTTAAAACCTTTGCAGGTGATGGGTTGAGGGGCTCTCTGTCCCCACTGAACTGCCAGGGGCTGCTTAGGCAGTGGGACCTAGGTGCAGCACAGAGCAGCAGTGCCAGGTTCAGCCAGTGTTCACCAGTTGGTTTGGGGCCCTTAGTGTCCAGGCATTCCCAACAGATGCATGAGCAGCACACAGGGTGGGCTGGAAGGTGAAATCTGTGAACCATCTTGTTCACTCCCTCTGGTGAAAGGAAGGCATAAAAGTTAACATTTTCCAGTAGGAATTTATCAGAGGAATCTGGAAATGATTGGAAAGTGTTGAATTTCCTCCTGTGTTTCCCCTGATTTTATTACTACTTCATGGCATGTGCATGCCTGGCTGTACAAAAGAATAAAAGCTGTCTTGGCATTTTCAAAATGATTTGATTATGTTCCCACTTAAATCAGTGGAGAATATGTTTCTGAATTTGACAGGAGAAATGTTCAGCCAACACTCGGAGCTTTGAAAAATTAGATCCTAATAGTAAATCATGATCTCTGTCCTGCAATATTAGCCTGTTCTGAAGACAGTGATGTTTGTTCTTAAAATGCACCTAATGTGCCCTTCCAGGATTTCTGGCCATGAAGCAGGAATGGTTTGATGCCTGTCCATGGTTTTGGAGAGCCCTCTCTGTGAACTGGCCCTAATTCAGCAGGAGCTACAGTGTGCTCACAGCAGCAGAATGTGTCTTATTTTTGTTCCCACTGAAGGGTAGCAAACCTGCCTGCCAGTGGCAGGGAGTAGCTTTGATGCTACTCATAATCATAGGCATAATCATACTGGTTTGGGAAGTATCTTAACCTTACTCTCTACCCTAGATTATGTGTGTACTGATGCATAACAGTCCCTTAGAAAGCAGTCGAGAGGAAGCTTATAATGATTCAGTCTGGCACTGTGTCAGTTTTGCTTCGTTATAAGGTTTTCAGGGTTTGGTAGAGGTTTTTTGCAAGAAAGGCTTATACCCACTTTTGATGGTAGTTGTAATGTGAATGCAATCCTCTCTAATTCTGTCTTGAAAATAAGAAAAATATTTGATCTCATCAGGGCACTTTTGTGCTGACTAACAAAATGGTCATACAAAAATATGTTGATTCAAGTTAAGAAGTTTCCAGTTTATTGCATTTTACTCTTACAGGATGAATGTGTTCATTCTGTCACTCAGTTTTGTGGCTCTTTCTATCGACTTGAAATCAGATGTTTCAAATATTTGTATAACTGCTAACTTCAGATATACATACTTTCAAGGATGGTCTAAACACTTGTGTCTATTTATTCTTAAATTAATTATTCAGTATTTACCACAGTTTGTGTCACAGTATTGAGAGACATTGAATTTTATAATACCATGTTAGGTAGAAGTGTATTAATTATATAAAAATGTAGTATCCTGATCTGGAGGTGTGCTGTCTTCTTTTAACTGGAATCAAAATGCCAGTTTCAAGGTACAAGAAGCAACATGTATCAATTTTAACCACTCGGAGCAGTGTTACCATCATTGTGTTGCTTGTTTGGTGGGTCAGTAGCTGCCCCCTTAGGTCCAGAATGCTAAATCAAATCTGTGTAATTTAAATGTAGAAACTCACTGTTCTGATCTTCTGTCCGAAGAAGTTTGGTAATGTGCTTCTAAATACATCCTTTACCACAGCTCCTAATACAAGATGAGCCCCAAATGTATCATGCGTAGAGACCACCCTCCTTGCACATACCTATGCAGTCCTGATAAACCTCAGTGTTCAGGGGTGGCTCTTGAAACTCTTGCCTTGGATCTGACAGCTGCCTTCCTGTGAAGCTTCTCTCCAACTCCTACACTCTCAGATCAGACAAAGCTTGAGGCACTGCTCAATTGTTTCGTGTGGCAAGATGAATGCTAGAGCAGAAGATTTGGGTCTGCGGGCAGCAGCTTCTGTTTCACCAAGTAGGGGTGTCCAGAGCCACAAGGAGAACGTCTGTGGTACTGTGCAGAGCCATAGCAAAGCTGGGATCACAACAGCAGCCTGGCCCTGCTGTCGGGCAGGAGTGAGTGAGGCGAAAAATATCAGTTCTTTTCTTCACCTTCAGGAAATAGCAACTTAACCCTTTCTGTGGGACAAGGACAAGAATGAAAATAAGAAATGAAAAAAGTGATTTCTGCCCCTTTGAAAGCTGAAGCAAGCTTAGTGGAGGGATGTGATGCCTAGAAACACTTGGGCTAGACTAGTGTGAGTGTGTAGCTACTTATGCAAAGTACTGTACTTCATCAAGGAACCACTGAGAAATCAGTAGTACCTCTGTCCGTAAAATCTGTAGCTAGAGGGCAAGACTACTCCTCTGATATAGCAAAATTATGGATTTTAGTAGCTTCAAGAATAGATGTGAACTGAAGCAGCATTTGTCACGTTCTCAGATGCTCCTCAGTTGTTGCCTTCCTCCTGGGGCTGTGTTTTCTGGGAAGCACATAGAGAGGGACTTCTTGAGGAGAAGTAGGGTGTGAGCATCTTACTTGCGAAGGCAATCGGCATATATTTGAGAGAAGACCATAGCATATTTAAGGCTGTCATACCTCTGGAGTTTTGAAAAGTTGAAAATTCAGCACTTTTTGTGTCAAAACTTTAGGAGTATTTAAACGCTGTGTAAATTGAAGCTCCTGAATATCAGCTTGTATTGCCAAGTCACTTTGGACAAAAGAGAGAGAGAACTTGACCGGCATGGCAGAAATGCTTCCTCTTCCTCCTACCAGGGCTGGGGCTGCTTGCCAGCCTCACACTAACTCTGTCACAGCACCTTAGCACCTTCCAAGCATGAGTAACCAAGCTGTCACGGCTCCTGGCAAGGAGTTCTCATGAGAAGCTGTAAGACTTACTGAGGTGTCTGTGCTGGAACAGCCCTAGCTTGGCCGTGTGCCAGGGCTCACAGACATTTTTAAAAGGTACAAAGCAATATAGTAATATACTTTATACATGTCATTACACCAACTGATTCCCCCTTAGAATGAGCTGTGGAGTCCAGTAACTTCTCTGATTCATAGATTTGCCTAAAAATGTCTCCTGACTTCATCTAAATCCATGAAGAATTATATCTTAATTTTAGATGAGTATACTAGAACTAAGAATAATAAAAAGAAAAAATTAGACCCTGAACAGTTAGAATAACTAACCGTAGGAAAAATGAGAATGTCATCATTGTGATACAAAGAGTCAACAGTTACCGTTCTTTTCCTCCTTATTTTAATCTATTTTATATGAAAGTTCCTTTTTTTTAAGTTTTATACTCTCAAGATTCATCATAAGGTACAAACCCTGGCTTTTATAGTATTCATTTATACTTTGAAAAGAAGTGATACAGGGATAATTTTAAATTGTACCTTCTTCCTAGCTCACCTGAAAGGACTTACTCCTCTGCCTTGTTCAGTAGGAATTTTTACAGGGCAAGGGATCCTTGGTAGCTTCCTTGGAAGATGAGAATTTGATCTGAGTCCTTGCAATTACCTGACAGAGCTTTTGCACTGCTGATATTAGTGTTTCCAAAATAAGAAGGCAGTCATATTGACAGAGAAAAGATTGCACTGATATATCTTATTCCCTTTGCATTAAAGATTTAATCTATATCCTTGTAATAAACATTCTACAGATCGTAGTTACAGTAATATAAGACCTCAATATGGGTAAGTTCTTTACTGGAGTTGCTAGTAGGTAGCATTGGAAGAAAACCCCAACATTACCTCCGAACTCTACAGTGTACTTCCACTGTTTGCTGTACATAAACAAAACCTTTAAAAACCATTAGACCTGCAGGGGAAAAGAAAGAGCCAAGAGCAAGAAATGTTAACATCATGTAGTTTGAGACTGTGGAAAAATCAAATTGCTTATAACACTAATGAGCATATGAAGTCTGCAAGCAGAGGCAGTGCCTCAGTAAGCTGTTTTGCAAACACTAGTTTAGTGAAAAGTATACCCATGAATGATAATTCATAAGCATTATGTTTTTCTCATTTATTAGAGAGAACATCTCACATTTTTAAAGAACAGTATTAAAAACTAATCCAAAGTGATTCAAAAGATAATTTCAGTCTCCTATGTGTCCCAGCTGAATTGGTACCGTTATCTTCCTTCTTTGTTTATGTGTGCAACATTTATCCATTGCAGTATTTTTGGATTTACCTTCCTGCTTGCTTTGTGGGGCAGTCTAGCCTTGAAGCAGCAGCTCTAACAGGAATATAGGGGATTATAGAGAGTGGTCCTGAACTCCCTGTGCAGCTCATGGGCAAAAGGACTGATGCAGTACATAGTCAATTAACAGGATTCCATGCTTGCATTGAGAGACTTTGCAATCTTGAGTTTGGCACAAGTGCAGCTGTTACTGGAAAACCATATTTGTTTTGATGTCTACAGATACAAGATAATGATAGGGTTTGGGGGGGGAAAAGAGTCAAAGAGAGTCTGTGACAACTATAAAGGGATTGAAAACAGTCCTTAAAGAAAAATGCAGTCCTTAAAGAAAAATTTATTGAGTGAACTGAACTGGGGTCTAAGCACTTACATGGCAACACCAATTTGGTAACTAAGGGCTTCTTGGTCCAACAGAAAAATAGGACAGTGGCTGGAAAACAAAGGCTTGGCCCATTCAGTCTCCAAATATAAAGCAGGTGCTTTTAAGTGTGTTTTTGAGTAGTTTAGAGTGGTGCTAGATCTTCTCTTACAGCCAATTAATAAATCAAGATGGTTTAGTTTGTCTAAATTATATGCGTACATAGTTCAAATGATAAGTAATAAGGAGAATTTCTGTGTTCTGTATTAAGAAAATAGAGATGATGTCAGAGGTTCAGTCTGACATTGTGATCTATTTCTTTAAATCACTTTTTCTTAGTAGTGTTTAGAGCAGCATCCCTTTTTAGCCTATCAGGGCCAGTGCCTCATTAGACCAGCAGAAGTGCTGGTGAGAGATGTGGTGGTCACAGGCCATCATGAGCATGGGGACCATGGAATGAGAGAGTTTTCAGTTCATGGTGAAGTGAGGAAAGAGGTCAACAAAACCTCTCACTTGTATTTCCAGAGGGAATGGCCTGTTCAGGACACTGGTTCAGAGAGTCCCTTGGGAAACAGCCCATAAAAACAGAGGGCTCCAGAATGGCTGGATACTTTTAGAAAGGAATCTTAAAGGCTCAGGAGCAGGCTGTACCTATGTGCCTAAAGACAAGCCAGGGAGGAAGAAGAGCAGCCTGGATGAACAGAGGGCTTCTGCCAGAACTTAGAGAAGAAAAGGAAGTTTATGACCTTTGGAAGAAGGAGAGGAACTTGGGAAGAGTACAAGGATTTCATTAGGTCATGTAGAGAGAAAATCAGAAAAGCAAAAGCTCAGCTAGAACTCACCACTGTGAAAGGTAATAAAAAGTGGGTTTATAAATACATTACCAACAAAAGGAGGGCCAAGGGAAATCTCTGTCCTTTATTGGATGGGGGGCGGGAACATTATCACCAAGGAGGAGGAGAAGGCTGGGGTACTTAATATCTTCCTTGCCTCATTGTTTAACAGAGAGACTGGGTATCCTCATGGCAACCAACCCCCCAGGCTGGTAGACAGGGACGGGCAGCAGAATAGACCCCCTGCAATCCGAGAGGATGTAGTTAGTCACCTGCTGTGCCAGTTAGACACTCCCAGGTCTATGGGGCCGTATGGGATTCATCCTAGAGTGATGAGGGAGCTGGCGGAAAAGCTTGTCAAGCTGCTCGCCGTCATTTATTATCAGCCTTTGTTAACCAGGGAGGTCCTAGGTAACTGGAAGTTAGCAAATGTAATGCCCAGCTACAAGAAGGATCAGAAGGAGAATCCAGGGAACTACAGCCCTCACCTTGGTGCTGGGGAAGATTTTGGAGCAGATCATCTTGAGCATGATCACACAGCATGTACAGGACAGCCAGGGGATCAGGCCCAGCCACCGTGGGTTTAAGAAAGGACAGTTCAGCCAAGGCTTGACCATCCTGATCTTTTATGACCCCATGGCCAGCCTAGTGGATGAGGGAAAGGTTACGAATGTTGTCTACCTGGACTTTGGTAAAGTCTTGGACATGGTCTCCCACAATATTCTCCTGGAGAAACTGGCGGCCCACAGCCTGAACAGATGCACTCTTTCCTGGAGTAAAAACTGGCTGGAGGACTGGCCCCACGGAGTGTTAGTGAATGGTGCCACATCCAGTTGGTGGCCAGTCATTAGTGAGGTCCCCAAGGCTCAGGACTGGGGCCAGTCCTGTTTAATATCTTTACTGATGATCTAGATGAGGGAATCAGGTTGTATCTTCAGTCAGTTTGTAGATGACACTAAGTTGGGTGGAAGAGTTGATCTGCTGGAGGATAGGAGGGCTCTCAAAGGGATCTGGACAGGCTGGATAGATGGGCTGAGACCACCACTGTGAGGTTCATTAAAGCCAAGTTCTGGGTTCTGCACTTGCGTCATAACAACCCCATGCAGCACAGCAGGTTGGGGGAAGGGTGGCTGGAAAGCTGCCCAGTGGAAAGGGATCTGGGTGTGGTGATGAGCCAGCTGTGCCCAAGTGCCCGCAAAGGCCAGTGGCATCATGGCCTGGATAGTGCGGCCAAATGGACTAGGGAGACTATTTATCACCCTGCACTCAGCACTGGGAGGCTGCACCTCAAATCCTGTGTCCAGTTCTGGGCCCCTCACTACAAGAAATACATTGAGGTGCTGGAGCAAGACCAGAGGAGGACAATGAAACTGGTGAAGGAGCGAGAGAGTAAATCATATGAGGAGTGGCTGGGGGAGCTGGGGTTGTTCAGCCTGGAGAAAAGGAGGCTCAGGGGGAGCCTTATTGCTCTCTACAACTACCTGAAAGGAGGGTGTAGCCAGGTGGGGTCGGTGTCTCCTCCCAGGCATCGAGCAACAGGAAAAGAGCAAACGGCCTCAGGCTGCACCAGGGGAGGTTCAGATTGGACATCAAGAAGAATTTCTTTGTGGAAGGGGTGGTTAAGCATTGGAATGGGTTGCCCATGGAGGTGGTAGAGTCACAGTCCTGGAAGTGTTCATGCAACAACTGGATGTGTCATTTAGTGCTATGGTTATTTGACAAGCTGGTGTTTAGTTGAAGGTTGGAGTCAATGATCTTGGAGGTCTTTTCCAATCTTACTGAGTCTGTGCTTCTCAAGACATTTTCACCAGCATTCAAAGAAAACATAAAGCAGTCAGACTTTAAGTAAGAGATATTTTGCAAAGTTATGATATGAATCAACCTACTGACAGCATTTCTTGTCTTTCAGGCTTGCGGTCTCTTGGGATGACTATTGCTCAGTGCTATGAGGAGGTTGGCCTTCTGCTTCTTTTCCTCTCTGTGGGAATCTCTATATTTTCCACTGTGGAGTACTTTGTTGAGCAAGGTGTGCCAGGCACAACTTTCACAAGTGTACCTGGTGCTTGGTGGTGGGCGACAACTTCCATGACAACAGTTGGTTATGGTGACATTAGACCAGACACTACCATTGGTAAGGTAGTAGCCTTTATGTGTATCCTATCAGGAATACTGGTTTTGGCTTTGCCAATAGCTATAATAAATGACCGCTTTTCTGCCTGTTATTTTACACTGAAGATAAAAGAAGCTGCTCTTCGGCAGCGTGAAGCTTTAAAGAAACTCATGAAGAACTCATCCAGTGATTCAAATATCAATGTTAATTTGCGAGACATATACGCACGCAGTGTCATGGACATGTTGCGGTTAAAAAGCAGAGAGAGAGCAAGTACAAGGAGCAGTGGTGCAGATGATTTTTGGTTTTGACTTTGGGTGCAATGATTTTTGGTTTTGACTTTGAAATTATTTAACCTTGTATAGCACATAGACTACTTCAGAAATTTAGTATTAAGCATCTCTTTTTTATTATTTGCCACATAGTGTATTTGCTTTTCCAGGTGGAGTTTTACTTACTTGGACAGATTGAAATATCTATTGTATACAAAAGGCAGAATTCATAGCATGGAATCTCTCAAGGAACTCTAAAACCTGCTTTCAGAACTGGATCGTGGTAGGTGAGATGGGAAATAATGGACCCATGAAAGTAAAACAATGATGCAAGCATTTGTCTAAATCCCTACTAATGTATCATAATAAAGTTTTGGTGAAAATTACCACAGTGTTTTGAATTTTAAGCATCTGGTTTTTTTTTGCACTTGAAGAACAAAAGTCAAAGTCATTAAGGAAAACTGAAAAGGGAAGTCTAAGAAAGTGAAATATTGGATAAATTTAGGATGACATTCCTATAACAAGCTTAATCTTGATCCTCTTTCTTATCCCCATCTTCTACACCATTTGCATGAAAAAAAGTTATTGTTCTGGGGCAGCGTGAGGGTTGGGGGGAGGGAGGAGGGGATGGGTTTGGAATTTTCTCATTTGCAGAGAAGCAAAGGGCTGTCAGATATATAATGGGTATTAGGGGATAGGTGGAAGTATCAAGGAGGTGCAAGATCTGTAGCAAAGTATACAACAGTCATGAAATAAGTGCCATAATATAGAGCATCCTCTGTAGTTGCTTCAGAAGTTGCAGAAGCTAATACAGCCTTTGCAATATAGAAGTAATTTACAAATTTAGTTTGAACTATGCCTTCTCTATATGTTTTGATTCCCATGACTTACTCGTGTAGTTAACCAGTTTTTGTGCTCAAGTCACCATTGGATAGCAGAAGAAACAGAAATTGTAAATGATAACAAGCTCGTGGTTTCTCTGTCTCCCATTAAAATCGTAGGTACTCCAAGTGAACCAGATTTTTTAAAAGTTAATTATCTTCACTGATTCATTATTAGAAAAATACTTCATTAAAATATTTTTTTCCAAAGGAAAAATGAGCACTTGTTGGACTGAATGCTTACTTTATGTAGTCATGAAAGTAAAAACCTAAAATAATCAAAGGTATTTTCAGTCCAATTTCCCACCACCCACCTCTCCATTGGCCCAATACCATTCTTAGCAAACAAAGCTTTTCTTTAATACTATTTCACTAATCTAGACTATGACATTGCCATAGAATGCTTATAAGTCAGATAGTAGGTTAAATTTAAAAAGTTCCAAACCTCTCACATTTCACATTTCTTTTGGACAATATAAACACTAAATAGATACATCTATTAATTGTGGATTATTTAGCTTTATGTATTTATGTACATAGAAGGCTTAAACTGCATTTGAGAATATATGAATCGGTGAAATAACCTGCTTTTAATAAACATTGAATAATACTTGTTTTGAAACAAGACTGTGTTTTTCTGTCATTCCCTGTAAATAATGGTGTAAACATAATACAGCAACCAAGATTTTCAAGGCACCTTTATGCAAACTGAGCAGCATTTTGCATGATACTTCTGATTTGTCAGCTGGCATCATCAGTCAGCATTTTGGTTTGGGACCAATGCAGCACACACAGCTGTCACCAGGGTCAGAGGGAAGACAAACGCTGGACACCACCAGAAATTGCCTAGGTGTGAAAATTTGCAGGTCATCCTCATGGTCTGTGGTAAACAGAAGGCAGATATGTTATCACAGAGTTCCCCTCTCCCCAGATACTCTATGAATCCATCACAAAAGTCCCAGTCATGTCCAGGAGACAAAATTAATTCTGCAGGGGAAGGTCTGCTGCAGCCCACTCTAGGTTATGATTTCATAGCTCTTTGGAGCAGGAAGTCTCTCAGGCTGCACAAATTGTACAGGCTGTTTCTCATTCAAAAGTCATTCTAATTATAGAGAATTAGGAAGAAGCTTTCATTGTGGGAAGGCTGTTTTGTAATGTCTTTTGTGCTCTCTTGTACAGCATCTGATCTGTGTTTGAGAAAGGAAATGCAGTTAGATAGCTGTTTGATTCTCTTTAGGGAAAGGCTGCTTTATTGCATCCTGTGCTTTTCATGACAGACTCAAAAGAATGAGAGAAATGTTCTGGGATGTATTAGTTGATTCACTTCTTTTACCATCTCTGGAGATAGTTTCCTAGAAATGCCCATGGGGAAACATGGCTCAGACTTCAAGTAGTTGCTTTGGCCTCTCTTTTCAGACCTCTTGATTTTAAATTCAGTCTCCCAAACAGT
Organism: Melanocharis versteri; assembly: GCA_013397845.1. Lineage (NCBI taxonomy): Eukaryota > Metazoa > Chordata > Aves > Passeriformes > Melanocharitidae > Melanocharis > Melanocharis versteri. The sequence continues at coordinate 61,751 of VZTG01009791.1, read as the reverse complement.
GTTTGTCAGTCATGTATTTTATACAGAACAGTTATGTATCACATTATGGGCTAAGACTAGCAAATCATTTTACCAAGGAAGGCCAGTTCTGCTTTCAGCTCTTACAGACAGAAGGACCAGAGCATTCATACTGAGAAACACACAGTACAGGACATCACAACTCTAAAAAAATGAAGCTACACCATGTACGTGCTACCACAGATTTAGGAAATAGCTCAGCCACCACTAAGGCACCAAATTAAGAATGTTACTTTGCTATCTTTAGAATATCACACTAAAGACAAGAAGCTACCTTTGGTCCTCACTTCTGTTCTGCCATCCCGCAGCAGCCTTGGCAGACATGATCGGTAACACTGGCTGAAAATTCAGTATTTTAGCTCAAAACACCAAGTATTTTCACAAACTGACATAAAAGGTCATAGTTGCAGCACATGGGAAGAAGCCCTGCATTAACCTTGGTTCCTTAGTACAAGAAATAGTAATAGTGAAAATTATAGAAACATAGAACCGCAGAGCAATTTGAATTGGAAGGGATCTTAAAGATCACCTAGCTCCAACCCCCCTGGCGTGGGCAGGAACACCTTCCACTTGACCAGCTTGTTCAAAGTCCCATCCAGCCTGCCCTTGAACACTTCCAGCGGTGCGGCATCCACAGCTTCTCTAGGTGTGTGTGTGTGTTGACACAAGCAGGCTGGTCAACCACAAAGTCACAGTTAGAATGCAAAGAGTTGATTTATTCCTGTTCCCTTGCTATCGGGGAGATCCTGAAAGCAGCGCCCAGGCAAAGGTACACAAGCAAGATGCAGGCACCTTTAAACTTGATCCATGCTAGAGAATCACTGGTCTGCTTTTCACTCAGACTGCAAGGTCACTTGATTGATTTACAGTCCTCCTTGACAGTTTAACCCATACCTTCCAACACTAGGCAACCTTACCACCCTCATAGTGAAGAATTTCTTCCTAAAATTTAGTCTAAACCAACCTTTCAGTTTAAAGACATTCCCGCTAGTCCTGTCACTACCTTCTCTTGTAAAAAGTTCCTCTCCAGCCTTGTAGGGGCACAAACTACAATGTAGACGAACAGTCTGAAAAATCTTTCATATTTGTTTATAGATGCTTAAGGACAGCTTTTCCTTTGGGCCAGTGTAGTCCAAACCCACCAAAATTTTTTAAACATCACTAAAAATGTTGTCATTTTTACTTTAAAGAAAGGCAGCAGCCTCCTGTGACACATTAGGCAGAGCATTGCCAGGAGGTCAAGGGAGATAGTTCTGCTCCTCAGCATGATGAGACAGATCTGGGTGATGTGTCCAGTGCTGGGCACTCCAGCACAAGAAAACAGGGACAAGCTACTGGGGATACTCCAGCAAAATAGTGGAGGGCCAGGTTGCAGAGAACAGCACATCGGGAAGCCCTTGTGTCCAGGAGGGGCAGGTGTGCTGGTAGCTGGGGGGAGGGATTTATCAGTTCTGGGATGTTTTAGAAATTCATGTTTGCTAGTATTTTACATGTTACTTCTTGCAGTGATTTTGATCTTGAATGCATACTTCAATGCTCACTTTAATTATGTGTTGTTAGTAAGTTAATAAACCACTTCAAACTTGATTTAACTATGTAAATTGAGCAATTTTTCCTTCAGAGAGGAATTTTGCTGGTCAAATCTGAGCTTGTGGTATTGCACATGGCAAATATGGTTGAGGACAAAAAGGAGCAAAAAGGAGCAAAAGGGAGCAAAAAGGAAAGGAGAAAGTTAAGAGGTCTTTTGTAAAGTAATTTATGTTTTCTGACATAGCGAAGTATTTTCATCTTGTTATGATTATTTTTATGATGAGTGACATGTTTTTCTCATTTACTACAGCATTGTCTTCTCAAAGCTCCATTGGAGTGTCCATGCATAAACACAGCTTTAGCAGGACACACTGTTGAGATGCTCACCATCCAGACTGCACAGCAGCAGCTGTTGCTGAGGTCTCCAGTACACAGCTGTCTGTGCTCTCCCCACGCAGCCTCACTGCAAAAAAGGTAGAGCAGTGCGGGCTGGAGTCACACCTCTGATTGCAGACAAAGGTCTTCAGGGCCCTGAGTGCTTGGAAAGGTCATTCACCAAAGAGTAGGGCTGGAGTTAATTATGTCTCTAAGGCTGAGATGCCTTATTCAATTACAGCTCTTGTCAGTCAGGGGTTTTTTTGAGAGTTTTAATGAGTCCTGTAATTTTTAGAGTTTTTCCTTTTAGATAAACACAAATACTAGAAGTCAAATACATCTCCAGACAAAAGCACAGCTGCCACAGACTTTCTGTTTGTAGCAGTTTGGACACATTTAAATTTGGTAAATAGCAAGCTTGACCTAATGCAGACAAAGTAACTGAAGTCATTCCTTTATAAAATGGATTTTAATTAAATACTAAGCTGAACAATTTAGTTATAATTAACTTTGTTGTTGTTTGTTATATATGAAATAGAATATTTTCTGGAAAAAAAAAACCAACGTAACCCTGATGTATAGGGCTGGTACTTCTGCTAGAGAATAGCACTGTCAGCAGGAGGAGCACAGTCCGTTTTGCCTGTGCCTCTCACTTGCATGTTGAAAAGCCTGAGCAGACACATCCCTTCTCACAGAAAAATGGGAGGGAAATTTTGTGCAGGTGGATTTTGTATGCTGCCTTATTACAGGATTTCTATGTGAAATAAAAAAAAATCTGAACTTACAACAAAGCCTATTTAAAGGTATTTGGGGTACTATTACATGTTTTATTTTTGTTACATTTCTGCTTTGCAGACACCAGGAGCCCCTTTAGCTGGGATGAGGATAAGGAAGGGATCCCACCTAATGTCGCAAAAACAGGCCCAACACTAGTCAATGTAAACCTCAGTTGTTCCCGGTCTTTCTCAAACCCTCAAGAAGCAGCTTGTCAGATAGATTTACAACAAACAAAAGAAGCTAGAACATCCTGAAGTTAAGTTGGATCTTATAAGAAGTCTACAATTGTGTTCATCTAACTAAAATTATGTGAAATGCCTATTATGATGTGAAAAAAGCTAGGCCTTGGTAACAGCTTCTGCAAATTAAATCCTCTTCCTTGTCAGGCAAAGAGAGACCATGCAGATGTAAGATTTTTTCTAATTATCCCCAATTCTGTACAGCTTTCAATAAAATGAAAATTGCTTGTAAGCCATGTGGTATAACTGTGTGGTCCTGCAAGCTGGGACAGACATTTCATTTCCTATGGCTTACTCACAAAGGCAGTTCTGTCTGCAACTCTCTGCAGCAGAGATAGATCCTGGGAAATGGCTGAAGTGTGCATGACTCTTCACTACCTAATGCATGAACAAGTTTCTCAGTAGAACTTGAAGAGCTGTTCAGAAAAACCTCTTGCAATTGCCATAAAAACAAGCACTGTGAATTGACTTGTCCTTAACACATTTTTTAACACAACAAAAATAGGAAACTGGCTTGGAAATAGTTAAAAGATAACTAATGAATTCACTCTTTACAGCTGGCCCTGTGTTAAAGATTTCTGAATTGTAACTCAGCCTGAGGTATGAAATATATTATGCAATTCAGATGTCGAATTATGGAAAAGCATTCCAAGATGAACATGTCTTTGTTTAAGAACTGCTGTCCAATGAAGCAACATCCATAAACTCTTAGCTTTTTTGTCCTAAACCAGCAATATCATTACAGCCTTTGGAAAATGCCAGAGTTACGGGCTCCGTATGATCACTCCATAGCTTTTGTAATGCGCGTTAGATGCTGCAGTGATAAAAATTATTACTACTGAAATCCTGAATGGACAGATTAAGCCATTATTAATGCTGAATATATGAGAAGAAAAATAATGAAGGTAGAACAGGAACGAGAAAATTAATTTAAATTTAAATTTATTTTAATTTAAAATAAGAAGTTGACATTCTTCAGCTGAGATTTACCAGTGTCTTTGTGACTGACCTTGTGTGTTTTAGTCCTCATATCTTCTCATAAGAAATGAAGAACATATGGTTTACTGCAGAGGAAGAAATTCTTTTCAGCTCATTAACTGACATGCATCATAAGTCCATACCACAAATTAGATCACATGCTAATAATTCATACCTCATCCTACCGTTCAGCCCTGTATATCATACACTCCTCTGCCCTGAACCCCCTGTGTGTAAGCACATGCCTTCATATTTGCATTGTTCTTCTCTAGATCAACATGAAAAAAACCCACCTTTTTGTAAGAAGTAAACACCAAGTTAAAAGGATAAGATCAGATTTAATCTATTTACAGTTGCTACTATTTTTTATTTCTGCTGTCAGTTCTCACTTAATTTTCCCATCTTCTCTTCCTGGCAGGAATTGCCAAAAAACAGGTGGAAGAATTGCCAATCACAGCCTTTTACTGTCAAAATGTAGACAAACCTACCCCACAGACCTGTGTTCTGTTTTCCTATACCAGAAACAAAATTCAAGTCAAAAGAAGTGAGTAGGGTGTTTTTTCCCCAGGCAAAAGAATAGCCTTCATCAGGAACCAAGAGAGCCACAGTTTTCCAAGTTACTGGAAGCTGTGTGCTTACAGCTGGTCAAAACTGACCCGTCATTAACACAGCTATTTATATCACTAGGAAGCTAGACCTCAGTAACAAATAAAGAAGGAATACATTCTGAGAAAATACCTGTCCCCTGAGTTTAGACAGTTCATAGAATTGGTAGTGCAAACCCACCCAAGAGGCATGATCTCGTGGTGCCAGTGTTGCACTAAGTCAAAACACAGCCTTTTCCTAAAGACCCTTCCATCCAAATGTGTTGCACAAAAACAAACCCTGTATTCAAATTGAGAGTGTGAAGGAGAAAAGCTTGTTCACAAAGCGTTCATAGGGATTAATTGTAGGAATAATGTGACACGTTCCCCATGGCAAGTCTCCTGATGTCATGGAATTACAAGAAGATGAATTTGGCCCACTTCCCAGCCAACACTCTTTTATAAGAGGCTTTGTTGTGTGAAAGTGGGATATGTGGTTCGGCCACAAAAGGGACCAAAACCAACATCCAAATTACGGCCTCTGTTATGCAGAGTCTCTCCTTCAATATGGAGATTAATCCAGTTTGCTTCTGCCAAGCATCACAATGGAATTACTGGCAGGCTGAGCTAACAAAATGCCACTGGCCAGCACTACAACACGCAGGCTGCATTATGCTGCAAATGCTCCCATCAGCTGTCCAGCAGATGTGACAATACACAAGCCAAAACTTTAAGTAAGGGAAAGGAAAAGCTCTTGTGTTCACCTATAACCAGGATTTCAGTTTGGTTCAAAGCTAGTGCATTTCATTATCAATTATTTAGTGTACTTAGAATTCAAAACTAGAGTAAGCAAAATATTCAATGCAAAATTGATGGGTGTAATTTATACAGTATCTTTCTGTTTTAAAAATGTCACTTTCCAATGACACTTCAGTATTTCAGTAACCATTGCTTACATTTCCTATCACAAACATCATCACAGACTGCAGCCCTGCTTCCAGCTGGTGGGTAGAGACAGTTTCACTTATTCACGGTAGGCTTCTGTTCACATTATCTTTTCAGTTTCTGAAGATCGAATGTGCTTTTCTCACCTGCATTTTCACATCTCAGATCAGAGCTACATTTGCCAGAGAGACACGTTCCTTCAGGGAGTCATGCTAGAATGATGTTTGTCTGTGGTGCAGTAATACAAGTAATAAGCAGGAGAGAACACAGTGCAGGTGTAATAACAGGAAAGTTGCACAAGTGCCTGTCTCAGAAGCAGAGGATGCTCTATGGAATGCAGAAAGCCACAGCTTTTGACATGGCATCCTGCAACCCAAATCCAGTCTGTGAAATAAAACCAAGTGGTCATTAAATAAGTCCAGTGAAATGCAGCCCCACAGGTCATGCAGGCAGAAGGAGCTGCTCTGCACATCAGAGCTCCCTCTCCAGCTTGCGTATTCCTCATTTTTCCCAGCCAGCCCCCCAAAACCTGTGGGAGAGGCCCCACTAGGCTGCCTGTAGCTGGGGGGACCTATTCAATGCCACTGAACTAGCCCAGGGAAAAAATATGCTAGAATTTGCATGTGTTAAGTGATAAAGCTTTATTTGCAAATTCAATTCTAGACAGTGCAATGTGCTTTCTCTTTCCAGACGGTTTAATTTCCTCACCTAATCTTCCCATGTAGAGGTGTCCAATTAGGAAGGTAAAATATAATCTGCTCATTAAAGGGAAAATTTTAGCAAAGACATTTAAGAATCTCAGTAAGGCAGGCAAGATGAAAATACATTATAGTTGGCTAATGGTAAAAATAATTGAAAGAAAAAAATAAAATCTTAAAAGACTGAAGTGTAGTTTGAGACTAGGCTAAGGGAGACAAAAAAGTCAGAAACCATAGAAGAGATAAGACAAGTCCAGAATATGAAATCCAGGTTCAGGTACTAATGTTTCCAATTATACAGCATACAACAACTCCCACGCAAGCTACTAACAGTTTTTGATTTCACTTCATCCTGTACTCTGGGCAAGCCTTAGACATTTAATCATGTCAGATTCTGGTTTACCACGTTAAGTGTGTAAACTCAAACACTTGAAAATTTTGATACATCTGGACAAGATCTGGCTTTGAGTGAGAGAAATAGCGCTGTAGCTGGGTGTATGCTTTCCATTTGGAAACTGAATAGTTAATAATCCTTCACACTTTAAAAAGTCCTTTTTTTCCCTTTCTGGAATAAGAAGATCTGAAACATTTGTTTAAAACACAAAACAGCTGAACACTCATAGCACTGCAGAAACATGTTAAACCTCTGCCAGGTTTACCTCCTCCGTTCCCACTTCAGTGCACACAGAACAGGCACTGAAAGGCTCCTGAAAAACATTGTAGAAAGAATATTTTGTTGCTGCACACTTGGGACAAATTTTACAATAGTGCAAAAGCTAAGTGGTAGGTTTGCTTTAGATACCTGAGAAGTGTTGGTATCTGCCACAGAGTTCCAGCATTATGATAAGGGGATGACAGTAAAAAAAAACCAAATTATTGTATTAGTGAACCAGCTGGTTGTTTCTGACATGGGTTTAATGCAGTGCAGTCCAGACAGAAAGGACAGAGACACCGCAAAAGAGCGGCAATTAGCTTTATCTGTTGGTTCCGTTCCTCAACTCCACAAACCTATTTAAGGGCAGGGATCATAGCATGCAAAATGCATCTCCCATGCTTATTCAAGCTATATAAAAATGACAGGCATAATCCTATCTTTCCTAGGAGGAAGCTAGCAATGGCCAGCATTGGTGCTCAAAATGTCTTTGGAGGAGCAGCAGTACTTTACTGCTGCAAGGGACCTCAATCCATGGATTACACTGCCTAGCAGGATGCCTAGCAGGAAGGTTTATATCCCTTCTAGAGGCTGCAGAGAGGTTTCAGAGCTGCCACCCAGATCTGAGACAGTGAGACAGTGATAGGATACTGGGGAAAGAGAGTGACAGGATACTGGGGAAGGTAACATTGCTGCTGGACCTCAGTTTCTGATTCGATAGGTGTGTTGACACTTCTTGGCATTTTTGGAGTCACACCAAACCATGGCTCAAGAAAAGGGGCTGCAGGTCTGCAACTTGTAGAGAGTCCTCTCATACAGCATCTCGGGGGCTGCTCTGGGGCCTGGCAGTGGAGAGACAACTCCAGCTCCCACCTGTGCAGCTGTCGTTGGGTTGCAGACATGCCAGTGACTATCTGGTTGACCTCTCTCCTCTCCTCTCCTCTCCTCTCCACTCCTCAGAAAGGCAATGCTGAAGACTTTCTATAAGTCTATTCCTAATTTGTTGGAGTATTTTGTAAACAAGCAATTAAAGGCTTCTTGAAAACCACTTCTGCTGCCGGAAGGATTCAGTCCCCATCGCAGTATTCATACGATGCTATCACCACAGCAACCAAGCCTGTAAACAATGCTGGTGATCATGGATAGCACACCAGTACTTGGTTTCTCAATCAGAAACAAAAGCTTTGCCAGACTGTATTTCTTTCCTGTCTTTGCAGGCTCCCTGACTGAAATGCTATTTGGGTGTTTTGCTCTGGAGCGTAAGTACATTAGTTCTTTGACTGACATAAGATGTGAGAAAGAGGTTAAACTGCAGTGCTCCACCAGGTCATCTGGTTAGAACTTGACATGTTATTTCTGTGTTAGCAGTGCATACCTGCCAGCATAATGACAACACATTTTTTAACACACATGGGTCCTGTTCCTTCTGAAATAAGACAAAACTAACATTTAGTTATGGTATCTACAGAGTGGGATCAGTCTTTTGAGTTCCTCATAAAGGAAATCTAGGGAATTCTGCAAAATCCATAGTATATAATGTTCTACAGAAATATTTCATTCATCTGCAACCTGAAAACTATATACATCTGAAAAGATGATCTTTTTAGAGAAAGATGACTAAATCTCACTTGAGAAGAATAACCCCAATCTGTTCTTTATAACTTAGAACGAAGGGTTATTTTGGCATTGACTCCTGCAGAGTGTTAATATGCCTGAGGCAGCTGTATAGTACTGATAAAAAAGCCTGAAAAAGGTGAGGGTCTAATCTGCTGCCTTAAAACTCACTTCAGAACTCCCAATATGGGTGAGAAATATCATAGCCAGCAGTGAGAGTCATCTAACCTAACCCTAGATAAGCACAGTGTAGAAAACCTTACACTGACACAGCTTATCTTAATGACTATTTGCAGCAATTTTATGTAAAGTAGGATGTCTAAAATCAAGTTGTCTGTTATTCTTCATTGGTCAAAGAGACCTTTAGAGTGACTAGCTCTGGTTTAGACATTTACATCTTAGAACTCAAAGTCATGGAGAGAAGAATCATTCCTCTGCAGCCGTTTTTGGCACCAACAAGTTTATTGTCTAACCATTCAATACACGGATTTAAGAGAAGCTCTCCACTCTGAAGCCAGTTAGAACTGATTTGGATCAATCTATTCAGGCTGCAGCTGGAGAGCTATGGTACTTTCTGGGAAGATGATGATGGTCCATTCTGGGAAGATTTATTGAATGGGAAATAATAATTTTTTTTTCTTGTTTTGCTCACTGAATTAAAAATTCTCCTTCAGCTCTCTGAGTCCTTCCTCAGTGCAAGTAATTCCAAGAATTAAATGCATAAACTTTGGTGGAATTAATCTGGGCATAATTATTTTGGACCTCTTGCAGGATGTCTTTTTAACTCCAGTTCCGTGAATCTTGTGTCCTCCGGATGCAGACATTCATGGGATAAACCAGATAAAAATCTGCAAGCCTTAAGGAATGAGAAGAATTCACCAATGCAGATTTTAGGACTATACAGAGTGAAATGTGTCTCTGGATTTTTTGGGGACAAATGGTTAAATATGTATGATCTTTTTTCTTCAGCCTTGCTGGTTTCCTATGATTATATCAGATGTCAGATAGTCTTAAAAAGTTTACAAAACTTGATGTTTTCATAAATTTTAGTTCTATTTCTTTCATCAGTTCAGAAAGCAAGTTATACATTCCCCATTTTATGTCTTCCTCTACAGAAGGGTAATAATGCCAGGTGCTTTGAGTGATTAGCTACAAAACATGAATCACGATTACCGAATCATTAAAGTGAGAATTTCATAAACAGCCTTCAGTCTGAAGTTTATTTATGGAAAACTACTCCACAACTTCTTGTAAATAGCAATTGTCAAGAAAGAGAAAAACTCAGGGTTTTTATTTGCAAATCAAATGCAGGTCTGATTTAAAACAGAACAGTGATTGTAATAACCAAACTGAGCAAATACATTATCTACTGAGGGCTCTCTTCCTTCAATAAAAAATACATTCTTAAATTTCAACTGATTGTTTCCTAATTTGCATGTTAAGTGTGTTATTTTAAACACCTGTAAAAGACTGATCATGCATACCTGATGTTCATTTTAGTTGTAAGACTACATAACCTAGCTAGTTTAAGCAGCATCTGTTACAGTTATGTCTTAGTAAAGGCCATTGACTTAATGGCTGAGAGATTAATTTTAAATTATCTTTCACGTTTCATGTATCTCTTCCACAGACATTACTACTCTTTCTGATCTGAACAGTGAGCAAATGCGACATTCACACAATGACTTTAAAGTTGTCATGATTAACCAAACAGGAGACATGAACAGAAAAAGGAAGCATTGCACTATAGAACTGCAGGAAATAGTTAATTTGTATTTTTCAGAGACTGCTAACATAATTCCATTCCAGATGGCAGCGAGAGTGCAAATCTGTTCTGTTCTGTGAGGATATGGGTGTTATAATAGGCTCCAGTGGATCAGATTTATTTTTCAATGTTTTTTTTTTTTCCCACAGAACACTTTAACCATTTCAGTCAACAGCTATTTTGTTTTACATGCTCAGTATGAAGTATTCGTGTAAGATACTGTGTGTCATTACTCTTCACAAAATGCCATACCAAGGAGATGATTCCTCTCCAGGGGCATTTCCTCTTAGAAGCTGATAAATTGATTACTCTGTTCCATGTAGGCTCTTCTCTTAAAGCCAGGAAGTTTAGGAAACAGACTCTCTTTCCACAGCCTTTTCCCTCCTTTGTCTCCTTCATTGATGTTCCACCTTCAAAGGATTTTTTTCCTGTATAAGGATTCCAGTGTCCTCACACTTCTCAAAGCAAGAAAGCCTAAGGATTACTTCTCCTTCCCTCTGTGATGCTCCTCAGTCTCCTTGGTGGCTAGGATCTCTGTAGCTTTACAAAAATTCTGGTCTGGTAGTCTTCATTTCATCCCTGAGCATCAAAGTCCTACGGAAAACATGAGGCTATTTGCATGGAGTAGATTAGTGTTCTTCATTCTTTTTCAGCCAGTTCACTCATGTCTCAATGCAAAACAAAAATAAAGATTGTGAAACCTTGATATTTTAAATGTAAGAGGGATACTGATTTCACTACACAGACCCCAGCACTCTGCACTATCTGTCCACAGCCGCACAGTCCCAAACCCATCCCTCAGCACCCAGCACTGTTCTGCTTTCCGAGGCTCCACCAGTCAGGAGTTTTCTCTCACACCTTCCTAGTTCCCTGTTCTAAATTATGTCACTCTAGGAAAACTGCTTTCAATACAGAACACGGTTTTTCTTGCATCAGGATCTTAATGAAGCATCACAAAATGGAATATATTTTGTAAAGTCTCTGGACTACCTACTTTGTGGTAAGAGCCAAGAATCTGACAAATATCTTGTATATGTGTTGAGAGACAAACAAATGAGAACGAATTTCACTCCTTCCAGTTAGCTGCACCTCACCACACAAAAACAACCGTTGTGGTTTCAAAATACTGTCTATATTTTCCGTCCTTCTTTTCTTTACTTTATTGAGGATTTTTTATTTGTGTTATAAGCCAGTTGTCCAATATGTGTTTTAGAATTGCCTTCAAAGGACTCGTCTGATACGGAAAAGAAGAACTGTGGTGTGCATAAGCGTCTGTTCTGCTTTTGAATGGTACATCAGAGAGATATAATTCCTTACTCCACTGTAAGGTAACCTGAAGAGTCCTCAAGAAAACTAGCTTAGCTATTTAATTTCAACCTGCTAATGTTTGACAGAAGACCAATGACATTTAATTAACATATTGATTAGCATATCTATATAAACTAAAAGCAAAATAAAACTAGTTTGCTTTAAGGTAACATTTGTTCTGATACAAAGCAAATACTGATACTAACAGATTAATAAATGGTTCAGTAAGCACTGGAACTTGCAAACATGGCATGTGTTAAAAACAGGAGAGCTGGGAGCAGAAGACAGCTGTCATTCTCTGGACCTACTCAGTAACAATTAAGAGGTAATTGTGATATAATTATATCTGGGTTTATTTTGTTAACTTGCATTTTTTTCATCACTTTTTCAAATTTGCAATATTTCTTAAGCATGTACAGATTTTTACTCAGAAATTAAGCTTCCCATAATGACCAGAATATTGAAGGATTAAATCATAATGTTCTCACTATACGGAAGCTTGGACAAGGAGACCGGCTGTCAAACCAGTGAGAAATCTTTGTTCTTCTCTTAAATAAGTTGAAAAAAAGAAAGCACAAAAGCACAGTCCCAGCTTCACTTTTATTACTGTATAACTATACTGGCAATTTTTACTATAAAATTTCAAGCAACTTTAATGTGTCTCTTTTTATTAAAATAATTAAAAAAAACAAACTACTGAAAATGAGTGGATTGTACTGCAAATGTACATGTCCCACATAGTTTATGCCATACTATTAAGGATTTTTTTTCTTCTTCCTTTAGTGGATTCTCTCAGTTGACTTAAAGTGAATTAAATTTTATAAGTAATGTTAAGGACATGTCTCTGACATAGCAGTTGCTTACACACTGAAAATTCTCATGTACATATGTCTGTACCTGGAATTCTGTTCCAGATTCAGATACTGATTTGAGTGCTACTTGTTCCCTCATAAAGCTGAATTCAGGTAGTAAATCTGACTATGGAGTGATGAAGTATTTGACATTGATTTTAAAAACAGGACTATAAAAAGTAGATGGAAAGAAAAGTAGGGATGTTTCTCTCAAACACTTGTTGAAATTTCTAAAATATTTAATTGCAAAGAGACCTGAGATACTCATACAATATATAAAGAAATAATATATTTGTCTAGTTTGATAATGGAAATTGTAGGGCAGTGTATTGCAACTAACCAACTGATTATTCTGCTTCTCTGCAACTTTGCATTTTGTTACATTTCAGAAAACGCAGTTGTGCTTTAGTATCTGTTCATCCATTTCATCATTAGGATGCTCAGATGCCTCCTAAAATACCAGTCATTGTTTACAGAAATAAAAAATTATGTTTTCTGATGGCTGCCAAGTGGCTAATTAACGACACAAGTATACCCCAATTTAGTTTTTTCAAGGGTTTGTTTGCTTGTTTTTAGTACTTATACTAAAATAATTACTTCTTAAGCACTAATTTGAAAAGAACAAATTTCACTGTGGACAAAAATGTTGTTAGTATGCCTTCAAAAGTAAAAATGTAGTGTACTTCCTCTGGGTTTTTTAACACTGCAGAAATATATCTCAGGGATGAATGTACTTGTGTTGTGATCAGATAGGATCCCGGAAAATGGTAATTATGAAGAGTAAAAAAATTCTTTCAGAAGTAAGTGTATCAGTAAAAAGAAACCAGAGGTGTTATAGAACACTGATGCATGCTGCATGAAGGGAACCATTTGCCTCTCCAGGGACAATAAACCACACCACACTGAATAATGAGGCAGGGAATGGCAGTTGATATGGTTGCAACACCATTTCTTGGTGGACAGGGTGTTAGAGATGGCATTGGTTGATTCATACAACACACATGATGAGTAGATGGATTTCACTTTCTACTTTACTATATAATGTTATTTTAAACATGCATGTAAAGTGAGTTGGAATTTCTTGGCAACGGATTCAAATTATGTCCAAAGTTGTTTAAAGTGGAGAAAAGGATTTATCTAATTAACATGTTTCTCAGAAAGACATTCTTATAATGAGAACAATTTTACAGGAAAAGAAAAGTTCTTTTTTTACTTGCCTACCTACACTGCTGCACTCTTACCTTGTTTTCTTTAACTGAAAATACAGCTCTCATTCTCCCATCACAAGCAGACAACTGCAATCGGTGGCAAACAGTGAAGATTAGAGAACATGTATACTTAGAGGCTATGGAAAAATCTTGCTATTCCACTTTTTGTGAGTGGAAAGCAGTGAGAAATGGCACTAAGTTACCAGCAGTGATTCAGCAGTGATGAGGAGCTATTCTCATAAACTAGAAATTGTGAAATAGTAACAAGAAAAATGTCATTTAAAACTTAACATACAAAGTTGTCACACTTTATGCAATATTGCACATACACAATACATGAAGGATTTAAGGGCTCTAAAGCACTATAAACTTTCTGTTGGGTTTCAGGTTTCTTTTGTTATCACATCCAACAAAAACTGGGTTAAATCTTCATGGTCCAGAAAAAAGCACTTTCTGGAGTCTGTGTTTTCCTGCTGCTGGGTATCAACAGTGGGAATCTTCTCCAAATCCACAGATATCTTCTCCAAACAGATCTATGAGAGAATCCTTTACAGAGGGAAACAGGTGGTGTTTATACAAAGGGTGAGTATGGGCTGCCTTTGGACTGAATGGTCCTTACAGTCATGGACTGCTATCATTGTTTGCATAAGCAAGAAGGAAATTTGTTGAAGTCCATGGGAGATTAAAGTTTCATACAAGTTTAATCCCACAATACCGAATATTGTGAATATTCAGTTCTGAGTTCAGAATACCGAAATGTTTGTGACAATTGCCCCTGTTCACAGAGACTTGGCACTGTCCAGAGCAGAGTCCCACCACATTCCCAGAGTTGTCTGCAGGTCCCTGCACTGGGGACCCTCATGGAGTTGTGGCTACAGGCCATGCAGCGGTCACTCAAAAGAGGACAGAAAAACATTTCACAACAGATTCAGGGCAGCACCTTCCCACAGGTATCAGGGCCAGCTCTCTGTGAGCCGCTGCCCACTATCTGTCTGCCCTGAGAAGTAAGGCACAAGAACTCCCACCCTCTGCATGCAATCCTTGCTCAACTACTATTGTCAGAGCCTTGAAATGTTGGGATTAAGAAGTAGGCAGGAGATCATCTGCAGAAGTGGATCTGGGAGCATGTTGTCACCCAGAAAGGGTCAGTCATTCTGATCTATTCAGACTGCACTGAACTGTACCATTGCTGTGCTTCGTGACCTGACATGGGAGAAAAGCAGTGTGGGTTGCATGGAGTCATGATCCACGTTGTCTTTGTAGTGTTCACCCTCACCGCAATCCGAGTCCAGACAGAGGAAAAGGTAACAGAGTACCAGCATAGAAATGAACAAATAAAGGCATCAAGGCCCATAAAACATGAGATATTCTGTATCCAGATAATATTTCTATTTGGTACTTCTGTACCTTCTGGCTTCTGTACCTATTTTTATGTTCATTCTCTCTTGATTGAATCTGTACCAGTGTTCTTACATGCTGACCATGGATGCTGCTGTGACCTGGTTACAAAAGATGCAGCTGGACTGAGTAGTCCTTCTGGGAAAATGGAGGGTAAATCCATCCAGCCACACACTGGGAGGGGCCAAAGAGCTTAATTTAAATCTCATTTCTCATCTACATGGTCCGCCACTGGTCAATATCATTTAAGCTTCTTCTAGCAGGATGGATTCGAGAAGTCTCAGCAAGTTAATCAAAGAGAAAACCATTAAATATTGCTAAATATATATCTACATATATATGTAATATAGACTGCAAAACAGCGGCTAGGAAAGTACAAAGAGAAAACAGTTCGTACAATTGCCTTGTTACATAACATATTCTTCACGAGACATCCACTTGGTTACTCTGAGAGACAAGACCTTAGGTGTAGCCTAGAATGGTCACTCTAATATTCTTAAGGTGTGGGAGTTTGTTATGTAAAATTTGGTCCTCTGACAACATTGATTTTGTCATTTGAGTAGCAGTGGCAGAGCAGAAGCCCTTGGCAGGGTAAACTGTTTCTATAAATCACAGGTCTTGAAAAGCGTGAGTGTTTCAGCAATGCTGCTTATCACCCAACTGGCTGTCCACCAGTCATTTAAGAGGAGGGCAGTTTCTGGCTGAAGCTATAGCTATGCATGTGGTCCTCCCCTGTTAAATCCTTTCAGTGAGATTCATTTTAGATTCCGGAGAGCAATCTTTCTGGCTTACAACTCACTGGCAAAAGAGATGGTCTTTTGATGAACTAAAAAGGCTTTAGGAAGTTAACCAGGATGTAGCTGATGAAGCGACGTTAGCCTATGCACCAACCTCCACAGGTGATGAGGACCCTGCCAAGCCTGGAGTTTTGGTTTATGCAATTCAAGGGGGTACAGTGAGGAGCTGTGACACTCTGTGCAGCTTTCTCAGGGCTTCCAACTCTCCTAGCCCACACAGAAGAGGTCATCACAGTATTGACACAGTCCAGATATTTGAAGAATTCGCCTTCAAGGGAGTTCAGTGACCACTCTCAAATAAGAATGCAGACAGACTTGTGGAGCATCTCTGCTGAACTGGGAAATTTCAAGCAAATTTCACTTCTCTAAATGCTGAATGGGCCTGATCTTCAACATGCTGAAACAAATTTGACTTTCTTAATATACATTCAATTTAATTTATTAAGAAACAATTGAAATTACACATTACAGGGTGTTCTTTTAAACATAGTATAACAGCTAGTTGCTCTGAAAAATTCCTAAATTAAGAGCTGACTGAAAGAAAAAACTTTTGATAATAGCTTTCATCATTCTGTGGCTTTTGTCTGTCTTCTTCCTCCATTCATAAAACAGTGGATTATTAAAAGGTGCTAAATGTTGCCATAAGGTCATCTGACCATATAATCTGAGGCAACAGTTAGCCAAAGAAATGTCTCCTTCTGACAGCCAAAGTTGTTCTAGTAATATGAGCAGCATAACCTGACAAGAACCCCGTTTTCTTTATGTCAATACATACTTGTGATGTTGACTGTTTTTAATAGGACTTCAGAGATTAGAGTATTAAATTAAACACAATAGATAGAAATGCTAATGAGAGCTACAGGGAAATGAAGAAAAGTTATTTGAGAATGTACCACACAAAGAAGAAATATTAAAATATAATACACTTTTCTGTCTGTGAAATACATCAACCATAACAGCATTTCACAGAGAAACTGCTTACAATTACTCATCCAAATGAGTGAGATAGCATTGTCTCAGAAGTAAATAACTTATGTGCAAAAGCTTTCATCAGTGTAAATTTGTTGATAACACCCTTTTGTCCAATATATATTCAATTTGATATCTCCAGAGTGATGAATGACTTATGTCTGTGCATATTCTCAGCTTCATGGGTTCTGATGCCCAAATCTCATTAAAAAAGATTAAACTTTCAAGGATTAAATTCTCCTATATGCATTCAAGACGGCATCCACTAATTTATTGTTATTGGGGGGTAACAGTAATTGCCTTTGGCTTAGTTGCTTACTTGGCAGAGGGAGGAATTTTTTGAAAGGAGGTATTTCTGCAATCTGTTAGTGGAGGAATTGCTGTTTCATTTTTTTATGACATTAGTGTACCATTCTGAGGTACAAAGGAAAAATAATTTCACTAAGAGGCTAGAGGATTAGTTATTAATGTGTTTTTCATGAGGTATGGGTCTCAGAAATCACATCACAAAGGTGCAGTTGAGGAATTCATAGAGCAAAAATAAAAGTTGATTCAAATAAAAGTCTCTGAAGTAGACTTTGGAACATTAGCATAATAACTCTCAGGTTTTATTCATATGTCATAGATTTTAGAGGCAAAGTTTATCCATAAAATAAAATCTGTTGGGTTTCTAGCTCCTCTTCTCTCAAAAGACTTACCTTAAAGGAAGTAAGATGGCCAGCCAGGCTAGGGCAAGGAGAGTCATGAAAATCCCTAAGATAATTATAGGGGAAAGGTCTGAGCAGCAACTCATTATGTTTGATCAATATTAGGAGTGTCCCAAAATTAGGGGATCTGGCACATGAGGGGAAAGATCGTGGAAACAGTGATGGCTACAATGAAAAGGGGTAAGGGGGAATGTAAGGAGAATTAAAGCATAAATAAGGAGATACTGCACTGGAAAGAACAAAAGAAGTAGGGGAAGTTAGAACGGGAGAAAGGAAAACAGACAACAAAATAAGACAAAAAGAAAAAAATAAAGAGAAGTCAGCTGAAATAGAGTGAAGTGAATAGGATGGTGTCTCACATCAGAAAGTATGGCAATATTGAACAGAGAAAATTGTGAAGGCACACTTCAAAAAGCAGATCAGAAAAAATTGGACAAAACTTGGTCTTTTTTCCAGAGGGATTTTTTTTCCTGGATTTCTCTTTGCCATCTATCCAGCAGCTAGTAGACCACATAATCCCTTTATAGGACACTTAATCTGGAAAAACTAACATGGGTGATTTAAGATTTTTCAGATTTGAGATAATAAACTACCAACTGGAAACTGGGATGAGATGAAGGGTGAAGCTGCTCATGAAACTGTAGGAATAGGACTGGATAAAACCACTGAGAAAATTCTGCACTACTGACAGCTATCTTGTCTGTCATGGGCTCTCTAGGTGCTAGCTGTAGGAGATCTCACAGCTGGATTCAAAAGCAGTTACTTATTTGATTTTAAAAGCCTTTTTTGCTTTTAAAAGGATTTTAGGGCATTTTCAGTGCCTTTCAATCCATTTAGGAGGCCTTGTTATTTTTCCTTCCTAAACAATCAGAGGAACAAGCCTGAAATAACAAGTGGCAAGAGCATTATAACAAAAAGAAAAAAAGCCAAGCAGTGAAGAACCTTTAGTCCTGACAGTTTCAGTGCCATAGATACAAACAGTAATAAAGTTTTAGGAACATGCAGGTTTATTTTCAGAAATTATTTTGAATTATAATTACCTTAATGAGTGCACTAAAGCAAAGGCATAGCATTATGTAAGAAATGCCAGATGGGAGACATAATCAAATTTGCTGATGAAATCATTTAAGAGAGAAAACAATAATCCCAAAGGTGAGTATACTGAAATAATGACTTCTGTTCATGGAAAAGAGGTACAAACTCCTATATCCTAAATTATGAAAAAAGGGGTTATGGCTTTTTATCTGAATGTATCACTGACGTATGTTAATCTTTGGGTTTTGAGGTGAGTTGCTGTTTTTCTTTTCATAAAATAGATCTTATTGAGTTCTTACAATGTGCATTTCTTTCTAGTATCTTACAAAAAGCCCAGAATCATTAATATTAGATGAATGTTCAAAGGCATTTTGAAAAGGAGATTTTTAATTCACTTTGTCCTTCTATTTACAGTTTAATTTACATAAGTAAGAGTAAACTTAACCAAATCTTGAGGTCATTGTGCACTAAAGATCCAGCCAGTAAAAAAAATTCCATAAATAGATCAAAAACATTTAAGGAAATCAGATTTAGGTATTGAACTGTTCACATAAGAATCCAATGTGTTCTATCTTTCTGTTATGAATTATGTGCACTTGTTTACATTAATGTCAGAGATAAACAGCTGCAGCTTTGAGCTTCTTTCCTTAATGCATGCAACCCATTGTCTCATAAATCATACTTTAAATGTGCATCTTAGCATTATTTTGCTAGACAAAGAAGGTAAAAGACACAGAAATCAAGAACAAAAAAAACCTGGCAGCTCTGAAGCCTTTAACCTGGCTGTGTCTCTACCCGCTTTCTCAATTGCACAAGTTTTTGCAAAATCAGCATTCAGCTTAAAACCTGATTTAATAGGGCTAATCTTCAGTTCCCTTTTTATCTGCAGCCTCTAATTCACCTTATCAAGAGTTGAGTGGTTTTCACTTTTAGGGCACTCCCATTGCATAAAAAAAATCAAGAATGAAGTATTAAGAAAGAGGGAGCCAGCTGCAGTCTTCAGATACATTTCAGTCTGTCGGGTGTCCCACACACCTAACACAGCACGCACTGGTGTTAGCCAAGCTCGAGAACACAGGCTTCAGAGCTTCTGGGAAATACAGGCAGAAAATAGATACGAAACTCTCTGGAGCTCTAAACAGATTGGTAAGGTTGATGCCCATGAAAACGGGGTCCGGACAAAGAAAAACCAAAAAAGGTTCAGTCACAGATCATGTTTGCCCCTCCCAGGTGACCCAGGTCACCTCCAGATGTCGGAGGCAGATGGTCCCAGTCTGATGCCCCAGGCACTGCCTGAGGTCAGCCTGCAAGCTTGCCCAGGGGAAGGGGCAGGAGCAGGACACAGGTCCTCGCTAAAGAAAGTGCTCTCTGGCAAGGCTCCTCCTTTATGAAGAGCAAACCCTACCTCTGCAGATCCAGCCAGTAACTCCCCCCAATACCCACTCACTCCACTCAATACCCAAGGCAAGGAGCCTCATGCTGGAACCTGGAGGCTGGGGACCTGGTGAGAAGGCAGCTGAGTGTTCAGTGGGGAATTCGAGAAGGCAAGACCTGATAGATCTAACAGCATCTGCAGGAAGGGAATCTGCAGGTTCAAATCACCACTTCCACTTAGGAGGGGTTCAGGGAGGTCCCCAGGAGAAGTTCTGAGGGCGTTCAAGCGGCACATTGATTCAGCATGTGCAATGGCAGGCCTCCCTCCTTGAAGGGAGACCTGAATCAGCTTTCTTGGCGGCACACCCAAGAAATGAAGGGGTACAAACACCCCCTGCTCTATTCAGGAATTTCCTTGGTGGTGTCAACTGCTACATTGCCCGTATTTTAAATTTATTTTTTAATTGGGATTCAGTGACTTAAACTGGATCAGAACAACTAAGAAATGTTATGAGTGAGAAAACTTTGTTTACAAAGCCCAACTGACCACTCTGCTCAGCTTCCCTGACAGTGATTTATCCCTGCTCCCTACTGTGAGTGAACCTCAGAAACTCTTCCAAACTCAAGGCAGAGGAATATAATGCAGTCACTGCATTTCCTCCTCATTCATTTTTCCATTACTCTTTTACATTCCAAGCCTTGTTATGGGCAAAAGGGGCTGCACTGTGTAGCTCACCAGCCTGATATTTGCTGTCAGCCACATGCTGACACACACACCCACGTTGTCATCTCCCCAGCTGCGGGACCACAGACACACGAGTGCCTCTGGCCCACGGTCTGAGCTCCAGTGTGCCGCACTCAAACCCCAAACACACATGTGCACAGAGAACAGAGAGCACACACCCAGGAAAGGAGTGAGAAATGGGGTCTAATGAGATGACAGGACAGATCATGCTGGCTGGGCTAAGGGCATGGCCAGACAAATGTACTGACCAGCAGACAGTTCACAGGCAGCTGGCCCCTTATATCCCCTTGCACCACCTCAGGTTGCTCTTCCCAGCATCTCATAATGAGTTCCATCCCCCAGGACAGGGAATCCCCCAAAAAGTCTGTGCAGTGCCCCAGAGAGCCCCATCTCTGGGGGTTCACAATGCTGGGTCTCACCCGACTTGTGGGGTTGATGCTCCTGGGACAGCCCCAGGGGCCTGGGGCTGGTGCTCACGTCTCTGACTGGGACACTGGGACTCCCCCACTGCCTCCATGCCCCTCTGTGTGGGAAGGGCTGAGCCTTTAGCACACACTCTAACAAAAACCAGCACCACCAGTGGGAAGCATTTTGACTGATACTGAATCAAAACAGGTTGGTGCCTTGTGGTCATTTATTCTTCCGCTCTTACACAACAGAAAGAAAAAGGAAATTAAATTTATAAAAAGACTGACAGCACTCTCTCTACTATAAAGAATAATGCTTAAAAGCAGAAAAAGGAGGCTGGAGCGGAAGGACCTGTCATTTGTCCAGATGCACCCTCACAAACTGGAAGCCCACGGCAGTACTGGCGAGGCAGCCAGGCACAGCTAACTGCTAGCCAACGCCCCTGGAGAAAAGGGCTCATATGGCAACTGGCCCAGCTGTGGAGGAAGGACCCCACTCACTCCACTTTCTGAACCACACAGTGATTCTGAACATCTGTGAGGGTGTCCATGAAAAACTCTTGTCCCTATTCTTCCATGCCCAGTTCCCAGACCCCAAACCTGTGCTCCTTTATGTGGCAGGATATACCCCCAAGCACTGCCTTGCTGAGATGGAAAAATGAAGCTAAGCACAACCAAATGGACAGGCTAAAAGGAGCAGGTGCCCCCTAAAGTCTTTTCCAGGAGATACCAGGAGGGAGCACTTAGGAATTGCATCCTAATAATAAAAGAGCAGAGTGGGCCACTGAATCCCAGAGAATGGGCAAGGACACTCAGCAGCAAGGCCAGGCCTGCTCTGAGGAACAGAAGCAGTACTATTTAGTGAAGATTTTACTACAGATTTTTCAGTTTTGGAGCCTCGAGGCTCGTTCCTCTACAAACTTCCTGGTTGTGAAAGGGCACCCAGTGGAAGGCATGCTGCCAGCTGTACTAAAGAGATGCTTCAAAAACACATTGGACAGGGTACAAATGGAGAGAATAGCAACCAGATGATTCAATGCTGGCTGCACATCTTTTTCAGCTGCCAATAGCACAGGGTCTGAGTCAATGAGCTGCAACGGCCTGTCTTGTAAATAATCCTCCATCATTTTTCTCTGCTGCAGAACTACTCAAAGAAAAAAAAAATAAAGAAATGGTATAAGATAGTCCATAATTGTGTTTCCCTTGTAAGGAACAGGACCATTCGCTGTCTCCTGTGCCATTCCTGATGGTATGTTTCTATGGTGCAGAAATATATAAATATATTAGGGTGTCAATGTCCTCTAGGGCTATACCAAAATAAGATTTCAGGTATCATGCGATGGACTGTGTTTAGAAGATTTTGAATTGAATTAACGACATCTTAGTGTTCCCTTCTGAGAACATAGAAAACAGGATGTTTTCTGAATCTAAGGTCTGGATAAAATGCTGTCATTTAAATTCCCTAGTGCTCCAGAGACAGCACGATACAGCCTACTCTTTTGAACAACTCACAACACAGATTTTTCATCATGGAATTGTGTTGGAATGTCTGCATCTCGATAATGGAGCTGCACTGACTCTAGGGTGCCTTTGAACACAGACAGAAAAAACTCCAAGAGATGGGGAGAAGGCACTCTTACAGTAACCATCCTGGAAACATTCTCTTTGGATTCATATCTTTGCTTCCCCTGAGAAAGCCTTTTAGGCCATTTGTGACCTACTGCTAAAAGGAGCTGATGTAATTGCAGAAAGCAGACACAGCATCCAGTGTACCTCTCTAGGGCAGGACTCAGCTGCAAGGTCAGGCAGGGCAAAGCTATGGCAGGACTGGGAAACAGCACTCCTTCAGTTTAGCTGAGGCAGAGAACAAAACTTCACATCTGCACTTAATAATGCTTCTGGGCCCTTGGGTGAGGGTGGAGTTCTCAGGTGAAGCTAGTCAAGACCACTAAGACTCATTGATGCACCTGGGCTCTTGAGACCATTCTCCACTAGCTGTCACTGGGGAATGTGGTGGCCTCTCAGAGAGCTTGTGCCACATCTGCAGCTTTTCATTAACATCTCGGGGACCCGTGGGTCCTCGGATGGTAATGGCCCCCTACACATAGCCAGCTGAGCTAAGCCAGTCAATGTATGGGATTTGTCAGTAAATTAAGATGTCAAAACACACATATCACACAGATGGTGTTATGTTTGAAAATGTTGCTGTGTCAGCAGACTGATAGAAGTTGAATTATTTGCTTGATAAAAAGGATTTGGTGCCATTTGGGATGCTCTTGGGTATCCAAGGTGTCTCTAGGATATCTGTACAGGACTGGCAGACATGACAGGAGCAGTTACATAGGACTCAAGAACTTTGGCAACAAATAGTGCAGGAGGTTAGACAGGATACTTTAATGATGGGTCATCATATTTAGACAATCAAATCACAAGTTATTGCTGTGTTTTAATCTAGAGAACTTTTGGACAGCCAAGCATTTGGTGTTTATGTCAAGATAGTCTGAATGGTGGGTTTGATTTTTCTGACCAGACCTCCCCTTCTCGTACTACTTTAGGCATTAAATTTCATCTAAATCCTAAGAAATCTACTCTTCCTCTTGAGTTAGCCCTCAGAGACACATTGCTCTGCAATTATATTTTACAGTACAATGTCTGGGCTATCTGGGATTGCAGCCTAGACTCACTTTGCCTTGGCATAGCTGAAGAGAGAAGCACTATTGTTCCCAGAACAAATTCTAAAATATTTCCACATTGAGGAGACAGATAAACACAAAATTCTTATAGAAGATCAATGGTGTGAGGAGTGACAACGGGTTTGGATCACTTCTGAGGTGCACCCCCTTGAAATGGTGAAGGTTCAAAGCTCTCTAAAACCTTCTGAAAACACCTTCCTTCAAGGCACTGCAAGTCAGAACTCAAAAAATGCTGTGCAAAAATAGCATTAGGTCGATATTCCTTTAAAGAACCTCGCTGAAGCCATCCCAGCATAATCTTAATTTTCAAAAATACTTAAATATTTCAACCCCTGAAACACTTTACAGGCACTTACGGTTTTACAATAATTATGACATTGTCGATGTTATGTTAATTCTCTCCTTCCGCAGAAGATTCTAATTGTCTTTGGTTCTTATTTAACAATATATGTTCCCAGGACACACCCTTGATTTACTTTTTGTCAATTAAATTTTCTCTTTTCAATTTATCCAAAACTCTATGTGACTATTTCATAATTAGTTTTAATTTCATTTTAAGCTCCGCCAGTTCAAATTGTCTCCAAGTACTTAATTAAATTTCATTCTCAGGAGACAGTTATTCCATCTAGATTTTGTAATAGTTTATCATACAGTTTATAATAGACTTGATAATAGTTATTCAAATGCACAGGACTGTGCAATTTCCTTAGAAATATGACTCACATACTTTTATATCCCATAGCTCTAAAAATGAGTTGTTTCCAGTTGCCACAAAAATAGATTAACTAGATTTAAAATATATGTGGGGAGTTCCAAAACCAGACTTTCACTCAATTTTTGATCAAAAACCCACAAAGAAGAGAACCCTTGCCAAGAAGAGGCAAGCAATGGCAAACTGCATTTTATCTGATGGTCTGTGCTCACACAAGATGGTTTGCTGAGAGTTTCTTTCATCCTGGGGGGATTTGCTAAGCACCAGCTACAGCCTGCACAGGGCTGGGGTCTCTCCTCTCCCTGGGGGTGGAAGCCCCTCCTTCCAGGGCTGTCAATTTAGCAGGATGGAGTCTGTTTCTTACCTGGCACTCCAAGGAACAGATGAGTGTGTTTACCTCTTTGAAGCACTTTTGATGATGGTGATAAGAAAGACCTATTCTTTCCTACCTTGTGACTTATAGATTAGGCTACATGCCATTTACAGGTACCAGTCATTTTAGGGAAAGAATGGGGTGCTGCCCAAGTGTCTAGAAAGCATACTGGTTACCCTAATGGTCATTCTGCTGTCTAAAGGAGACTTCTCTTTCAGATTAGGTACTGCAGAGAGTAAACCACACATGAGGTAGTCGGTAGATCTTGACATCCACTCTGCAGCTCACAGAGCAGATTTTCCTACCTGAAACTGGAACACTGAAACAGCATCAGTAACATTGGTCTTACCCTCTCAAACTTCCATTTAGATATTTTTTATTAAAAAAAAAAAAATCAAGTAGATACTAAATGTGAAGTAGCTTTCAGAAAACATTAAAATGTGCTTTCTCAAGTGTCTGTATATTATTTACATTAGACTTTTCTCAGCACAGTGAGCCTCTTGCCTCACCTGGGGTTTCTAGAGAGAATTTAATTTCCCAAACTATAAGGGTAAGGTTCAATTTCTGCCAGCTGTTTCTAGGGGTGAAAAGAGATGCAAGTATTCAGTTCAGGACCACCTGAAAATGAGTGTCCACTACCACTTCTCTTTACTGCAGAAAATTTTTGTGGTCACTACATTTCTTCCACTGTTACTGGAAATTTATAATAAAAATTTTGGATTGCTGCAAATATTTTGTCTATTGTATAAGTTGAGAGACATATTAAAATGGATTAAATTCCATTTATGTCCACAGACCACTGCTTCTCCTTCATTAAGCCTTTCTGAAAGCACTTGGGTAAAATTTAGGTTGTAAAATTATGTGTCTTCCCACAACATTTATTTAGAGAGAAAGAAATGTCAAGTCCAAATTTGGGGACTCAAAGCAACAGTACTCACACAGGTGATGCAATTTAGTAACTTAAACTTTAGCAGTTTTTCAAATAACTTTTTTTATTATATTTCTCTTCTTTCCAGAATCTTCCAAATTACCCTCACAGGCTGTGTAAAGGGATAGCATAATCTGAAGATAATGCAGTTTCTGAAACCAAATAAATCTCCAATCCCTAGAAAGCTTTGTGTAGTCCTGCAATAAATTAAATTCCCTTAATTTATCTGTAGTGACTTCAACCGTTTGAAGCGGGGAGTAGCGAAACTATTATAGGAAGGCAGTCAATCCTCCTTCAGATCTCTACAGCTTCTAAAATAGTTTCTGGTATCTGCCTCCAGTTCTTACACAGTGGAGAAAGAAACAGCAACATTTTTCCACCTCTGCCTCACCAATTTCTGATGTTCTATGCTGACTCTCAACAGCCTCTAGAGGAATCCTGGGTAAAAGTGCTATTTCTCCTGTTTAACAGTAGCTGAGGAAAAAGCCCTTAATCTACAGCATCTCTGGATGCAGTATTACAGATATTTGCACGTAGTTTAACATTTTCAGTGTTACTTTAAAAAAAAACCTGAAGAAACCGGACACAGCATTTTACACAACAAAATAAAATATTAAGTTTAATTAAACACCACACTGTACATGGTCTAATTCCCATTGGTGCACTGGTTTAAACTCCCACCACCTGTAGCTGTGCAGATTTAGTTAGGTGTGGAGCACCTTTGAAGTCTACAACCACTAATGAGGCTCAGAGTCAGAGAGGTTTGGCTTTCTAAAATTTTTTCTCTTTTTTTTTAAGGGGGGAATGCCTCATTTCTTAACCACTCTCTGGGCTATGCCTGCCTTCTCTTTTGTTGCCTACAATCCTTTTGGGTACTTCTTTGGTGGCACAGCTTTATCTGCAATGTACACAGGTCAGGCTGTGATCCTACTCCGCTCCCTCCCAAGCCTGAATTATAACAAAAGGATTTTCAGCCAATTCTCACACTGAAACTTTATAGAACATAATTAAGAGGTTTTATTGCACAATTGCTCATAAGCAGATCTTGACAAACATTATTAAACTGACTAATTGGCAGCACAGATTTCTTATTCAAGTGCACAGGAAGATAACTACCAAAGTGATAAATTGTTAGCTTGCTATCCACAGTGAATTTTCAGGAGTAAGCCTGAGTCATTTCTATAGTTTGAGCTGTTCTGAAATCACGATGACGTTCATATGCAGTGACATTCAGAAGACTGTCAGCTCTTCAATGAAAATGTGACTAATTAGAACCTCTAGTGGTAAAGCTGAATTAAAAGAATCACAAAATCATCGATGTTGGAAGAGACCTTTAAGATCGTCTAGTCCCACCATCAACTCAGCACACTATAATCACCCCATAACCAGTCCCAAGTGCTACATCCAGATGCCTTTTGAACACTTCCAGAGACAGTGACTCCACAACCTCCCAAAGAAGTCATTACCATTTGCCAAACACCCCATGGTGGAGTGCTGGGTCTCAGGAGGTAATCCTGACTCCATTTAAATCAATAGAAGGTTGTGAGAGCCGTGAGAACTAACCTTCTTCCATGGTTTTAAAAGCTGAACTGGATGGAAATGTTGTTTGGATGCAATTTCGAATTGTAGTTGGACACAGTGCTAGGTAATCTCATTGAGGCTTCCTTTACCACGAAAAGTTGGACCAGATAATCTTTGAACTTCCCTTGTAACCTGGAGTGTTCTATGATTGTATGGAGCTTCAACTTAACTTAAGAGTAGCACAGAATCTTTGAGCTCAAGAGTTTAATTAAGAATATTTCCTTGATCCTTTTCTCCTCATATAGTATAACTTGTTTTATTAAAAATAAAACAACTAAGTTTCACAGCACAAAAACTAACCAGAGAGAATCTGGTCACCTCCCAAGACATGCTTTCAATTTCTGATTATCCAGAGAATTCACAGTCACCAGAGGGAACACATGGAGCTGCAGGATGCAAGCAGGATGTCTCTATGTATTTTCCATGGTCTTTTAGAAATATGGCCACTTTCAAGATTGCATTCTTCAAACTTAGCCCAAGTTTGAAGCCTCAAGCACCAACTTGTCCACTGAGGGACAGTGTTGTTCCTCTTCCTTCTTCAGTGATGAAGATTAAGGACAAAGTATAGAGAAATATTTCTCTGTTTATGTTGTTTGAGAAGAAAAAGTATAAAGTAGTCATGTGGCATCACTGTATCTGTCATGGATATGGAGGTATCTGCACTGATTAAATAACAGCATAAATGATGGTGTTATATGTTATTGTTACAGCTTCACCAACTTTCAGTCCATTTGTGACAGCCAGCCTCATTGAAACCGAAATGACAGATCACAAGAGTAAACCTGGGCCATAAGCAGTTGCTTATTCAAATAGTACTCTAATGCACAACTATATTCCACATGCTCTGTAAGAACTGCTTAACAGTAATCTTAGCATTGTATTTGACTGGTATTACTTTCTTAAGTAAATCATAAAACTAAATTGGAATTGTAGGTGCTTTCCATTTAGATAACATCACAGCCATTGAACCAAACCAAGACCGAATGCATATTTTGAAATGAAAAATGAAGAAATGAAATTTTAACGCAGATTAACAACACCATTTTGAATGCCTATATTATTTGAATTGTAAATACTGACTAATGCAATTAACAGATGCAATAGTGTATAATGGAATTTCTGCTTGGCAATGTGTTAATAACCATGTTCTTCTGCTCAGGTACAGCTGACAGCTGTTCAGGAGTCCCAGGAGCATTAAAGAGGAAAAAAAATAAATCATCCTTAACACAGAAGGCCTTTCACATGCAAAACAAAAAAGTAATTAATTTCCTTATAGTTAAGATGGGGATATGAACAGTGATAAATTTACCAGTATTATAAAATACCATAGAATACCAGCTTTGAAGGATCCTCAGAGATCGTCTTCTCCAGCCTTTAAACTATTAGTATGCATCTTCACATCTTTCTAATACCACAGTTACACATTCAGCTTATTCTGGCCCCATAAAATAATCACACCACCAGGTTTTCAGCGGGGTCAGCTGATACAGTTCCACTGAAATGAGCACTGCTCTCCTGCTGGCTTCAGGAAAGGACAGATGATCAGCATTTTCTCCTTAGTGCACAATTACAGAGGCAATGGTATTTCACACTGCAGTATTCATGTGAAAACATTCCAGTGAGGTAGTTAGTAATTGATAAAAGATTGGTATCTGTTGGAGATGCTCCCATGTGGGTACAAAGTAGTCAGTAGTGCTTGCTCTGCAAGACAGACCCAAGGGAGGGCAGATTTGAAGATTTATGCTAAGATACTTAAAGGCTGGCAAAGAACACTCAGCTTCTGCGTGTGGGAGCTCTCTGCTGTAATTGCAGCATCTCTGTCTTAGGGTGGTCTGAGCAAGTAATGAGATAGTAACAGACTGGCAACAAGCTCTGATCGCCTGGTGCCCTTTTCCATTCTCCTAAACTTTAGCTTGCTTTTAGCTTCAGTAGCTTCATTTAGACACCAGGCCAGGGTTGGATAAATTGTATTTTACTGAATATAGGAAACATTCCATGTTATGATTAGGACACTGATAACCATCCTTTGTCCTGTACACCAGGAGTATGAGAAGGACATGAGTTTAGGGCCACCAGAAAGAGAGAGCACAGAACAGCCTGGTGGGGTCTGTGTGGGCAAGGGGGAGCATGGCCAGGCAGAATGTTTGGAGCCCCGTGCAGGGAGCACCATGGATAAAGCAGTGGAGCCAGGCATGCCAGGCCTTGACAAGCTGAGCAAGAAGGAGGTGCAGTGGTCAAGTACACGGCTCGAGATAAGACTGTCTCAGCAGCAGGGACAGAGCTGGGCTGTCTGCAGGCTCCTGGGGGTCTTTGCAATGATGGATTTGTGCTGGCAGCTGCCCTTTCCTGTGCATGCACAAGAATATCCTGGCCCCAGCAAGGGCTCATCGCAGCTGCATCTGTGTGCTCTGAAAGCTGCTTTGACAGAGTCCTCCACATTCATGAAAACTTCTGCAGCTACTGTTATTATTAATAACAGAGGGGGGAAATTCTGGCAATGCCTATGGAAGAAAGTCCATTGACTTCAGCAGTTTTCCTGTCTGGCTGAAACCACTTTCAAACCAGTGCAAATATGTAAAAGAGGAGAGTGTTCGGATCAATCCCAAGGGAACAGGGGACTTTGTGGATCCTCATATTAATCATTATAGGCAGCTAGTCCTTTTTAGGATGAAACGAACGTGGCAGTGAACATGAGATCAATGATAAGGCATCTTTATCAAAATATGGCCCTCATTTTCAAAATTGCTGAAAATTTCAGCTTTTATTAGTGTTTGTATTTCAAATTGTACTTGCATATGAAAGATACTTCAGTCCAATAGGCAAACACCTGCTTCTGATCTTCTCAGCAAATCTAATAGAATATTAATATATTTTATCAGTTTATTAGGATCAAACTGCTTATTCATATTAATTCCATAGGGCATGTATCTTTAACATCTTTATCATACTTTGAGGGAATGACAGTGAGTCAGCCTAATGGATCCAGTCTGTGATTCATGTGTCTTCCTATATAAATGGCGTCCCTTGCTCATTAAAATGACAGTATTTCATACTCGCCTTACCTATAGATATAGTTGGGTTTCAATCATAATCAAAGAAGTAAAACTCAGATGAATATCTTTCTCAGCATACCACCTGGCTTTTATTTTCAGGCATTTTTGACCAAAGTGGAAACATATCCTTTTCTTTTTAGTGAAATTATATTTTTTATTAAAATATTTAATAGCTAAAAGCCTTTAACCTTTCTTTCTTTGTTATTTGTTCTTCGGTCTTTAAAACCTTTCTTAAAGCTAAGCTGAGACACAAAAAAAAGTATTCAGGTATTCAGGTGCATGAAATAGATTCCAATAGCAAAAGACCACTAAATATATGCAAGTCTTTGTTTAAGACCAGCATAGCCTTTCCAGGCTATAAATCACAGGAGAGAAACATCATCCTGAAACAGTGATTAGGGCTCAACTTCTGGTTTCAGATGTTCCCCCACAGTCAGCATTTCCAACCAGCTGCTCTCTGCTCATCACACAGGCTGCTCCAGGGCTCTTCTGCCCTCAGGCAGTCGGGTCCCAACCAAGGAAGAAAAATCACTGGTTTTCAGCCAGATCCCTTTGTCAGCCCTGGCAGCTGTGCTGACAGAAATCAGGCAGCAGCACGGGAAAAGGGAAGAAGATGTTAGAGTGAGGGCTAACAAAAATCTCTTGAAACCCCAGGAGATTTTGTGTATGTGTATCTATACTTTCGTATAGATATCCGTATTTTATAATACCTGAACTTTAGTTACCCAATAGAATCTTTACACTGCTCTGGCCACATAAAACTGTTGCAAAGAAGGTACAAATAATTTTCATTATATTTTTGTTTTCAATATAAGGGCTTTGTTTATGAAAGAGCATCATGCACATTACTGTAATAAAAAGAATGCCAAAGGTTGCTGGAGAAGGTTTTATTACAGCTCTCCTTCCATAGGAGTGCCTAGAACTATAGGGCATCTTGAAACAGCGAGAGAGTTTTGGGTTCACTAGAAGGCAGGGGACAAAAATCAGTAAGAAAAATTAAGCAAAGATAGGAAATCAGAGAAATCTCTCCTTAAAATTCATGAAAATCTGATATACTTAAAGGAGAAATACGGTGTTTCCAGCCAGTCCTTACACTAGAGTTATTAGAAACACTCAGATCAAAAGTAAACCTCAGGGCACCTAACTTGGGCAGACCAAGAGGAAACAATAAGCTTCCCACAGTCCCTTGTGGGAAAAGCAACTGACACACTCAAAATTTATGTGCAAAATCAAATCACTTTTTCTAAGTCATCAGATTTTTATTTCAAGGCTATGCTGCCTGGGTGAAATTGCACAAGTTTCAGGTTTAAAGCAATAAACTCGAAGTCAAGATGTATTAAATATTTCAGAAGGTCACCTGGCAACATTCACTAGGCTACTCTTTACACCTCATTTCAATTTAATTCTGGGCCTTATGGTGGACCAATCGTGTAACATGGCTGAGGATCTGAAATAGCTGATGTATCATTTCTGCCAGCTAGAAGCAGTATCAAAGCCTTTCCATTTTTAATAACTCTGATATAATTAATAAATCATCAGCCACTATAGGAACAAGGATATTATAAAAAGTAGAGATGCATGTATTGACTATCCATGTAGACAATGATTTGCTTATTGTATTAGATTTAGGATTTCCTTGTACATTTTAAAAGAACAGAAAGGTGGGTTTTATCCGAGTACAAGGACATTTTATTTGAGTTACCAAAAAACCTTGACTTTGCCCTGTAGTGACACCTTGAAGAAATGAAGATGAACAAAAAAATTTCTCCTTAAAAATCAGTGTCAGAAGAGTACCCTTTTTTCAGGTCCTTGCCCCGGAGACTGCTAATGCAATTGCGTGAAACAGTCAGAGAATGAAAGAAAAAAGCATAGCAGAAAGTGGAATTCTAGACAGGCCCACTCCTTTTCCAAATGGAAAATATGTATCACCAGCTCCAGAATTAGGCTTCTTCCCAACAACTTCCAAAAGGCTAAATGTACACAATACCCAACTCCACATCCCCCAGTTTCTTCTTTGTCTGGATGATAAAGTTGTTACCTTGGGCAGGAAGATCCCTTTGAAGCTGAGAGGAGTCCAACTTACAAACTTTGTAAGGACACTCCTACTTTCTGAGAAAAGATAGACAGCACCACAACAGTATATGTCATTTTTTGTTTGTTTGTTTGTTTTTGGGGTTTTTGTTTGGTTTTTTGTTTTTGTTTGTTTGTTTGTTTTGATTTTGGATTATTGTTTTGGTTTGGTTTTGGTTTTTTTGTCTCTTTTTATTGGCTATGGAAACCAGAATTGGTTTGGATTTTGTAGAAGTGTTTGTCAGTTTTGTGTTTTGAAAGGCTGAGAAAGAGGTAAAGGGCTGGAAAGGAGATGTCCTGGAGCAGAGACAGAGCAGGGAAGGATGTGCCATGGGCGTAGGTGTTCTCCAGACACTCAAACTAATGTCTGTTCCTCTTCAGTGGTTGTCATTACAGGTTAAACTGACAGTGTGCAATGCAGCACAGGCAAGAGACAGTCACATGCCTATTCCCAAATGGTGGCTTTGCCTTCCCTGCCCCCACACCCCTCAGTCTAGAGAGCAGCCTTGGGCCATGAGTCCCTCTGTCTTCATCCAGAGCAACGAGAGCTGCAGAGGATGGCTGTGTCCTCTCCCTCACAGATTCTGGGGGCCATGCACTTCATTTTAGTTGTCCAATCCTCTGCATTCACTGAACAAAAGTGCCTAAACTGGGTTTCTGAATCACCGTTCCCAAGTTGGCTTACCAAATTAGGCAAGCTGAGTCTTTCAGAGTGAGAGAAGACTGAAATCTGGGGAGAGATTGATCCCTCTAAAAATGGTCTAAAGTCCAGGGTTTCCATTCCCTTGAAAATTCTAGAAAAAGTTTGTCCTGGTCTTACATGAAAAAATACCCTGTAATTTATAAGCACTCATGAAGGAAAACTCCCTTTCCAATCAGACTCAGATTTGCACCTCTCATCCTGAGGAGCGTGTAAAACAAAATATAGATCCTGCATCCATTAATTGCTTTTGTGCTTTTCTTTTTCACTTTTTTTTCCAAAAATAGTACATCGCTGGACTAGAGATGGATGCAAGACCCAGAAGTTGCAACCCAGTAATGACTCTTCATGATGATAGTAAAGTAGTTAAAGGCTGTAGACTGTAAAGACAGCAGAAAAAAGTTGCAGATTTTTTTTCTGTGCCCTATTTGGCTTCCTTCCATTTTGCTTGTAATTTTGACTGAAGAAAATCGGGTAGCAAAACTTCCCTTCCCTTCCCTTCCCTTCCC
>VZTG01009791.1:0-28101 GCA_013397845.1 Melanocharis versteri | reverse complement strand
TTCTCTTCTCTCTTCTCTCTTTTCTCTTCTCTTCTCTTCTCGTCTCCTCTTCTCTGCTCTTCTCTTCTCTTCTCTTCTCTTCTCTTCTCTTCTCTTCTCTTCTCTTCTCTTCTCTTCTCTTCTCTTCTCTTCTCTTCCCCCTTGCCAGAGGGTCCCCTCAAACCACACTGCTTTCTTGAAGAAATAAAGTTTCAGATATCTGCATACAAGAGCCTGAAGCACCAATATTAGCTGAGACTTGTGAATCTATGTGTCATCAAAAGAAGTCTCCAGAATCATAGATTTAAAGAGGACTTCTTATTAAATATCTTTCCAGTAGAACTTTAGGAGTTGTGAAGATTTTTTTAGGTTATTCTGTATATTCTGCATCCTACCTGTTGCTCTATATAGTTGTTTAAAGGAAAAAACAGCTATTCTTTCCCATTAGATTACTCAGCTGAAGCTTATAGCCAGCTTTGTGTGTTCAGAAGACATAATATTATTCCCCCATATTTCATCTCTCAGATGTTAAAAAGTATATTGTGTATTGGTGGGTCATGTCATATCTTATAACTGAAAAGTAATCAAATATTATTAAAAGCGATCAATCGAATTCTTTTCAGACTGTGGTATGTACATTATCTCAAATAGCAATGTTCTGAAACCTCCTGCTTCTGAGACTTCCTGTTGCTGAAAATGGAAATTCAGGTCAGAAAACTGCTGATTTGTGATATTTTAGATTAGATTCCAAAAGGAGAGTGTTGGGAAGGTGCCTCTTCCAGAGGTGGTATTTCAGGGCTTCACAACCTCATACCAGAGCAGGTCACATCTAGCAATTTATTATTAAAGCATCCATACATTTTACAAAATGCTTTCTATTTTATGCTGCTTTTGACCTTCAGTGTTTTGTGAAAAGCATAACAGAAATGGTATCAGCAGACAAATTTTCTGCAACAGGGCCAGACTCTTCATATCAAGGCAGGGTTTGGAGTTCTGACTAAAGGATTCTTTAGCTGATGACAGCTTTGAAGGATTTTGCTCATAAAGTGCTGTACCAGGTATAGTCATAAAGCAATAGATGTCCCTAAATTATATTTTAATGATAAAAAGTGTTGATAAACACAAAAAATAAGACAAAAACTCACCTCTTTTCTATTTCCTTTTCCCTTCAGAGATAAGGGAAAGAACTTGTATGCAATAATACCTAATTTGCTGTTAAAGAGACAAACCTAATTTTTTGATTGAGGAGCCCAGAGCAGCACACCGGAACCATATAGGAGAAGTCCTGTAATTGGATTACATCCATCTATTTATTTGTGTGACAGTAAGGCGACAGTCAGTTTTTAAATCACAAGACTTTCTTGGTTGACTCAGTGCATGATGACAGACTCCAGAATCTATATTAGAGATTACAAATTGCAATGAAGCTTAGGGCTACTGTAATACTAGCTGCTTAACCACAGGCAGACCTTTTCTCTTCTTCAGGTTCATACTCCTAAAGTTATTGGAAAATTGATTTGTAATTTGATTAAAATGGAACACTGCTTTCACAGTGACAGAATACTGGAGGGCTCTCAAAGTATGGAAAGGCAAGGAATGAACCTGGGAATCTATGACTAACAAATGGGAATTCAGGTGGAGCATGAATATGTATGTGACCACTGAAACACACTGGCAAGGAAAGCAGCAAGCCTCTGAGTTAGCTCTGGAAGCCCTCCTAGAGGTCACAGTTAAGTAGAAGGCAATGTTCAGGTGACTGCCCTGAGTCACCTGCAGTTCTGTGTCCTGAGATATCCAGCAGTCAGACTCTGCAACCTGAGTATTTTCTTTTTGAGAAGCTGTCAGTCCCACCCCACAATAGCCTCTGGACAGAAGCAGCACTAGTGAAGGGTGCATGCTGAAGGAATGGATGCGCTGAAATGGTCCCTGAGCACCTGCTTTAGGCAACATGCCAACAGCCTTCATGCTGTATCTGGGAGGGTCATCCTTTACTGAAAGAGATTAAATAGCCTGGCATCTCCAGACCATGCCATTTTGCAGCTGAGTTAGGTCAGAGACAAGGGATCAACTAATCTCAAAGTTTCATCTCTCTCTCTCTCATGACTCTGTCAACATGAAACAAAGCTCTTACTTATTATTTCACAAGCATGAGAGTTCAGGTGTGATTCAAATGTGTACATTTCACTAACTTTCACATCTTTACCTTATAATCTTTGATCTTAAAATAGGCTTAAAAATAAAAGTTAACTTCAACCATAAACATAAGTCCTTCCACAATTATAGCTGTTTCAATTACTTGTTGCAGTAGTAGTTCATCATTAGTATGCACTCCTTTGAATATTCATTTGGTTGCTTCATTTAGGAAATTTATTTTAAAAACTATATTTACAAACCTTATTCGGAAGGAAAAAATTATTTCTGTGCCTTCAAAATGTAAATTAATATGTTTTAATTGCCCATTAAATCATGAGAATTATTAGCTCTTGCAACAAAATCAGTTTTCAGTAACTTGCATCTCAAATTAACTTCTGAAGAAGCTCATAATTTAATAAATGTACATATCCTGCTGCTGAGAAGAATACATTATTTCTTTATCAAGCGTTTATTAAGGTACAGTTCATAGCATGATGAAATGGCTTGGGTTGGAAGGGATCTTAAAGATCATCAAGTTCCAACACCCC
Source organism: Melanocharis versteri (assembly GCA_013397845.1). Classification (NCBI taxonomy): domain Eukaryota; kingdom Metazoa; phylum Chordata; class Aves; order Passeriformes; family Melanocharitidae; genus Melanocharis; species Melanocharis versteri. The sequence goes on along the minus strand of VZTG01009791.1, from coordinate 25,441 downwards.
ACCATGGGCAGAGACATTTTTTACTAGGCCAGGTTGCTCAAAGCCCCATCCAGCCTGGCCTCGAACACTGCCAGGGAGGAGGCATCCACAGCTTCTCTGGTCTAGTAATTCTTTGCCAAAGGATTTCTGGTTAACAACATAAATTGCTGCCTGAAAAAAATCTAATCTGAAATTTTGTGTTGTATTCATACATATGATCTACTCTGTTGTGTGTGTACATATGTGGGCATGTGTGCATTTGTATACATACTGGTCTATATTAAATTCTCCATCAGTGAGAATAATTTTACCATTTATTTTATGCTACTGTATATTTATATATGAAGATATTTATAAGAGCATAACTATGTGAAGCACATAGAGACTTCGTATCCATCTGTCTTGCTATCCATCTGTCTTGCAAAAAAACCCTGATTTATACTCACAGAGAGATTACAAATGCAGAAGAAATTGCCTTATGTGATTCAATTCTTTATCAACAACTGCCTGGTTATTTTTCCAAAGAACTAAGAGTGAAATTGTGACTGTTCAAAAATATTTCCCTCAATTACTTTATAGCCCCTGAAAGGGTTTAACATAACCTTGTGAACTTTTTAGTACATCAAGCTTCACAGCTTTCTTCTAGGTTAAGTGAGTGAGGATATTTAATATTGGTATGTTTTAGGAACTAGTATGGCCAACGTGCCAGGTCCTGGATGATGCACTCCCGGACTCAGGCAGAGCTCCTCTTAAGTGTGGTGTGAGGGTCTGGTCCCAAACCTTTAAGCTAGATGCCTGAGGCTAAATGTGAAGGCACTGGCACTTTGCAAGAGGTCTGATGTCAAATATGCTGAGGAACTGTCACTCTCTGTCACTTGTTTAATGAGCTTGTCTTTGAAAACAGAACCTTTATGGTGCAATTATTGACAAGTATAGTTTCAGGTTGCAAACTTGCAGCCCCAAATCTTCTCTTTCGGAGCCTTGTATCGGTTGCATGGGCAATTGGCAAGAAAGGTAAGACTAGAATCCCACTTCTCTGTGGCTGCTTGCAAAGGGCTGCAGATTTCATTGTATCCAAAGTGCAAAGGCCTCAGGGGTCTGGACACTTGGGGTGGGATCACATGGGAGGAATTGTTCTCATATATACATATAAAGATCTCTACAGTACTTACAGAAGACTTAACAGGATGCATTTTGGTTTGGGTAGCATCTATAAAGAAGTACAACATTTCTAGAGCTTTGCCATATCAGCTCAGCGTAAAAATCGTTCTGCTATGTATGTGAGACATCAACCCATCACCACTTGTGCCATGTTTACACAGATCTTGCAGTGATCCTACATTCATCAGCAAAAGGTCAAGTTTTTCCATTTTGTGGATGCTTTCTAGTACATCTCTAGACAGACTGCAGGCAGTGGCTTCATCACTTCATTTTTAGGACACTTGTCATAGAAGAGGCTGAAAGGGGATCTGATCTGTTTACATTAAAAATAAAGAAATTGAAGAAAAGAAACAGATGATTCTGACAATAGCATGAGGAATCCCTCTAGTTTTCAATGTCTCCATTACGGGGAAAATGAGATGCAAGATGAAAAGCTACAAACAGGGAATGTGCACATTTGCACAGAGCTGCTCATGCCTCTAGCATGTATCAAGCCATGTCTGCTTCTTTTTATTCTCTCTTTGCATGTGCATATTTGTATTATCTTTGTTTTCTTCTGATTTGATGATGAATTATGACCCTTTGCAAGCACTTTAGATTTTATACTCCAGCTGGTTTTCCATGCCCTAGCTGTAGTTTTCCTATAAACAGATGTCAGTGATTCAGCTGATTAACCTCACTGACGTCCAGTCACAGGAACATCTGCAGCCACTTTTCAGAAGATGGACAGATATAATGTCCTTGGCACTACTCTAAAATTGTGTCTACACAGTCTATCATTTAGCCAGATGAAGCACATTATCAATCCAAATACAGTAAAGTTCTTACCAAAAAGACTGAATTTTGTGTCCTGTGCTAAGCTGTTAATACTCATTTGGGAATAGTCTTACATTCGATTTTTTCCAAAGACTTGAGCAGGCAGAACTCTAGAATACTGTCACCTGAATGAAGATCTCAAACACACGCTAAAGATACCACTCTGGTTTTTTCCAGGCAATAGCTGCCATCTCAAAAAAAGGCTGGCTGGATATTTTACAGTGGAAAGGTTTTCTGATAGGTAATTGTTGATTTTTATAAAGCAAAATGTCCTATGGAAATATATGTATTTTAAATAATGTATGCTGGAAACCTCTCCTTCCTCTCCTGCCACTGAAGACTCGGATATCTGACGAGACAGCTGGCCCAGGAACAGGACAACTCCAGCTCAGCCAGGGATGAATGCTTCCCAGGTCCACAGACCAATGTCAAAGAACTTTTGAGTCAAAACTAATTTATTTCAACTGTTTCAAAAGTTATTTTTCTTGTTTCCTGCCTTATCAGGTTGTTTTTGATTTGGATTATTTTAAATGTAAGGACTTTACCACAGATTGAAAGCGAAGAGCATCTTAAAATCTTGGGCTGGTCTCTGAAGTTAAGTTACTCAAAAGGGAGCTCTGTAGCCATTCTATTCCAGTGACTCTGGAAAGCATTTTACTGGCTTCAATTATCTGGAATAAGGTTCTTAGTTTGCAATAAGTCACTATCACTGACTGCGGACAAGAGAATGTTGTATTTTTTTACTGAGGTGCCATTGTATATTTTCCTGATGAAATATGAACTATCACATCCTAAAGTAAAGGTAAAATTTCCTACTTACTCCTCATAGATCTTGTGAGATGTCTTTCCATTACTGATTTGAGCTTTTAGACTTGCTTTTGGAGTCACTGGCTCAGAAGTGAAGTGTTGAACCTTCCTTCTACTGCAGATGGGGTACCAGCAATTGAGATAAATCAACCTCAGGCACATGTGTGGTTTAATCGAGCAGAGGAATCTTAGAAGACCTGAGAGAAAATAGGAGCTGGGGATTCAGAGAATCAAAATATCAACCAGAAAACTCAAGAGAAACCAAAAAAATTGAAAAGTGAGGGCAAGAAGTCTGGTTTGGTCACACAGAGGTGAATGATATGAGTGTCAATGTCCTAGGCTGTGGCAAATGTGTGGTGCTCAGGTTGTGCTCCACGTATGGGACTGTGGAAGGAAGTGTCATCCAACACTGTCATATTTTCACATGAGATTTTTAAGAATTTTTCAAACTCAATAACACATGTACAGACAGATGGATTTTATTTGCCTTTTAAAATTTTTGTGCTTTAACTAATCATGTATGTTGTGCCTTCTTAGCCAAACTGCACAAAATGTGGATGTTTTCCACAGGCTGGCCATGCCTACAACCTTTGCAATGGAAAGACTCAGGGGTTTTTGACAAAGAATGTCTCTCCAATTGCCTGATGCCACAGTTTTATTCTTTGTCCTAGTTTTGGCCAGGATGGAGTTAATTTTCTCACAGTTGCCGTGAGGAGCTGGAGCCTGGAGTCATGTGGGCATGTGTAGGTTGTTTATTCCATACCACCCTTTCATCACTGAGGACATGGCTTTGGGTGGAAGAAAAGTGGAACGTGACCCTGAACCCGCCCTATTTTCTTCCTTTTATTCTGGGTAGCACGACACAAATGGTCCATCTTGGAGGGTTTGTCCATTGTTGGTTTTCGTTGTCTTGGGCTTGGGGGGAAAGCCCCGGCCACGGTAACTTCAGCCATTTTCTCCTTTGTCCCAGGAAGCCACGTGTCGCTGGCTGCGGTAGCACCAGGTCCATCTTCCGTAAGCAGCTTTTGCATGTAACCACCCTCTTTTATACACTGTTGTTATTATTATTGTTGCTGTTACTGTTTGTGTTTTTCATTGCTGTTTTTCTGGCAAATTGTTATCTTAACCCATAATCTCTGCTGTTTTGTCCCTTTCTCACTGGAGGGGACAGGGGAAAGAGAAAGAGCCTGCTTGGAGTTGAATTTCCAATGGGTTTTAAAACACACCGTTCTCAAAAAATCAATCCAGTTTCCTGCTAGTTCAGCTATTGGAATAGATTAGTGAATTCCAGTTGAACACGACAGATTGCTTGTTTCTCTTATTAGTTAATCCCCCAGGTGATTTTATAGCAAACACTAAAAAGCATTAAGATTTACAATGTTTCCATTTACAATTCAGACTAATATATGGCTATTCAAGGCAGGAGAAACTATCTCCTTAATTTTACAGGATCTATCAAACAAATAAAACGTTAGAAGAACTTCTGCTTATGAATAAGCTTTGCAGAGTTAATCTAACATTTGCAGAAATACCAGGAACTTTAATGTTCAAAATTAATAGCTTTCATCAGAATATTTCATTAAAAAAGTAATCTAGGAAGTAATTTCTCCCACTGCCCTGCCATGGAAAAACTTTCTAATATGTTTAGTGAAACCAATCTAAACACAAGAGTCTGATTTTTGACATTTTAAGTCTCTCTAACCATCATTTGTCATAAACTGTGCTCAAAGAGATCGCAATAATCTACTGCTCATTTTCAAGACTAGATGCTAAACAATACCAACAAATTGTGGTCAGTTTGAGCAGTATCTTAAAACTGGTTTTTGTATTAGATTTTTATCAGCTTTACTGTAACATACAAGAGGGGTTTAGTCCAAATGCCGTCCATCGAGGCCGAGCCTAAGGAGCATTTCTCAGATCATAGTGCAGCCTTGGGGGGTGGGGATGCACTGCCACAATCCATCCCATGGCTAAAGTCAGCTTCTATGGGCCTCTACTCACAGTATTTGTGTTTAGATGTGTTATCAACAATAGCCACCTCAGTCTTATGGCAGAAATGCCCACAAATAATTCTTTGGGGTTTTTTTGGTTTTTTTTTTTTTCATTCGGAGTGTCCTGGAAAAGCAATTCTTGCATTGCTTTTCAGTCCCAAGTTGAAATGCATATTTTTTATTACAGCAACAGCATCTGCAGTGAAACTTTTTGCTTTGAAATTTATTTATGGACCTTGCTTGGTTTCCTGAAAGCAGAATTGTTTGATTCCTTTTTTCAAGAGCAACTTCACGTGATGAAACATGATTGCTACTTTTTGATATACTGACATTTTTTGATACACTGACAGTTTTCCAGCTTGAACTCTGTGCTTGGGAGTTTGCATAGCCGTGCGCTCTTACCATGGTGAAATACCACATGTTCAACACGCAAGAGCTCAAACTTGCAGCACATGGTGAAACACCATGGAGTGGCAAGATGGAAGTGCACAGCAGTGTCAGGGTCAGATGCCAGCCAGAAGTGAAATGGGCGGAATTAAAGGAGTAGCTTTGCTGCTTTGCACTGTGGAGAGGTTAAAACATAGAGCTCCCTTCCATGTTTTTGTTTTCAAAGTTACCATCAAAGGTAGGAATGATTCCAGTGCTCTAATGGTATGAACCTCTTCAACTTGCAGCTTTTTTAACTCACAAAAATTTGTAGTAAGATTCCCCAGTGAATACTCCACCTGCAGAATTAGAGAAAATCTTTTTGGTTTTACAAGAAAAAAGAAAGATGTCCCCATCTCTGTACTCTGTAACTATACAGTGTCTCAGGCTTTCAGAGCAGCATTACATTTTTATTTAAACCATAAAAAAGCAAATGCTGATTTCTCATGGTGCAACTGTTATTTAATGTCATCATGGTTGGCAAAAGTAGTAATATTTTACTTCTGAAGCAGTACTAAGAGCAGGTGCATATGTCCCTGTTATCTTGCTTCCATAAGTAGTGTTCTTTGTTATTTGGTTGCCATATGGCAAGGACAGCAGGATCTACTAAAAAATACCTCTATTAGTTTATCTTTAATAAAGCATGGTTACCCAGTTACCACTGGCCCACAATGGAACAAGAAATGTATGAAATGTATGAAATGTATGAAACCTGAAAGACAGGTTTTTCTGAGTTAATGATTTTGCATTCTGTCAGTTTTCCTCAGATAAATCTTTTCTCCAAGAAAAGCTGATGATCCATTGCAAAAAAAAAAGTGGATGAGGAAAGGTCCTTTTGCTGCCATTACCTTAGCCTTGATGAGTCTCAATCCTTGATGTTTCACCTTACAAAATATGCTCAGCTAAGGGAATACTATTTCTTCCTTGTTTTATATGTTTAAAATAAGGTTTTAAATACATCAAAAGATTCAGTCAAGACAACATTTTTAGCACCGCTGATAGCACAAGGCAAAGCCAACACAGTGAACTAATGACAACAGGCAGATTGGTTTGCCTGAATGTTTATATGAGGGCTACTCCATTGTCTTAAATAAATAAATAATAAGTTAATACTGCTGGCTATGTCAGCTACTGGCCTAAGGTGTGAACCTATCCCAGTTAAAATACCCAACACAGTAACTAGCAAAACAGTGAGTTCCTGTATGTCCCATGATTGTATACATATTCCAATAGCAAAAGAATTCCCACAGACTGCTTATAGAGATGGGAGGGAATGGAATTTCACTTTGTGTGCCAGTCCAAATCATAGATTATTTTAAAACCATGCAGCACCATCTTTGTAGAGTTCCATGTTATCTTTTAAGAAAAACATTTATGTTCTCATCTCATTTAAAAAAAAAAAAATTTAGTAGAGTTATAACTGCAATATGGCATTGAGGTTTCGGAAACAAAACAGGCTGACCTTGCTCTGAATTATTTCACCTTGTCGAACTGTACTTACAATAAAATCATAGAGCCATAAAATGGTTTAGGTTAGAAGGGACTTAAAAGATCCATCCAGTTCTAACCCCTGGGCCATGAATCCCTGTGCCATGGATACCTTCCACTAGACCAGGTTACTCAAAGCCACATCCAACGTGGCTTTGAACACATCCAGGGATGGCGCATCCACAGCTTCTCTGGGCAACCTGGTCCAGTATCTTACCACCCCCACAGAATTTCTTACTAATATATAATCTAATATAATCTAATCAACCTTCTTTCAGTTTAAATACCTTTTGTGCTATCCCTACTTGCCCTTAGAAATAGTACCTCTCCGGCTTTCTTGTTGGCCTCCTTTACTGGAAGGCTGCTCTGAGGTGTCCCCAGATCCTTCACTTCTCCAGGCTGAACAATCCCACATTTCTCAGCCCGTATTCATAGGAGAACTGTTCCAGCCCTCTGATCATCTTCATGGTCCTCCTCTGGACTTGTGCTGACTGGTCCTTATCATTCCTGTGCTGGGCACCCCAGAGGTGTACAAAGAACTCCAGGTAGGGTCTCACCAAAGCAGAGTAGAAGAGGAGAATCCCCTCCCTCACGCTGCTGGCCATGCTGCTCTTGATGCAGCCCAGGATACCTTTGGCTTTCTGGGCTCCTATCACACTTTGACAGCTCATGTCAAGATTTTTGTCCACCAACACACCCATGTCCTTCTCAGACCTGCTGTTGATGTTTTCTCCACCCAGCCTGTATTTTTGCTTGGGATTGTCCCAGTCCAGTTGCAGGACTTTGCACTTGGCCTTGTTGAACTTCATGAGGTTTAGATGGTCCCATCTCTCAAGCATGTCCAGGTCCCTTTGTATGGCATCCCTTCCCTCCAGCCTATCAACTGCAGCACAGAGTTTGTTGTCATCAGCAAACCTTCTGAGGATTAATCCCATTGTCCATGTCACCAAAACAGATGTTAAACAGTGCTAGTCCCAGTATTGACCCCTGAGAAACACCACTCGCCACTGGTCTCCACTTGAACATCAAGCCATTGACTGCAACTCTGCATTTGAGCAACCAGACAATTCCTTACTCACTGAGTGGTCCATCCATCAAATCCATGTCTCTCCAACTTAGAGATAAGGATGTCAAGTGGGACAGTGCCAAATGCTTTGCATCCATGTCAAGTAGATGATGTCAGTCGATCTTCCCTCATCCACCAAGACTGCAACCACATCGTAGAAGTCCACCAAATTTGCCAGGCATGATTTGCTCTCAGTGAAGCCATATTGACCGTCACCAACTGTAAGGACTTAAAGAGCACAGTTGCTTGTCTCAAACCCTGTCAAGGCCACTGAAGGAACTTACCGTAAAATAAGCCACCACAGCGGGCTTGAGGTAAGCACAGAAGGAAGGAATTTGCAACAGGAAGGCTCTGATTCCATGCCTGGCAGAGGTGAGAGCTGGTTATCACATCCTGGTTGATGCATCTGGACAAAACTTGCTACTGTGGCAAACTGTAGAAAAGGAAGAAACTCTTCATACACATATCATTAGTCAAACAAAGATAACCTGAAGTTATGGGATAGATGGCGTCCGCAGCCACCAATGACCACTGAAAGCCGCTAAAATCTTAGAGGAAGCATACACAGAAGGAGGACATGTCCATCCTTGCTTCACATGCAAATGAAGGCACACCAATTCTCACTTCACATATAAATTAAGAATATGCCTCCATGGATACCTAGAACTTGAACTGTATAAAGGTGGTACCTCCAGAATAATGACTCCAACCCCCACCACTGAGAAGCCCAGGGTGAAGAAGCACTAACAGGATGCCACCGGACCCTGTTGGGTGGGATGGGTGGGAACTGTCTACTTCTTGATCTCCCTCTCTCTCCCCCCCCGCCTCTCCCCGCTCTTTTCTATTTCTTTCTATCTCTCTACCTCACATTTATTGTTAAATAAAATCTGTATGGTTGACTTCAGCATATGGTCTAGTTTATACCTTACAGCAGTCAGAGGCATCTCTCACTTCTCTGATTGTAACACAAATCAGTTCCTTATTTTCCATGTACCTTAGTATAATCTCCAGGAGGATCTGCTCTATGGCCTTACCAGGAACAGAGGTGAGACTGAAGAGCTTGTAGTTATTCAGGTCTTCCTTTTTCCCTTTTTCAAAAATGGGGGTTACATTTCCCCTTTTCCAGTCAGTGGGAACCTCACCTGACTGCTACAGCTTCTCAAATATGATGAATGATGGCTTAGCAATATTGTCTGTCAGATTCCTCAGAACTTGCAGATGCATATCAGCAGGTCCCATGGACTTGTGAACCATCAGGTTCCTTAAGTTCTCAAATTTGATCTCCTACAGTGTGTGGTTCTTCATTCTCCCAGTTCCCATCTTTGCCTTCTGCAACTTGGACAGTGAGGTTGGAGAACTTGGTGAAAACTGAGATAAAAAATCATTGATTACCTCAGCCTTCTTCATATCCCAGGAAATGAGGCCTCCCATTTCCTTCCAGAGAGAACACACATTTTCCCTAGTCTTCTTTCGACCATCAAGGTTCCTCTAGAAGCTTCTTTTGCTGCCTTTGTTGTTCCTGGCCAGGTTTTATTCTATCAGGTCTTTAGCTTTCCTGCTTCATCTAGTCCTCAGTTTTCTCACAATAAATATGTACCTGCTGACTCTTGAAAGAAAATTTTCAGTATAAAATAGCAGGTATCACTGTTATTCGCGAATATCTATAACGATGAAAATTATTTGGCTTTGTAAATTATTAAAATTTAAGAGACATTTCAATTCAAACTGACTAAAGTCACATGAGTAAGACTAAGGAAACAAAGCAAGCCTAGAAAACAGAGATGCAAAAGAACACCTAAGTCCTCCAATTCATTCACAGAAAACATACTTCTTTCCCTAATTATTTGGTTCAGTATAATCAATAAAATCCAAGTGACAGGAAATGATAAGTAAGAGATTAAAACAGGGTTTGACCTTTTAGTTTCCCTTCAGTGTACTTAATTATAATTTTAAGGCAAAATCCCCAAACACTTTCACACTTAATGAGCTGTCCACGTGAAAAATAGAGGATCTGATTGGGAAATTCCCAATAAAGCCACTCCAGTATGAAAAAGATGACAGGTCTTCTAAACGCTTCTCAGAAATATTTTCTACAGACTTTTACCAAATATTCTGCCAACTCAGCAGCAGGGCTGAATGGATTACAGAATACATTACACCAAGGAGACACTGCAATACCTGCTGCACCATGACATGGATGCTGGGTCCTTGTTGCAAAGGCAGGTAGAAAGTGTGACGTACATGAACATGCACTTGGAGCTGGGCTCCAGGGCTTGGAATCTTCCTGCTTCATCAGAGTACTTAACAGTTTGTCCCCACTCCAGGAAAACTGGAGAACTGAAGGAAGTTGACTTACCCTTCTAGTATTGTCTGCCTTGGTTTCAGTAAAACTAGGAAAAAATTACTACTCTGCTACAGGAATTTTACAAATTACAATCACTTTCTCCAAATGACAACAAAATCTTTCAGCGGACATTATAGAATGGAAATTGCCAGGATAGCCACCTCTAAAATGTATTATTGCTATTCAGGGCAGGACTAACATTGCCTGTAAGAGGATGTAACAGTAGAAGAACTTGCCTTAGGCCTAGATCCTCCCTCAGAAGAAAGGACAGTGAGCAGTGTTTGATGTTGTTCCAAGTTAATGCTCCTTTGTTGTCAAGGTGACAACAAGTATCCCTATACCCCATCAGTTATCCAATGAGATTTTGCTCTCTTCCTAGCATGATATTTTTGCTCCTAGTTTCAGTATCTTTTGGTGTGCTTGACTAGCCCAGAAAGTCCCTTTTCCTCTCCTACCCACCAAAGGTCTGTCATTTTCCACAGCCACACTGAAACAGAAATTTCCTTAAAGGCTTTAAGCCTGGAAATCCTTGTCATTGCTTTTGGTCCACTGGATCTCCATTACCACCACTTCTGGCATATGAAATAAAAACAGGCATCAAAATTTAGGAAAAGAATCCCCCATCAGACTGAGAGGAAGAGAAAGTTCCCTCCTGTGAGTGCAAAGACCTCCTCCATGGCAATATCCATTCTCATTTTGGTATCTAGGCTCAGGTAGCTGCTCAGAGAGCATGTAAAGACCAGCAAAAAGGACAGAAACCCTGGGGTGTATTCAGAAGGATGCATGTCACTGCCTTAAAAAGATAGATAAACAACACTTAGGTTAAATTTACAGTGCCCAGAGGTCAGGTCATACAGCTGTATTGCACAGGATACATTTGCCTGAGACCTGTGAAATTAAACTATCATATAAAACAGGAAAGAGCCATTTTTAGATTCTTGAAATACACAGAGTGTTACGAGCTCTAAACATTCTTTTTGAGAGTAACATGTAATACTATTTATTCAAAAGCACTCAAATCAGTGACATTTCTTTGATACACATATATTGATTGTACTAAAACAAATGATACACAGAACGCTAAATAATATATTGTGGCTTAAATAATTGAAATAGACCAGGAATTCATGTGGCTTTCTAAAATACATTTGATGCAGCTGACTCAATAAAATATGATTGTATAAAGACTGTCTTGAAAGTTACTCTAGGAAGAAAAAAGAAAGTGAATTTGAGCAGCATGGCACACCAGACTTGCACGTGGGAGTACAATAGATGATGTCCTTGGCACCAGCCCTCGTTTTACAGTACTATTGCCTCCCCTTCTCTTGTCTACTCTTCCTATTTCTACTTTTTTTTCCATTTTTACCCTTTTCCTTTACTAGTTACCTGTTATTGAATGGTGTTCATATCACCAATAGATCTCTTACCTTTTTCAATAATTGTGTTACAGAAGGGAATCTATAATTTAATTTCCCCCAGGAGTAGCATTTATCAGGCTAGTGCCAGCCAGAGCTCTCCATAAAGCTCTTTCATGTGTCTAGGGGTTAATCACCAGGTTTTTATCACTTTGCAGCATTTTAAAATAAAAATATATTCAATAGTAAAAATACCAGCCACATTACAGCAGCTGAACTCAGTGCCAGAGAGCATCCCTGGTACTTTCAGTGTAGCAATTCTAAGAAATCCTTGTGCTAGACCGAAATTTCAGCTGACATTAGGGCTTGACTAACACCGAACTACTTACTTAGGGCTCCACTGCAGCTAAAGAACACAAGATAGGAATTTGTAAAAGCTAACTCAACCCATCTTTCCTACACAATCACCTGAGGAAATGACAAATTTAATTCTAGAAGTGCCTAATCTCTTTCCATTGGTGACTGTGTAGATGATTAATTGTATATATCTAATGAACAAATCCTGCTCTTCAGTGCTACACATAATAGCTACTCTATGCCTTGCAAAACTGGCTTGCAGACTTGATTTTTAAAATCCCAGATTTCCAGACTTTCAAAGTTTACTTTTTAATTCATTCTTGAATTCATGCTAATCTATATATTAAGAAGGCAAATGCTTAGTTACAAAACTGAATCACCTAGATGCTTTGGCCTATGTATAGCTTTGGGCACAGAAATACTTCCTTAGATTTCATCACGAAGGCTAACTCATCAAAATGCATATGAAAATGACTAAATTTAACCTGGAGAAGTTTAAAATAGCCAAAGGAGTTATTCCAATATTTAAAGTGAAATGCCATTAGCTGGACCCAGAGACTTCCAATTTAACTAGGTACCAAATTCTGCACAGCATGTGTGAAAGTGTTCTGCCAGGCAAAAGGATGTGCAGGAGAGAGCAATCACAGGTTTGGGTACCTGGGTCATGGTAGAACTATTGTGGACACCACCAAATGGTCACATGCAGAGCAATCATTGATTAACACAGAAATAGAATGGGTTTAAAACTGTAAATTTAGTAGTTCTTATGGCCCAATAAGATCTTTAGGGTCTATCCATTCATATTTTTAGGCTTTTTTTCCTAAAATAGCAACAGTTAGATTTAACGCAAGTCAGGCTTTTCAGCTGCTCTCCTCTCTTCTGAAGCAGGTGTGCAAAAGAGAAAAAAAAACCACCATATTGGATTTTTTGATCAAATTATTTGAAATATCAACACTGATGTCTAGAAAAGGTATAACGCAGTTAGAGACATGTAATGGTAAAATGTATAGCTTTTGCATTATTCTGAATGTTGCTATTGTAGTACCCTAGATCCATAATGTAGATACATAAAAACAAATTTAGACAGAATAATGGATCCCTCAAGTAAAGCTCATACTCATTCCACGTATCACATGTGCTGTTTCGTTACTCTGCTTTATTTAGTCTGCCAATAAATCTTTGCATCCCCTATGGCTGGAGTAAACTAAAGTCTTACATATTAATATTGCCTGTCAACCTGTAATTATTGGTGTAACAGTACAAATTTGAAACAATTCTAATTGCTAATGATAAGTCATCAACTTCTTTTTATTTCTAGACATTAAATCTTGCTTTCCCTGTTTCCCAGGAATACAATGAAGTGATTTAAATCAATTTAAAAAGTACAACACATACTGGGAGCCTAAAATAATTTAATCGCAGTTTTGAAAACATATTGGACCTCAGTCCACTAAGGAACAAGATATTCTGCTTTTTGCTAAGCATGTGCTGCATTTTATCTGCCATTTTGAGAAATCTGGGGAAAAATGTGAAAATTATTCAGGTTGTAAAAATGTAATTCTTATTTTCAAACCAAGTCTGATAGAGATTAGTTAATGTAGTTCCAAGAAAAAAAATCAAAAAGGTCACCCTGAACATGTACTTAAAAGAGTACAAATAGTCCAATAATCACATCTACACTGTTTGTACAGTGCTGCCATCCACTGAATTGCAAGAAACTCACATTTGTAAATTTTCAGCATTTATGAGAATTTTTCACCTGAAAAAGTAAAAAACCTTAAATTTCTTAAAGGGTCTTATCAATTTTATTTTCAGAACATAAAATTGCTCTCTCAAAGTGCTGTATCAAAGAGAACATTTGGTGGCATGAATGTTTGATTAGAAGCCTTTGGATGTTACCCTTGGAGATGCAGACTCTCAACAGCAGTCATAAAATATACATTCAGTGACCTAAAAGGCTTGAAAGATAAAAAACGTGCTTTTAGAACTTGGGACCAAATGAAAAATATCACAGCTTTGCATTCTATCCACTCACCAATAAGTGGCCCAGAGAGGCAGCCATGTGTGGGTGAAGACAAAGTGAGTGGGAAAAGGATGAGGAGTCAAATAAGGAGAGAAAGAACAGAGAAGGGGATGTGGTTGAAAAATGCTAGAATCTTCCTTAGGGAAAATTTTCTTAAATCCTAATTATTTTTCTCTCCACTCTTACAGAAAAAAGAGACTGCACCCACTACTTCCGCTGAACCTACATTTCTGCCCTTTTCATAAACATCATTGAGGTCAGGTACTATTTATCTATAGTAGTTTTTGCTGGCCAGAAGCAATTGCTCTACACTGTACACTGCTCTAGGAAAGCATGTGTGGGCAATGCAGTGCACATCTCCACCAGGCTCAAGTCGCAGTGCTCCCATGGGAAATTCAGCTGTGTAAATGGATAGTGCTTTACCCATGCCAAAAGTAAATGGAAAGAGGTTTAAATTTTCAGAGACTCCATTCTGTATTGCTCATAAATCATCATATCCATTCCAGCAAGTCAAAATGAACTCTTCAGGAATGCTAATGATGAAATTTTTAAACAGCACAGCTAGCAGCCTAACCTCCTTGCATGTGGACTTAGAAAAATCTCAGCATGAAAAACATAGAGAAAACTATTAAAACCAGTTGACCAAATGTCCCAAGTTGTCCCTGTGAGATTTGCTTTCTGAACTGTGTTGATGATGTTGTCTATGGAGTGTTATTTATAATGTAATTGCTATTGATTAATCTCTCTGTTCAATTATTTTCATTACCTCTGATGTGTTTAAAACACAAAAAAGTAGTGTTACAGAAAACAGTACAGAGTATGATGCTACTTGCTTGTCAGTAAATACACACCTACCAGTCCTGTAAATGTTAATGATCATGCCTGAGAAAACAAACAAAATTTGCCCTTTTCAAAGCCAAAGTGTGTGTCTGAGCCGCCAGAATCTTCAGGTGAAATGGATGAAATTCATCTGCCTTCAGCTATCTAAGGGTTAAAAACAGTCTGAGTTAATTGCTAGAGTTCTTTCAATAACCAAAGAAAAGAGAGAAAATCTTAGGCCAGCATGAACAGTCCTCTGCAGTCTGAGAAGTACTTCCCTAAAAATTACATAGAAGACCAAGGTGAAGAAAACTGATGGACAGCTCCATTAACTTCAGTAGGCATTTTTAAAATATCCACTTGTTAAAAATGAGTTTTGCACAACCCTCCGCATAGTTTAAACTCCTGAGTTCAGAATAAATACTTAAAGCCTCAAACCTTAATTATAGTTACCTGTCTAAAGGAACTATAAACAAATGTACAAGTGTGTGTTTGATTTTCATTCTGGATCACAAGACTAAGATTGAAGTAACAAGCTCTGAAATAAACAACAGCTTTTGTACTGATTGGAAGCCTCAGACTCACAGTGCATTATCTGCATACTTGAGAAGAGCTGAAATACTAACATTCCTTATTATTAACTAGATTTTTTTAAAAAGCATCAAAGTGCTACCTGAAGATGCCTAAGTCAGGTCATTTTGTTCCATGAAAACAGGTTTTTTATTTTTATCTCTAGACTTGATCTGAAACAAAAATAACTAATAACCTTGAAAACAAAGGAAAAATATTTTCACACTCCAGATTGCCACCTTAATCCCACCTTGTAATGTAAATTAAAATGAACAAATTCTGAAAACAGATAATCAGCTGCCAGATGCAGTATATGCTCTTCAGGCATCTTTGATGGAGGAATTGTTCAGTTTAATATCACAGAAGACCTGTGGAAAAGCATAAGAGGTTTGGGACAAGCCCCAACTATCTGATTGATACCAGTTATTTTTAGACAGCGTCTGACGCTTACCAGGGCTTTTAGAGGGCATTATCACTCATTAGTATGGAGTTGTAACTGTAACAAGCACTAACTTAGCCACAGTGACATTAGCTTACTACAACATTTTAACAAAAGCAAAAATCATGCCATCGAGATATTTGGGGACAGAATCCATCCTATTTCTGGGATGGCAGGGGGATCCCAAGAGCTGACTGTACTGGAAACTGAAGTGAGTCTGACTAGGAATGAATGGCAAAAAAACTCACTGTGACTGGCCTAGAAGCCCCATGTATCCTTGACATAAATTACCTTGGGAGATGGTATTTCAAGGGCCCAAAAGGGCATTGTTGGGCTTTTGGGATTGCTGCTGTGGAGACAGAGGAAGTGAGACAGCTGAACCCCTTGCCTGGTCTCCCAGAGAACCCTTTGCTGAGGTGCTGCTGAGGTTTGAAGGACAACAGATACTGATCGCTACCACAGCAGAGCACCATCAGCAATGCTGCACCAACTGGGATTCCATCACCCCCGTTCATGACGTGATTTGTGGACTAGAGAGCCAGGGAGTGTCAGCAAGACTCGCTCCCCCTTCAGGAGTCCCATATGGCCAGTGCAAAAGTCCAAGGGAGAGTGGAGACTGATAGTGGACTATCGCAGCCTGAATGAAGTCACACCACCTCTGAGCGCCACTGTGCTGGACATGACGGAGCTTCAGTACAAACTGGAGTCCAAGGCAGTAAAATGGTGCCACTACTGACATTGCCAATGCATTTTTCTCCATTCGTCTGGTAGCAGAGTGCAGGCTACAGTACGTGTCTACACGGAGGGCTGTGCCCAACTGCCCAAGGGGTGGAAACACAACATCACTATTTTCCAGGGACTGATCCAGGCTGCACTGGAAAAGGGTGAGGCTCAGAGGTGATTGGCACTGAAGCACAGCTCCTCCTGGCACCCTGACTGCCAGTGCTGGGCTGAATGTTCAAAGAGAAAGTCCCTTTTGCATGTCATGCCACCGATGCCACGTGGAGCAATCGGATCTCTCTGATCACACAGTGAGCTCAAATAGGAAATCCCAATTGCTCAGGGATCTTGGAAGTCATCACCAACCGGCCTGAAGGCAAAAATTTTGGATTATCGTCAGAAGAGGAGGAGGTCCCACCATATAATCAGCTACCAGAAAATGAAAAGCAATACACTCTTCACTGATGGCTCCTGCCATATCATAGGGATACGTTGAAAATGGAAGGCTGCCATATGGAGTCCTACGCAGCAAGTCACAGGAGTTACTGAAGGACAAGGGGGATCAAGTCAGGTTGCAGAGCTGAAAAATGTCCAGCTGGCTTTAAATATCACTGAACAAGAGAACTGGCTGGCACTGTCCCTCTACACTGACTCCTGGATGGTAACAAATGCTCCATGGGTGTGGCTGGACTGATCGAAAAAGAGCAATTGACAGTGCAGAGGAAAATCCATCTGGGTTGCTGAATTGTGGCAAGCCATGACTGCCTGGGTAGAGACGTTGAAAGTGTGTCCTGTAGATGCACATGTAGATTAGGGCTACTGAAGAGCATTGCAGCAATGGACAAGTGGCTCGAGCTGCCAAGATTAAGGTGTCTCGGGTTAATCTGGACTGGAAACATAAGGGTGAATTATTTCTGGCTCAATGGGCCCATGACATCTCAGATCATGGGGNAGGTGTCACGGGTTAATCTGGACTGGAAACATAAGGGTGAATTATTTCTGGCTCAATGGGCCCATGACATCTCAGATCATGAGGGAAGAAATGTAACATACGGATGGGCTCTTGACCGAGGCGTGTACTTAACCATGGACACTATAACCCAGGTCATCCATGATTGTGAAACGTGTGCTGCAATGAAGCAGGACAAGGAGGTAAAGCCCCTGTGGTATGCGGTGCTGTGGTTGAAATATAAATATGGGGAGGCCTGGCATATTGGTTTCATCATGCTCTCACAAACCTGCCAAGACAAGCACTATGAGCTTGCAGTGGTGGAAACAACCATTGGATGGCTGGAGATGCAGCCTGTGCCTCAAGCCACTGCCCAGAACAGCATCTTGGGCCTTGGAAAGCAAGTGCTGTGGCAACCTGGCACTCCTGAAAGAACTGAGTGTGACAATGGGACTCATTTCAAAAACAGCATCATAGACACATGGACCAGGGAGCATGGGACTGAGAAGGTACATTGTATTACCTCCCATGCACCAGCCTCTGGAAAAATTGAGGGGTGCAATGGACTTTTAAAAACCACATTGAAATCAGTGGGTGGTGGGACCTTCAAACATTGGATCTACATTTAGCAAAGGCCACGTGGTTAGTTAACACTAGAGGCTCTACCAATTGAGCTGACCCTGCCCAATCAAAACCTCCACATACTGTAGAAGGAGATGAAGTCCCCATGGTGCATATGAGGAATGTTTCAGGGAAGTTTGGATTAGTCCTGCCTCTGATGCCAAGATGATTTTTGCCTTTTCTTTTATACACCTTTTACACAGTTCTGTAAATTAGCATGCATACTTGTAATTCTTTAAGTCTGATAACTTAGCATAGTTCTAGTGTTCTGTAGGGCCAGGAGAACAAACAGCCCAGAAGCCGCTTAGCCAGTAGACCAAACATCCTACTACCTTGGGGGGCAAAAGTCCCCTTCTAGAACATATTCTGTAAACTAGGGATTTGGCCCATCCAGGGGGAAATTCCATAGATGGGGAGAATATCACACCATCTACCCAAGCCCCCCTTATTGGGCAACCTTGTTCGATATGTTAATTTGTAAAGTCTATAAATTGTATATGCAATTTACTGTGGGTGTGCATTGCGGCGCATCCCTCCTTGGCGAAGTGGCGCACCAATAAGGATCTTTATTAAAATAGNAAAACCTCCACATACTGTAGAAGGAGATGAAGTCCCCATGGTGCATATGAGGAATGTTTCAGGGAAGTTTGGATTAGTCCTGCCTCTGATGCCAAGATGATTTTTGCCTTTTCTTTTATACACCTTTTACACAGTTCTGTAAATTAGCATGCATACTTGTAATTCTTTAAGTCTGATAACTTAGCATAGTTCTAGTGTTCTGTAGGGCCAGGAGAACAAACAGCCCAGAAGCCACTTAGCCAGTAGACCAAACATCCTACTACCTTGGGGGGCAAAAGTCCCCTTCTAGAACATATTCTGTAAACTAGGGATTTGGCCCATCCAGGGGGAAATTCCATAGATGGGGAGAATATCACACCATCTACCCAAGCCCCCCTTATTGGGCAACCTTGTTCAATATGCTAATTTGTAAAGTCTATAAATTGTATACACAATTTACTGTGGGTGTGCATTGCGGCGCATCCCTCCTTGGCGAAGTGGCGCACCAATAAGGATCTTTATTAAAATAGCGAGGTAAAACCCCTTACTCCCTTAACCGTGTCTGGCTTTCATTTTCTAAGACCAGGAAAAGGCATCACCTCAAGCAAAGACCCACCCATGGGACTGTTTTTGCTCAAGGACCAGGGTGCAGTTGGTGGATAATGCAGAGGGACAGGGAAGCACAATGTACCTCAATGGGATTGGATTTTGGGGTGAGAACAGTCTGCAATGTTGAATTGTGTATTTAATATTGGTTGCTGAATGGCAATACCACTGTATGCCATATCTACCATGAACAGTGAGTATGGACTGCTCCAGATACACCAGTGGTGAGCTCCTGATGCAGTAGCGCATGGGTGTTCATTTTAATGGAAGCGCTAAATTAAGGAACACCATTCCTAAACCATGACATTCATGAAACCAAATATTTTCTGAAGCACATTAATGTTCATTGGCGGCAAGGACTTCTCAGTAACGTGAACAGCTCAGACTGTGCTAAGTTCCCTTCTACCTCTGCCATCTGCCGTGGTCTGTGGCCCATGAGGAGCAAGAGTGTGTTGTGCCATGAGTCTGGGTGCAGATGTACCACAGCAGTGTAATCACAGCAGATGTGGATCCAGGCTGCTGATATTGTACTTACTCAGGTGTGAGATGCAAAGGACACATCACCCTCTGAGCTGAACTGTAGAAGACAGCCTGCCTTTGTCTAATGTCAAATATTTAATGTGTTTAGTTCACGTGTGATGGCTGGTTTGGGAAACAGATTTTCTAACTCTGCCTTGAGAAAGCTGCCCGAAACACACTGAGCAAACCAGCTGGTGTTCCACAGTCCCTAGACCAGAAAAGGACTGGGTGGACACACGCAGTCTGCTCTGCATGACAGTGTGATTGAGGCCTACAGAGGTATCTTGCTCATCCTGTGGTGCACACTGAACCTGGGAATGTGTAACTGTGAATGGATTGGCTCGTATTCGTCTTGTCAAATGATTTGGCAGGGCACAGATCTGGGGCTAATGGGGGTCAAATGATATCAAACTAGGAGACTTGTAATAAAGCATCACTGAAAGAGAACAATATGTTTTGCTAGCTGACCTTCAGATGAACTTTCTCTTTTGCTCATTTTGCCTTGGTTCTCTCACAGCAATCACTTGGCAGAAATAATGCCAGGGGAAAAAAAATAAAAAAAGAAAAGAATGTCTTGCAATCAACACTAGAGAAGACAAACTTCATAAATTTTAATGCAATTATCCATGTATTACTCTGAATACATGCAAAGTTGAGTAAAAAAGCCTAAAAGAGGTAACGTTTCTTTCATGGTGGATGAAAAATTAAGTTTTAGGAATACTTTCGTTTACAGCTGGTATTTTTCACTTTCTCACACAGCTTTTTAATGCATAATTTTGAATGACTACAGTAATTCATTGATGTCTACAAACCACATTCTGTATTCTTTTCTAAATTGCAATAGGCAACAGCCTACTATTTTTCATGCTAGTCTCAGAGGGATGTAACTTACTATATGAGCTAATTGGTTAATTAAGGTGAAAACATTACTCATCTAAACTTAGCAAATGTAAAGTAGATTTTGTGTGTGAAAAATGGAACAATATTTTGCTGCTGCATAGTACTCTGCATCTGTAGTTCCCAAATAAAGGAATAATGTCCATTTAATATATTCTGTTTTCTTGGAGCCCACACTTTCTGTGAAAGAACACCGGGATTCCTTATTCCAGCAGGGTTTGTGCTCTAGGCTGAGAGAAAGCAAAACCTCCTGTCTCGCAAGGAGAAAGGCTCAGTGTAATACTATCTATCCTTCTATGAATCATTCAGTACAGATTTTGGATAACGACCTTTAACTTGTTGCCTGTTATTTGGTTATTAAATCACATCTTAGGAGAAAATATAAATTAAGGGGATATTTTTCAGCATGCAAGAGCTAGAATGGTGTCCACGCTGGAAATCTGGATGAACTCTACATTATGAATACATACTCACACACTGAGGTTTTCTTTATTTGTGTCACTGTTATTTATTTGAATTCATTATTTATAAGGTAATTTATACTTTTAGCCTTATTTTCTCTATGGCTTAGGTCTAATAAGACTTCTTTTTCATATGTATACAGAATAAATCCCCTAAATATTGCTATTGTTGGATTATATCTCTCTCTGCTTCCTTGATTGGCTGTGCTTTTCACATCAGTTATCTCCTTTCTTTGCATATGGTCTGTGTGGATATTTGGGCTTTCTGGACATTAATGTATATTTTTACTGGTCTGCCCAAAGAACCAAGGCCCATGTTCTCAAGTAAACACAGAGTTTATTCACATTTACAGCACCGTCCCTTGACATATTTTTGGTCTGTCCTCTTAGCACTCTCACAGGCAACACTTGGGGTAGCTTAGGGTTTGTAAGTCAGAAACCATTCACAGAAGGCACTGAGGACCAACCATCCTGTTCTAGAGGGAGAAAGAATTTGGCTGTATGGATATAAACTGTGTGGTCCTGCTTGCCATCGGAAGCAGAGAATGAGACTGACCCCTCTGGTTTCGTCAGTATACGCGTGGCCTAAGTGTCAGCGTATGGTGCATCTGCATCCAAATGTCCTTCCTCATTGCCTAACTAGATCTGAGCTTGTACAGTTCCTCTACACTTAATTTTTATCTCTGAAGACTTCTAGTTAAATCTTGCTTATTAGCTAATGCATGCTTCTTTTTGTTTTTGCTCTTGTCTCTTCTGTCAGAAGAACTTTTGTTAAAATCTTCAATTAGATGTATGCATGAACAAGACATCCAGGCCCTACTGCACATTAAACAGGATGAACACTGTCATCAAAGTCACTCATCACTGAATTAACAAATGAAGCTCTTTAAGTAAAGATAAATGCCATTAGCTGCTATGAAAAAGAAAATTTATCTTCATTCTAAATGTCTATAGGTGAATCTTAGCATGCTTGCAGTGTTACTTTTAACGAATATGAGTAGTACTCCAATTTTGCCCTACTTTCAGTTTAGTTCAGCTCAGCCTTGATTTCTCCTACTATCTATTATTTTCCCCAGCATTCATTTGGGCAAGCATTTTTCAACTATCACTGTAACCTGTTTCAAGATCATGTTAAATACAATACATTCACATAATATTTAATCTGTATTATCAATATTTTTTATGAGAAGTACACTTTTCACTCTTTCTTAGCCTTTACTTTTTTCTTTTAAAATTAATGAGGGGTTTTCTTTAATTGCGCTGGCCAAATTCAATCCTGATATTCTTCCTTTCATGGGAAATTTTAAACAATTGATATTATCAGTAGGATGAAGATTGGTATTTCATTCTATCTGAGTTAGTGAAAGGAAAATACTACTACTATGCCTGCAATATATCACTAAAAGCAATGGGCTTGCCACTGTTATTGTAAATTGCTAAATTACAAATTCTGATAGTTCCTACAAGGAGAATCCTAATCTGGTATCTTGCTTATAATCTTCTCCTTGATTAGTCTGAGCAGTTCAGTAAAGCCAACACAGATACACATAACACATCAAAAACACTCTAATTAATTATAATTTTGTTGATGTACAGTGAGGTGGAAAATGGCTATTAATGCTGTACATGGTGTCATGGTAATTTAAGTGTCCAACTCTACTTCTATACGTGTGCTTAGAAGTGTAAGTGTAAGTGTACTGCTCAATCAGGCTTTCTCTGCTTTTTTAGTTTATCATCTTCATATACTCAGTTCTGACCATCTTTCATCTGCTCTTTAAACTAAGCTCTCATTTGCTTGGTTATTTCTGTATGCTACCAAGTACGAAACAGCAACTGAAGTACTTTCTCTGAAATCTGAGCCTTTTCTTTTTCTGCATGAAAGCTCTTCTTCTTTCACATTTCCCCTGGAAGTGAACTGTATAAACTCTTTTAGTCTCAAACCTAGAACAGTTATATCAAGTGAAGGCTTTTTATGGGGACCTGGACTCATAAGTATCCGTGTCTGTACTGTGAAAAAAAATATTTTTGGTCATTTTTTTTTTATTATTATTTCTTCTGTCATATAGTCAGCTTCTAATCTACTTTTAAGAAGATGAGAACATAAGCTTTAAAAATTTAGGAAAGATCTGTGGAAGACCCCATCACATGGTTGCTCAGCATCTTCAGTTAGGTAAGGTCTCAATTTAGGTATGATCTCACATGGTGTTTGGAGCCGTGAGCACAATTAGTCAACAAAGTAAGCCAGTAGGATAGCTGAGGATGATCTTATTCCCAACACCTCTTCAAAGTTCGAGCATGTCTACAGCAGACTATGACTCATGGCCCACATGCCCTCTAGAATAGGGGATGGATGCTTTGGCTGCAAATGATGGCTTGACAGCAGTGAAACTGTTGCCTACACTTCAAATAATAACTACATCTCAGAGTTCTTCATTAGAAAATAAGACAAAATAATTCAGTTTATACCCTGCCTACAAACCATTATCTTAAACAACTCCTCAATAGTTAAATGTATTTTCCATTTGCATTGGTAAGAAGATTTTACCTGGTTTGAGCTCTTTTTTTCAACATGAAGTCAATGGAAAGAAATCCAGTTCTTTTTATAGTTACTGAAGATTTCAGAGAGTACATTAAAAAACACACTACAAGCCTCTGAACAAAAAGACACCAGAACAGCTCAGACACACAAAATAAACACTCCTGTTTCATGTAACTACTCAGAAATCAGATTTTGAAACAGGAAAATCAAAGATCCATATCAAAGTACCCTTGCTATAGGAAAGCAGAACAGGACAATATCCTGCAGCACCTACTACCCTACATCACAGTATTTATTTTCCCTCTCAATGAAAGATAATAAAATAGTTTTAACAAAATGTAATGAGTGTGAATTTCTAAAATCTAGTGCTTTCAGTGACTCTTCAGAGTGATTTAAATTTATTTCCTTTTTAAGAGTTTCTCATAAGAAAGGACTTGTAATCAGAAAAACATTAGTTTTCAGTCTCATTTTTATTCCAGTGAAGGTACTTTGCACTGCTATGTATAGACATCTTTTATAATTTTTTTTTTACAAGTTAGACTAAATGTCAGCATATTGCCCTTTTTTTTTCTTGTTTTAGGTCATCTGGAACAGGGTTTTGGAGTGAAAAGTTCCAAGTCATCGTATGAAAGTGTTCACAATACAGGCAGTGTGAAATTTTTAATTTATACTCCAAGCCCTGTGTAGTCCAGGCAGAGCTACAGATATGTGGTGAAGCAGGGAGGGTTGGTCTTGGGGAGCCAAAAGTCTAATTTTAAACACAGCTATCTTGTTAAAATCCTAGATACCATATTTGCCAAATGTATGCCACTGTGCAGAAATGTGGATGAGTCACTGGGTCACAAGAATTGCAAAAGATTGCCTGTTATTTCCTCATTGGATGACACACTTGTGATGGGGGAGTTCTCAATACAATTTCCATTACTAATCAAATATGTAGGTCTAAATCTACATAATGTCCATAAAGGGCCTAAAACTGGTCTTCATAATTGTCATCCCTTCCACATAATTCCTCTGGGCCCAGGGGATCTGGCATTTCTGCTTCTGTTCTGGCTCCCTCTGGAGAACGGAGAAAGGGGCTCAATTCATAATAAGATTCTTATTAGGAAATCAGTAGGAAATCGTCTTCCCATCTCCTAAATGTAAGCCTTAATCACCAGCCTAGATTATAGTTTACAAGATGTCTGCCCCTTGCTTTTCAAGCCGCAGAAAATCTACCTTCAGCAGAGATGTCCAGCTGAAACTGAAGAAAAGATCCCATCTTTTCCACACATTGAGGTACACACGCATCACAGGCAAACAGGACTTAGAATCATAGAACCACAGAACCAATAGAACCATAGAAGAGAATCATGGTATTGTTTAGGTTAGAAAAGACCTCTAAGACCATCAAGTCCAATCATTAACCCAGCACTGCCAAGTCCACACTAAACCGTGTCCCTAAGTGCCTCATCCATACACCTTTTATCTACCTCCAGGGCACCACTTCCTTGGGTAGCCTGTTCCAATGCTTAGCAAGCCTTCCCATGAAGAAATTTTTCCTAATATCCAATCTAAATCTCCCCTCACACAACCTAAGACCATTTCCTGTTGTCCTATTGCTTGTTACTCAGAAGAAGAGACTTCAGGCAGACTTAGGATAAACTGAACAGCATCTGTAGACTGGATGATTTCAGGCAGCTCCCTGATCAACACACCTGTCCTTTTAGACCCACTGAGAGATAATTATTTCTCCTCATTTGCTGTAAGCAGACCATAAGCACCTAATACATGAACCCCCACTGTAAGACAGAGGCACACATCTGCAACCTCTGATATTTAGCTCACAGAGTCCTCTGCAGTTCTTGCCTCTGGAACGAGCAAGGTGGTAGCACATACCTTGGACCAAGAGCTGTATACACTCATGATCCTTTATCCTGAGGATTACAGC
>VZTG01009790.1:0-71413 GCA_013397845.1 Melanocharis versteri | reverse complement strand
ATATATTATATATATATATAAGCGTAGGTATATTTAAAAAAAGAAGCTTCACTTTTGGAAATTTTTCAAATTTTACTACACCCATACCTATTTTTGTTTGAACATGTATGTTAAAACAGTCATATATTCAACAGCTAGTGATAAGACTAAGGAAACAAGTTTCTGTCAATACAGATGCCCAAACAATGAAATAACTAACACAAATTATGAAAACAAAAATAGTCATTATTTCCACTTTGTTAAAAAAGGGCACTGAAAGTAACTAGAATCTGACATCATTAAAACAGCATAAGAAGGAAGATGGATTTTTTTACTCTGCTGCATCTTCTACCTTTTGATGAGGTTTTGTTTATTATTTGATTTCTGGCTAAAAATAGATGAACGGAATCAAGGTGTTTTTGTCACTCTCAACCTGCTCAGATAACTAACAAGTTAAGGTCAAAACTCCTGATGTGTTCTCTGGCTCCAGGCTTTTACAGAATATATATTTTGACCTATTAGTAAACCATGCCTTAAATGTCACAAAAAGTGTCTCTTACAAACCATCAGACAACTCTGAGCGAATCAGACCTCCTGTGCAAGATATGAGTATTTTTAATTCCTATTAGAGGTAAAGTAGAATCCAACTATCTCGTGTGGTTCCTTGCCATTTGATCGATTTTCATCTCATTATGCCCAGCATTAGCTTCCAGGATTAACTGATAGTGGTGTGTGAGGCATGACATAGTAGAGAAAAAAAAAAATGAAATTTGGTCTTGCAGTTATCTCCAGAGGACAACAACAAATTAATTCATCCCCTTATAAAGGAGGTTATTGAGGGCAAAGTTATCTGCATTCGACTACAGTCTGTCTATTCTGTGCATGGATATTGCCTATTAGTGCACCATGTTTTAATGCACTATTGGCCTAAAACCAGTATTTGGGGAATATATTGGCAGTTTAGTTTTCCTAACTGCGTTCCTGTGAGAAAAAGTAGTGAGAGAAATAGGAAGATTAAATTATTAAGTTATAATTCATTTTCCGGATTCTAATGCATGATTCTTTTACGCTACTTATCCCGACTAATGAAAGTCATCTTTAATCAGGTTTTGGGATTTGACATAAAAGCATTCACAAAGGATTGTATTACAACGCTGTCTGAAAGCAAAACCTTTCTAGCTATTATTTGAAAGTGCAAGAAAGGAGAAAGATGTGACCTAAGTGGTTGGACACATAGGAATGAATTATTTAAGTACTCAACTAAAGTTTATGTTTATACAACATATTTTTGATAGTAAATATTAGGGAGCTTCTCTGTATGAGGACCTCAAATCTGGCTATAGAACTAAGAATGTCGGAGGCAAGGTTTAGATATATGAAGCTAATGTGAATCTGAATTTATCTTTTTGTCTCCCTGTCCACGATAGATTAAACTAAAATCCCAGAAAGTATTATGATCCTTGTGGGTATCAAATTCTTAGACCAAATTTTCTAGTTATGTTTCATTCAGAGTAATCAAGGTGGTCCTTATTCCATTTTTAAAATTCTGTAGTCAATCATTTTACATATACAAGGCTATGAATAGGTTTCCAGCATATTTTATTTTGGAGAAAAATAAAAAAATCTGATGTCTGAGGTTCATTGATTGACTACAAATACATATTCCAACATGAAAAATATGGAATGATAATAATAATTTAATTAATGATCTAATTTATATTCTCTTTCAGCCCTGTATACAATAATTCTCATAGCCTAATATATTTTCACTTATGCACTGCAACTTGCTGTCAAATTGCATTCAAATGTGTCCACTGAAAAAAAAATAAATAATGTTAATTCAGCAAACTCTCTATTCTCCCATTACTTACCATCAACTTTAACCATCCAAAGACACAGAGATGCAGCACTTGGCAAAATGCTTTAAGTGATTTTAGGACTGCCATTATTGGACACCTTGGGTATTTTTACTCTAAAACATGAAAATGTAATAGGATGCAGACCAGCTCACTCTAATGTCCTAACAGTAACTATCATCATTTTAAAATTACTAAATTAACGTGAGAGTTTTCAAAAAGAATATGATGGAATCCCAACTAATATAGAGAAGTACAAAAACTTGCAGAACACAATATGGACAGAATATATTAAGAATAAATCACTTACAAGTAAGCTAAGGTTATTACTTGACCAAACTCCAAGAGTATGCGTTTCTTCAATTTTTTTAATAAAAGTTATGGGTTAAATTCATTATTAATGAGAGGGTGGAACGTTGAATGCCAAATGCTTACTAATTTAAACCGATTTTGGAAAAATGAACTGAAGGAACGGTGGAGTTGAAAACATTAAGCAACAATAGGAATCATGGCAATGAATAAAGACAAAAGACTGGAGGGGTGTAAATTTCAGAAGCAACATGAGGTCATTTTAACCTTACTTAAATTATTCCTGAAAACACAGGATTATTTCTTTTACCATACATTTTCACTCTGTTAATATTATTTAATGATTAGAAAGAAGTAGAAAAAGCAGTGTTTCCACATTCTTTTGAGTGGGACAAGTTCCAGCCTCTTACCAAAATTATTGGTCCCCTGAGAAAAGAAAAGCTTGTTATGTTTCTACTTTGATTTCTGCTGAACTTCCTCTAATTAGAGACCATATCACCTCGGTGACTGTCACTAATAAATACGTTTATGATTATTTTCCACAAAGGACTGACGGGAGTCATGGAAGGGGACAGAGATTTTTAAGATAGAAATTCTGTGAGCAGGATCCTGTGGAAGACCCCAAAGCTATAAATTACTTTAAAATGTTTAGTGTAAATAATCAAACACAACCATTTACTTCACACACTCCACGTACAATGGATGAACTTGTCCACATGCACAGCTTCCTGCAAATGATTTCTGCAGCACCATTATTCGTCAATGATCCTAAATGCCTTTGCAAATATAAGGATGAGAATTTAACCATGCTTTTCAGCAGCAATTAATCATTAACACTTCTGGGCAGGTAAAGGGATAGTTATATAATGATCAAAAAAATCATAGTAGAATTGAATCCAAGTCTATACTGTTTCTCACCAGTTCTGCTGGGAGTAACACAATGAAGGACCTTTGATTTTCTGTGATTCTCATTACTTATCCATATAAATCACAGGTCAGTACTTAGCAGTGCACGTACATGCACTTCAGAAAAAAGCTTTCACTTTAAACTTTTCTAAGTTTACTTTCTCAGTGTACAGATGCCTCAGTAAATTTTAAACTTGATCTTTTACTATCTACTGATTTCTCCACTTTTTCGACTATGTACAGTAAACTTTGGCTTTTTTACATTTAGAAATGTAGCCTCACTTGGTAATGAATTTTTGAAAAGTGTGTGTGTAGTATTAAAAAAAAACCAACGCAGAAACACCACTAAATGGAAAAATCTGGGACTGTCTAGTTTGACTTGACTTATATATTCTGTAACAGCTCATAAAAAATCGAACACCTGGTCTGATGCTATTGAACAATACTGTAAACACCGGACCTTAAAAACACCTCAATATTCCAGTCTCTAAGGAAAGTATATTTCTCAAGAATTCTACTCTGGGAGGCAGGTCATATATAAAAAGCACTGTATTTTATATTTCATGTGATAGGAGTTTGTGGGTTTTTTTTTAACTAGTTAGAACAAACTGGAGTCTTCCAGTGTTTTGGTATCCATGAGCCATTAAATAGGCAGTATATATTTTACTATGCAGATATTCTTCTTTTAATCCAGACTTAATTTTTTTCAGAGAATACTTGATTTTAAAACAACTTTGTGAACAACACCTACTTGAGGTCTTGGGAAGGTTCTGCTCTGATATGGGGTGTCTCCACAGAGTGCCCAAACACTGCCCCTTCCGTGCCTAAAATACATAAATAAAATACAGTACAATTACTTTGGAAAATAAAAACACATTGAAATATATGACCACAAATTGACATTTTTTGGACAAAATGTCCAATCAAATCCTTTATTAATGATTATAAATGTTTCTTCATATTTACATTTTCATTTATATATCAAAATCTGGACCAACATCCTCTGAAACCCTGTATTTCTGCTTATCAGTAGAAGAATTTCACATACAAATCTGAAACACTTACAGATCCAAATTTTCCAGCAATGATTTGCCTGAATGTTTATCTCCATATTTTGGAGAACAGTTATTTTACAGAGAATGGAAATAATATCAGAAATTTGTGTGACAAAAACACAGTAGAGAAATATCTGCTGTATTTAACATTATGGTTATTTTGATTACTCAAATTGAGAGGCCAAGCTTTTAGAAGTTTTGAATTAACAGACTATTGCATGAACTTGCTGGCTCAATCTAAATATCTGACAGAGTTTCCTTCAATCAGCTCTCTCTCATTGAAAAATTTTATTCTCATGGAATGTGCTTTGGGTTGAGTGTTGGTAGTGGACACTAAGGTATCTCCTACTGGACATTTAAAATCCAGGCAAGGAAAATGGGTAACAATTTTCCAAAACTGTATTGCTTGTCTGTTGAATTTTGGTTTATATTTCTAGGTCCAATTTGAATATGGTAATTCCACAGTTTTAATTAGACAACCAAGGTTTTTCGTTGAGAAACTCCTCTTCAATTAAAAAAAATATAATTCTGGTTAACATTCACTGAAGTTATTTGAAAAAATATATTTTTTTATGTAATCAATTTTAAATGCATTTCCTGAAAGAAAATGATGGGGGTGGGAAAAGACAAAAAAATAATAGGGATCTTTTTTCTTTGTTAAAGTAATAGAGAATTCAAGAAATTTATATGTAGGGAGCAACACTATAAAATCAGCATTTCTCTTCTCACCTACAAGGACTGAACGCATAAAAGTTACTTATACCACTCAATTTATATTTAACAGACAGAAAAAAACCTCCCTATGTTCTTAGGCATTTGAAGTTTGCCTTCTTTTTTTTCACTCCCTGAACAATCATCATGCCTATCCTTGCTTACTGATTTATCCAATGCCATTATTTTTGCCATCCACTTGCACAAATTTTACTTTCTTCCTCTGAAGATGTTTTAATGGGCATTGTGTAATGCAAATACCCTAGAACTAGGGAGGGAAAGCCTTTCCTACAGAGAACCTTCAGCAAAGGTGAAAGAACTGAATAAAAATGTGTAAAAAAGGTAATGCATTATCAAGGAAACTGTCTGAGATAACTATAGCTGATTACTAAATATTTTTGAATTAATTGCTGTATTTCAACAACAGAAGGTTTCTTTCGTTCTGAGACTTGAATACTGAATAAACCTAAAAATATACCTACAATATCTCATAGTAGCTCTGCAAGAAGTGCTCAACAGAACATAAGCACCACTCTAATTGCTACAATATTTTAAATATAAGGAAGTATTTTAAATTTTTAAAATATTTAAATATTTCACAATTTTTTTCAGAAACTCTGGATATCAAAGAAAATAGCTATCAGATACTTTTACAGTTAAGCAATGATATCCTTATCAGGATTTAAAAGCAGAATGAGGTTATAAATGTTAAATTGGTAACATTATTTTTTAGTGAAAATAGCCTGAGCGAGAAGCCAAACAAAAAAAAAACCCAACAAAACAAACAAACAAACCAAAAAAACCCCAACCCAAACCAAATAACAAAAAACACACACACACAAAAGAAAAAAGACCTAAGCAACCTTCACACCGGTAATAATTTTCTAAACAACACCTTCATTAAAAAAAAAAACAAAAAAACAAAAAAACCAAAACCAAACAACTAACCAAAAAAACCCCAACCCACCCCCCAAAATCTTCATTGTGAAGTGGTCTACTAGTACGGAGTACTGAAGACAGAAAGAGAAGATTTCTGAGCGTAATGAATTAAAGTCCTACTTTTTTATCTCCAGAAATCTATAACCCTTACAAATATTCTGGCAAAGAACATAGAAAACAACTTTATTACAACTGCTGCTTTGAAGATCTCACAAAAAAACCTCAACAAAATCCACTTTCTATAACCAAGCTTTGCTGAGTGTTATGGAAAACCACAGGAGGAAAAAACCCAGCATCTCTTTTTTCCCTAGTATTATTCCTAAATGTGCTGTGCAGAATTTGTTTTTTAAATCTGGCAATGACTTGTGGTCTCTTTCCTTTAAAAGACCAGAATAGCATGTCTGTATAGCCAGGCCTTGTGTCACTCAAGATAAAGCTCATCCCTACCTATACTGAAACCCTCTGGGAGCTGAATATCCAAAACCAAAGAGTGTGTTTCCAGGTTCCATCCATTTTTCTCATCAGTAAAATGAAATGCTTTCAATGCCAAGTGCTCTTTATATTTTTGAATGTGGCAATAGGATATGAAGATGTAAATAACAGCAGAATGCAGAGTTGCCAAACTTTACTTATGAGAAGACCATGCCTGTAATATTTGAAAGAGCATTATCAATGCAAAGATGCAGAAAACTTCACTCTAGTATGAGTCTGACATTAAATCAATCAGAAGTGCCAAAAGTACATCAGGCAAAGTCTGATAATAAAAGTTAAATGGCAGCTGGTTATAACCCAGCTTTACTATTTCCTCACTTTCTGCATCATTTTTTTTAAAGACAAGAAGGCATTTTTTCCCTAAGAATATAGACATTTGGAAAGAAAGACCAAATTTTTCAAGCAGATTGGAAATACAGACACACAGAATTAAACTGATACAATTAAACAAAATATAGTTAAAGCTAAAACCAAACCAAACATGCTGATTTTGCTATTCGAAGATGCAATCTCGATATGTTCTTTTCTTCTCATACAGCCTCAAAAGCAGAAGTATAACAGTTCTTGTGGTAAATGCTTTATCCTTAAAAAAAAAATACTTTCAACAAGTTCAAGAATATCTCCAATCCCCTTTATTACATAGTGGAATAAAAGCAGACACTTTCAATTATCTTGGTTTTAGTAAGAAAGGTGAAAAAGATCAGCCAACTGGAATTTACTGACATGTTTCCAGCAGTCAAACAGCAGGATCAAGAAAAAAGAAAAGCGAATGTACAGGAAATAAAATAAACTGATCAGCACTACTAAAAAATACAGAAGAAAACCTATATTATTCTTTTTTTCAATTTACTATATGCAAATCTGTAGTAATTTGATGGGAAGTTAGATCATGTAGTTTAGTACTCTTAAGAAATGTTACTACAAACATACCTTCTAATGATATAACCAAATAAATAGATCTATAAATCATATTTCAAAGTCCATAGCATTATTTTTTTAATGAAAGAAATATACTTTAGGTATTTGATAAGTTACAATGTTAAAACACTTTTTTTTTTTTTACAGAAATAAGAGGAGGTTCTAATAACTTTATTCCCAGACTTACACAATCATAGCCAAGACCTACTTTGAGATGAGTGAAATTCTAGTGAGAGATGAATGAATACAAAAAAGGTGTAAAAAGAAAAGACTTGAACCTTAAGGCCCTTTCAAGTACAGCTCAAAAGGAAGTAGTTAGGGAACTGAATTCAAAGGAACATGAGTTAGAATGGTTAACTATAGAAAGGGATCCTTTTAGAGGAAATAAAATCACAAGGGCACGGAGTAGGTGCAAAGGATCTAAAATCAAAACCGTAAGTGTAACTGAACAGAGTTACTCATACCTTCAGCTTCCAGTGAAAAAGAATGAGTTAAGACTCCACTAAGAAAGACACATCTGTGCAGCCAAATTACTGATCAAAGAATACCAGTTGTTATAGAGGTCGCTGGAGAAAACTCAGTAAACAGCATAAGTCAGGTAAAAGGCCAAAAATTCAATTCTGCATTTCTAGAGAAGCCTTTTTATGCATAGCTGATTTATAAACACCAGACCTTTAAGACACTACTTTGATCCAGAGCAAATCAAAATTACCCTTTTGCTACAAGCAAAAACAGTCACACATTTCTGCTGAAACAGAACACTCAGAATTCATAGACACCAGTGCAAACTACTAATTTTTGTTCAACTTACTGGTTCCTGAAATTCAGCCTTCAGGAAATGAGAAGTGTAATTTAAAAAATGGAAGTGCAACATTGGCATTTGGTTCTGCATTATATTTGCTTACATATGTGCATGCTGAGGAAGTTTTTCATTTATTCAACCAGCAAATAATCCTTTCATACTTTCTGAGTAGTTATCTTACATAACAAAATGGTACCTTTCAGTGGCTTTGTAAGTGACTAGGATNTTTCCTTTCCTTTCCTTTCCTTTCCTTTCCTTTCCTTTCCTTTCCTTTCCTTTCCTTTCCTTTCCTTTCCTTTCCTTTCCTTTCCTTTCCTTTTCCTTTTCCTTTTCCTTTTCCTTTTCGTAGCTGAAGAGTTGATAAGGCAAGAACTAAAAAATAATGAAGTATTTTGCTGGGACAAATGACCCGCATATTACCATTATTCCGCTCCTTCACATCACTTGTGTAAGCAAATCACCTGACAATGGAATTTTGTGAAGCATTTTGATGTGTACGAACTACATGGCATTGCAGCATCACAGACACAGCTCAGTTTTACCACCTCGATCTTTCACTAGGTTTTTCAGAAACATCAAGTAGCAATTACTAAGATTATGCAAGTTCTATATTGGGATGCCAATCTGTCCTCTGAGTTACAGACTTTAAAGAAAGGTATGTAAAATATTTATTATTTTGAAACTCGCAATTTTACTTGTTGCACTCTAATTAGTTAAGTTAAAGCACTGGAAGATTTCGCAAAGAGGAATAAATAATCAAGACTGTTTAACCATTGAAGAGACCTTAAAAATACAGACTATGTGTTTTATGTTTGGAATTTTTATGTTCTAAAAATTTAATTGCAATAAAAAATAAAATTCGTAATTCTTCTACCATGCGTACGTAGATAAAATTTTAAAGGGCTTTTGTGAGCTTCGATAGCAGTTGCTCAACACTGAGATCTCAGAAGAGCTAATCACTGCCAGACTGTAAAAAAAACCCAGAAATATTCAACTACACAAACCAATGATCATAAAAAGATCATAAAAAATATTTGTTCTTTCTTTTATAAATGCCCAGTTATTATAGATTATTTTGGGATGAGTAGGAATGCAGCTTCTGGCCTTCATGTTGATTGTGAATCTATTCAAGACTTCCAATTTTATAAGTTACTTGAAGTGTAATTTAGCTAGGTACTTGCATTAAAAAGTATGATTCAACTGGATTTTTGCAATGGAGGTGTACGTGACTAAAATGAAAGTAAGTGAGTTATTTTATGAAAACATAATTGCTGGCATTTTGACCTTGCAGAGTACCTCAGTAGCAAAACCAACTAATGTTAAATGAAGGTTTCAGATACGACACTGATGTGTCCATATATGAGGTATATTATAGGAAGTTGTAGAACAGCCTGACTAGATGCAGTTGTTTACTTATAAACTAAAGCATGGGCATTGAAGTCTTCAGAGGTAAGCTCTTATTAAAAAGTAAATTATAAAGGGAGTGATTTAGATTTTTTACTCAAAGCCCTTGAATATGACTAATTTGTGAGGCATATTTTCTGTATAGCAGCCTTACTAAAGCAAAACTTCTACTAAGCCTTTCATTTAAATAAGAACAAGTTCCACAGTAAATTAAAATTCAGCATCTTCAGTGAGCTAAATGTTGATCAAAGCAAATTGCAGCTCCAGGAAATACTTGCAAAATTGCAACAGTCAGTGTTTATCTTCTTAAACAGCATCTTAACTTATTAAGCACAAACATTTGAAACATAGCTTCCTAATGGTGGGCAGTTGGGACACTTGTCTTGCAATGCAAATTAATCTGGATTGTGCCTATCTGTTCAGTTTCTTACCCATCTAATTGTTTGAAGGTTCACATCCAAAATCTATGTTTGGCCACCACTTGACTTACTTTTCTGAAAAAGTAAATCTATCTGAACAAAATCTGGGCTGAGAATAGCAGTAACATAATTCAATTAATAATTGGAAATGGCTATTCTAAATGCTCCCTCTGAGAGGAAAAAGCCAATAAATGTAAATGAAACTGCTGAGAAGCCACATTAAATCTGAATAGTTCCTCAAAACATAAATGAAATTGAAATATATATAAGGGGTTTACAGAAAAGAGGTTTAAAAAAAATAATAATTTCGGTAATATCTTTTACTTTTTTCCTCATTACGTATGGCAGATGGAGATACGTATGACAATAAAAATGATGAAACACAATCATTTTCTGCTTGAAGTGATATAGTCTCCCTGAAACTTTACAACAGCTAGATATATGATTAGACTTAAAGCTTATATTGAGATTTCACAGTAAATAATTTCTAATACCCCCCCTCAAAATTCATCATCTTTTCATATAAATCATAATCTGGATTGCACTTTTCCTAAAATTGTGCAAATGATTTTGTGTTCATCAGACATAAAAAGTGTCCCTGTCTACATTCAAAAGATAGCATTTTAATGGGATTATTTTCATATTTAATAAGTTAAAAAGATCGCATTTTCACTTTGTTGTAGTAGATAACCCTAGATTTTGGAACAGTCAGGCTTATGCTCTAATGAATAGTTAATGAGTTTCATAGCAGAATTGTTGTTTCCCTGATGAAAAATGAATGAATCAATGAATAAGAAGACTATCAAACAACAGTCAATAACTTCATAATCAGGGGACTCACCTGGAATGTAAAAGAATGGTACATAAACTTGGATATCCCAAGTACAAAATGAGAAAATGACAAAATTGTTTCTCATACAGTTTCAAGAACAAATAGCAATAATTTCCCATTTTCAAGCTGCCTACCCACAAAACCTAGCCAGGAATGTCTATCCAATCTCATAGAATCATAGATCATTAAGGTTGGAAAAGACCTCCAAGAACATCAAGTCCAGCCCTTAACTGATCACCACTTTGACAATTAACCATAGCACTAATTGTCCTGTCCAGTCATTTCTTGAACACTTCCAGGGATGGTGACTCCATCACTTCCCTGGGCAGCCCATTCCGCCCTTGACCACCCTTTCAGTGCACAAATTCTTCCTGATGTCCAACTTGAACCTCCTCTGGTGCAGCTTGAGAGCATTTCCTCTTGTCCTGTCACTAGTCACTGGTGAGAGGAGACTGACCCACCCCTTGCTACAATCCACTTCCAGGAAGTTGTAGAGACTGATAAGGTGTTTCCCAAGCCTCCGTTTCTCCGGGCTAAACAATCCCAGTTCTCTCAGCTGCTCCTCATAGTACCCACTTTCTAGCCCCTGCACCAGCTGCACTGCCCTTCTCTGGACACGCTCCCACACCTCAGTATCTTTTTGGAGTGAGGGGCCCTGAACTGGACACAGGACTCGAGGTGTGGCCTCACCAGTCCTGTGTACGGAGGACCATCACAGCTGTGGTCCTGCTGGCCACACTATTCTTGATACAGGCAAGGATTCACCTACTTCAAAAAGCTCTAAAGTAAAATATTTTATGATTAACTTTTGATAAAAGTAAAGGGCATTTTCCCTTCAGTGATGATATTCTATAAATAAATAGTTTGATTTTGAAAAGTTAAAAGCTCAGAGGAATTTATCAGGAATTAATCCAGTAAGTCTAGCCATCACATTAGTTGTCTAAGTTCGGAACACAGATTACTTATATTTTATCTGTAGCCGAAATGGAGAAATTGGCATCTCTAGAGGTTAATAATACTAACAATAATGGACTGAGACCAGAGCAAAAATGCAGACAATCCAAGTACCTTGGAGCTTTTGCCTTCAACACCTGATCATCAGCTGATGATCTGAATTTTATCAAAATTGGAAAAATCTTGTTTGGAAATCTCATTTTAACCATATCAGAAGTCATCTAAGTTACTTACCCTTAGCATTTAACTGCTTCATAGGGTATCATATTTACCTTTTTAAAGGTGAGTTCTCTGTGCCACATGAAATGTGGAATAAATGCTCATTTATTTCTGTTCTCTGCTTTGCCATTACTGTAACACACTGAAAAACTGTTGTGAGTATGTGATAATTACTGCTGCATTCATACATTTTAGTAAATTGGTTTATTTATGCTAAGGAGGCCACAAAGCAGCAGGACAAGTATCCAGATTTTTTAAATAGCTCTACTATAGTATTTTTACTGTATTGGAATTAGCATGCCATTGATAAGTTATAATCAGATATTTAGATAAGTGGAAGAAGTTCATCATATGCAAGTACACAGTATGTACTTAAAAAAGTCTTCAAATGCTTCCAAATACTTCTAAATTAATGCACAAATTAAAATCTGTGATGAATCCTCACATTTATTTCCACAATGCTAAAACAGCAATATGTGGATATAATACATTTTGGTGCCTATAAGACCAAAATTTAACAAAATTACTAGTGTCTCAAATTATTGAAAGTATTTTTCTTTTTTTCACATATGAGAAATAAAATGAAGCTATAATATCCATTCCTTAAAAGGTTGTTAAAAGGTTTCTATTTGATATTAGCACTAGTGATTATAACCTATTATGAGTTACTATTCCAGCTCTTTATTAATGTTCTGGTTTTCCCTCTGAAAGTAAATTACACAGATGAATACAGCACATTTAAACCTGGCATTAGATAAGTCTTTACTGCAGTTTTAAATGGAAATTCTGCAGCTATGAGGGGGAGTGTGAATGTGCAACAGTAATTTTGTCACTTAATATTCTCACCTTCAAGTCTGCATAGCCATGAAGCAAGCCTTTTAATTTAGCAACAAAATGGAAGCAGGTGTATTTCAAACCAATTAACTGCAGTGACTGTAAACCACCGAGTGTCGTGTTAGTAAACATGCGCCTATTTGTTATCTGTACTAATCACAGGAAAGACAGCCTTTCCTGCAGGAAAGGACAAGATACTAAAGCAGAGTGTAATATGACAAAGTTGGCTGAAATATACATCTTTTGCCAAAGACTCAGATGTTTTTTTCAGAACCACAAGAGACACGCCACATACCTTGCAGATGCTGTAGGAAGAGGGTTTATGGCAGTAATTTACTGCTAGATCTACCACTCCATTTTCAAGATGGGACTGAGCTGATCACAGAGTAATTTATCAGTGCCAGTCTCAATAGTTCCTTCTATGTCACCAAGGAGCAGTATCCAGGACTCAGACTATGACCACAATTCAGATTACTTGGCAAATCTTGCAACAGCCCAGCTCTGCTGTGAGTCTTGTGGCAAAACCTTCGTCTAGTCTTTGCTCTTTTACTGTTTGTGAGTCAGAGGAGACTCAAAAATCACACTCTCATCACCACTGCAATACAACTATCATAAATTCACCTTTCACATACCTATCATAAATTCAGACTTTTAAGATTTAAGCGCTTTCCATTGCCTTGCTACATACCAAGGCATGTCTAGCTAAAACTAGCAAAGCAGGCTTTACTGCTGCATGAAAATGCGGTGTGGTCATCTGCCAGAGAAACCTGTTATTCACATCCTCTTAAAGTACATTACGCTCAGGCATTTTCAGAATAGAAAACTGAATCCTTGGCACCAGGATAGTCATGCCTAGGGAACAGAATGTCATACAATTTGACAGTCATCATGAAATTAGTTATTTTGCTATATCATTTTTAAATTAAAAACACAGAAAAGATGTATTTCCTTTGTCCAGCTATCAACAAAAGCCCTTACTAGTTTCAGAGACAGGTTAAGAGACAAAAAAGAAAATCTTTTTTATTTTGCCTTTTCTTCAGATCAACTGTAAGTGGTATTTCTCTATATTATCCACTTAATAAACTGTCATGATGCTTTCCACTCCAGCCTTTCAGCTTACACTGAAGAGAACGTGACTGGGAAGACCTCTATTCTTTTATTCTTAAACCTTCCAAAAGAATATACTTCTTTTAGATTTAAACTTCCTTGTCTTTTAGTCTCCCTCTGGCCTCCAGACATCTTACCACTATAAGTAATATATTCTGTTTTTTTCAGCAGGATGCTCCCACTGCTCCTTTCCTTGTTTTACATTATAATTCCCTTTAGTTTCTCTAAGATTTTTTTACATTAATTTCTTGCCTAAATGAAATTGTTCTGAGTTACTGTTAGATTTGCTGTCAAGAAGAAAAAAAAAGGGTGTTTTCACTAAAACTTCAAATTCAGAAATTCTAATTGGTCTTTTCCTTTCATTGTAAATCTAAATATAAACCTAGGAGGAAAGGCCTAAATGACAGTGACAAGAAAAAAGATTGCAACTATAAAAAGCCTGAAAACAGTTCTGACAGCTAAAACATGAAACAAACTTGTTGATAGATACCCTTTCTGCACAGTATGCTTTATCTATTGCATTTTCTCTGCTCCACACTGAGAGTGTAAAAACAGATTTAAAAAGTAGTCCATCATTTGGTAATGCTGCTAAGATAAAAATAGCAAAACTAATACAATTGGCTTGCTTGATACGAAAATAAATACGTTTAAAAAAGCTCTCTCCCTTTGATGTTTAATGAGAAAAGGCTTTCAGATGCAACTACCAATCTCACCTCATGCTTTTAACCATAAATTGGGACAGGAATTTTTCAAGCGAACCTAGCATTTGGCTACTTCCAGTATCTTGCTTTGCTGAAC
Organism: Melanocharis versteri; assembly: GCA_013397845.1. Classification (NCBI taxonomy): domain Eukaryota; kingdom Metazoa; phylum Chordata; class Aves; order Passeriformes; family Melanocharitidae; genus Melanocharis; species Melanocharis versteri. The sequence continues at coordinate 56,879 of VZTG01009790.1, read as the reverse complement.
TTGGAACGATCTGGGGTCATAGCACAATATCCAAGTACTTTTAAAATTTTCTATGCTGCTGTATCTAGACCTCTGACCAACACAACATACTTTGCAGACAGTGATGTTCATAAAGGACAGGAAAAGATGCTATTACATTGTATGTGGTATAACCTATAGTACTTGCTGTCATTTCTATCACACTTTATGTATCAGATTGGTTTAGAATGATGATACTTAAGGGAAAAGTCTCTGCTTGAGCTAAATGATATTTTGGCATTTGTAAAGTAATAAGGCTGCCTGGAGGAACTGGAAGGTATTTGTCTGTAGATGATTGTGAATGTGTGTCTGTATATGTGTGCTGTATATGTGTGTCTGTATATGTGTGCTCAGATCTACTCTCTAGCAGTGCTTTCCCAGCATATTCACAAATGAAGGTTCAAATGTTTTACAAATCTGATAGCTTCAATGACAACCAAGATATATACTGGAGAACAGTCACCATAAAACTGAATTCTAGTGCTTTCTGAGTAGGAAGAAGTAGATAACCATATCCCACTATACCCATTCCTGATATCAGTGTTGCCAGGATCAGTACAAGTGTTCTCCATATATTAAACCAGTACAATTTATGCTATTCATATTCAGTTCAGTTTAACGATGAATGTAACATAGAACATCAGGGAGCGTGGACATGTAAGTTTTAGTCTGGGCTACCAGCTACAGTACGATGAGTTTCTGAAAAGAGAGGTCCATTCTTCTGGTTGCTTTACCCTGCTAAGCTCATTCATTCTATCCCTTCTTGTAGCGAAGTGTGCTTATTTATGCAGCTTTCTCATCTTCCCCTCACTGTACCAAATTTTACTCAAAAGTGAAGTTAACAATACATCCCAAAAGCAATTAACCTATGTGCAAATGCATGTACTGATCTCTAGTTTTTTGGTTATGCTACCCACATTTCATTCTAACCAATATGATATAGCTTTAAAAAAAAAAAACAAACCCAAACAAAAACCCTTAAGGAATATAAATAAGACTACAATGAAGAGGACTGTATCTAATATGTTAGTAAGAACTATGATTAGAAAAGAAAAATTTTATTGAATTTATAATGGTTGACTTATGACTAGAAATAAAAAGGAAATATCTGAACTCTACTAAGGCTTATTCCTTTCTGTGATCATTAAGTTCAAAACCAAATCAAGATCAAACAGTTCATCTTCAAGAGATTATATAATTAGCTCTGAAGTAAAAATGAAGGAAATTCTACATTCTCTATAGCCAAATTATTTCCCTGTTCCTCTATTCTTTCATTAGAAGTTTTGTGTATTTTTTGTTGGTTAGTTGGTATGAGGTGTTTTGTGGGGCTTTTGGGGTTTTTTTTGGTTGGTCGAGGGTGGTTTTTTTGTTTGTTTTGTTTGGGTGTTATTTTTGGTTTGGGTTTTTCGATAGATAGCATCCCTTGTTTTTCAACAGGTTGCTTCTCAGGGCCTCAAGACTGATATGATATTCTCTTTGAGATTTTTTTCTTCAAGCTACACAGCACCAACTTCTCTCTTCCTCAGAAATAATTCTTTTGGACAACTAATAAGCCTCACAGATGTAGATCCTATCCAGTTGTTTACTGAACAATGGTACAGGACTAAAACAGCACTAAAACAAGATGAAACCCTTTGAAGAGGACCTTGCCAGTGTGGAATAGGTGAGAAGATCTGCAGGACCTACTCCTGCGTACACATTCTAGCTTCATATTTGACTTTCTTATACCACATGATGCTCTTGACCTTGTGGTCAAAATGCTTTCTAACTCTTTTTCTGGGGATACTTAAGTATATATTTATGTATATTTAAGTATTATTTATTATTTCTTTGAGGTTTGAAAATTGAGCCCTAGAAGTCAATTTGATTTTATTTTGCTGTTGTCTTTTCTTGTAACTTTGGAGCAGGGGATGTTTTCATTTGAAATAATTTTAAGATTTCTTTTCACCTTCTCATTCTCAGTTCTCCCCCACTGATCAGCAACACTTCTCACATTACTTTTTCAATACTGTGTCATCCTTACAGTGTATATATCTTTCGTACAATCTTGATATTTTCTTTTTTTTGCCTAATGGATGTGTGTCTCTGTAGTTAAAAGACTTTTGAAGTTAAAACAAACAAGAGGCCTCCAAATATTCCAAAACGTAGTCACTAGGCCCTATGAATTAGATGATTCCTTTTCTTGATCAAAAGCCTAAGTTGTTTTGGTTTTTTTGTTTGGTGGTCAACATTACCACACAGGTTATTTGCCCTTTTTTTCAATACCCATGAAGTAAAAATTCATTTCCATTTTGAGTCTCAGAGCAGTTATACAGCTTTCAGATGCATCCATTTCTGCCTGGATATTGAGGTTTTTTTCTTCATTCTATTTTGGTGAGATAATTTTTACCACATGTAATTTCATGTCTTTCATAGAATATGTGTTGATTTTTACCACTCTTTCGGAATTTACATTATCTATTCTGAATTCTTACGCATTTCTATCTACACTTTTTAAACTTCTTAATACATATATACCTCCGTACTTTCTTAACCTTGAGCAAAGCTACATTGTTATACACTTTCAATTCAAATACAAAGTCCTATATACACTGATGATATTTTTCTACAGCCAAAATGATGGCTTATTATGTTTGTGTCTTGGTGTGCTGAATTTAATGCTGTCAGACACTGTGAAATTTAAACTCATCATTAGCCACAATGAGGAGAGGAATTTAAATTCACAATGTAGGCTGAAAGCTGCAGGCCATATTTTTGTGGGTGAAATAACTTTTTTTTCTGGAGTTGCTTCCTGTGGGTGAAATTATTCCTAGCTTATTCTGCTATGAATAAGATTTGAAAGGCATTGCAGAACAGACATTTATTGGAATCTACGTTTTTCACAGCTTTGCCTGCATACCTGCATACCTGCTTTATAAACAGACCTAGGGAAAACAGTGAAGTCCAAGATGTTACTGGTGGCAATCTTACTTTTCCTCTGAGTAAGGCTTTGTATCAAACTGTGACTGCCATGGACTCAAACTGTACCTTCATGTGAGCATTTCTGCTACTTTCCACCCAAAGCTAGAGTCAAAATCTTCCTGGTCATTTATGTAAATTTGTAAAGTAAGATGTATGTCATGACAAAAGCTTGTATAATCTCACCATGCAGTTTGTAGTTGCTAAATACATTAGCTTGTGCTTAAAGTTGGGATAAAATTTGCTTAAGGTTGGATAAAAATAAAAAATCCAGTTTTTAGGGGTTTCTAATATAATCCAGAGAAAATGAAGCGCAGTTCTGACATGTATTACATGTCTCACAGTAAGAGGTACATCAGTATATTCTTTCTGAAAAGTCAGATGCCTACAATATCTCCTGCAAATGTAACAGTATTTCTCCTATTCTGAAAGCTTTACAAATCGAAATCCAAATGATTTCATCTTCTAGCCTCCAATGAGAATACTGCTCCAGGACAAAGCAAAATATTTTTGGCCTGTAGTGTCATCATTATAGCGTGAGTATTTGGAACCAAATGCTCTTTTTTATTGAACTGAAATCCTATAGTGCTCTGCAGCCTGACCCTTATCTCCAACAACAGATGGTTTTTTTCCAGGTAAAAATAAACCACAAGCAAGTTCTTCAAGGCAACGAAAAGGGAAAATAGGAATGTTGGAGCTCTTTTATGATTCACCTTTCTCTCCTGTGAGTAGCTATATTTTAAAAATAGAGATGGGTCTGGCTGCTGCAATTTAAATGTGAATTTTCAAAATTACAAAGCCTGAGGGCATGTGAGTGTCAGACTTAGCTCAGGTTTAAGAGTTGCTACAAAATCTGAACCCAATTAATACCCGGTTCCTGCATCAAAACCTTCTGAATGTTTAGTGTGTGTGTTTTCCAAACAAGACTTGGTTTGGTTTGATTTGATTTAAGAGTTAGCTTACTAATAGTAGGGCAATTTTCCAGTGAGCTTTGACCCTTCCAGAGGTGTCATGTGGATTTGCCCGGTATCATGCAATTCAGATACTGCAAACTAGAACTATTTTAAATTGCATTTGTGGACTTTGCACAGTCTTTCAACAGGGAATGTGGAATATGACTGGGAATATGATGGAGACATTGGCAGTTTTTTCCTAAAAATATTAATTCTTACGTTAGCCACAAATATCCAATAGCTTAATCTTTGTGTCAAAGGTTAAACCTGAAAATCTGATTCACTCTGTAAGTTTGAACCAGGCTCTGGATTGATGCTGCTTTGTACCAGAACAGGGAAAATGGTCTCCACTAACCTTGAGAAACTGCTGGCTGCATTCCACAAAGGAACAGCTCAGACAAAAACAGAATCAGCTCTAAAAAAATAAACCCTATTTAAAAGAATTAAATAGATTACAGCCCAGAAGGAGAGGAGAGGATTAAAATTTGTCTTCTCTTGTAACTGATGCTATCATGAAAAAAAGGAAAAAAACGTTGATTATTTAAGGAGAGTTATTCCAAAAGTATGGATTATAGAAAGGTTGACTCTCTAGGTAGGAGATGGTTTTCTTCTACCTCTATTTTGAAAGAGTGTTATTTAGCTGTTTGTGGGGGGGTTTTGTTTGTTTTGTTTGTTTGGTTGGTTTTTTTTTTGTTTGTTTGTTTTGTGTTGTTGTTGTTGTTTTCTTTTTAGTTCTTCTGCCTGACTACATGCTGCCTTGTTCTATGTTTCAGTCTACAGAACAGCCTAGATGAGTATTTTTCAGTGAAATGCCTGTAGAGGAATTAAACATATTTTCCTGCTCTGACAGAACAGTTTGCACATTTGTCTGCTTTTTGGTTTATTCCCTTTTCAGAAAAATTTCTTGTACCAAGACTTATTTCACTTTGCATATGTTTCTGAGACCAGTTCTTCTTTTCCTTCCACACATTTTTAAGTGCCAGAATTCAAAATCTTTCTTTTGCCAATAAACTGTAATTATCCTTAGGTTAATGTATTCCTCCGACAATCTACACAGTCACCTGCAGGCTGCTTAAGTATCCACTGCTTGGAATCTGAGCTGGCTGGATGCATTCTACACTTAACTAGAAGATATAAATATATTTAGGCAATGTCTTGGATAGGAAATTAATTAATTAATTAATTAATTAACTTATTTATTCTCACCATTTGTAGCCTGCCCATAACTCTTTCAGTTCATAGCTTGGAGTCAGATATATATATGTGATTGTAATCAGCTCTGTAGCTGTACCTCCAGAGTAATGCCCTGACAGGTTGTTCTTTTGCCAGGTGGTTAGACCACCACAATAATATTTTCTTTCAGTCACAGCTCCCATAAAGGCAAGCCTGGACATTAAGTGCTATCTTGAGACCTAAATAAGCTTATCAGAAACCTTATTCATCACTGGAGTACATATTAATGTACTCTTTACTCAGGAAACACAGAAATCCTATATATGTGATGCATTTTTGTTACTGACAGATGATGATAAAAGAATTATGGTTCATTCCGTGTTCAGGATACCAAGAATTTGTCATTTCTGCTTAAAGGATTAAATTTTAGTACAACATCAAATACAGTAGTTTTACTGTGGTCAGATAACTTGGCTCCATAAGCCACCATAAAATAATTAATACTTCCCTTCATCTTATGCCACTTCACTCTCCAAACTCCATCTTTCCTGAAGAACAATCCACCCACTGAACGTGACAAATCCAAGATCTTCTTTTCCATTCATACTGAAATTCCTATTCAGTCTCTCAAGGCACTAGATATAAGCCTACTGTAATAACCACATACATCAAATTATAAGTTATTTTTCTACATTTCAGTACTTGTTATAAATATTTTATTTCTACTTCTCCAACCTAATTTGCAATTCACATATATTTCCTCATAATTCTCTCATATTTCCTTTTTATAGCCATAAGCCATATTTCTATTTTATCATTTCCTTTTAACTACCCTGGAAGACCTTTCTATATTTCAATTACCTGCAGACTCTCAGTCCTGCAGCATAATCTTAAAATCAAAACTGAAGTATTGATGCACTCCTCTGCATATTAATTCTGATTATTATTAGAATATTATCAGAATATAAGTATGCTGTAACCTTCTAAAGCTTCCTTGACACATCATCTTTCATCTAGTGAAGTCAATGATGGATCAGAACCCACTGTAAGCATTTACTTCAGTGTAATGAAAAAGATATTTGCAGCCCTTCACATACTTTTTCCTAACACTGTTTTGGTGTCAAAGTAGATTTGACCTATACACGTCCCGCTATTAATTGAGAAAGTTACCAAAGTCTGTAACCTACTGTCTTTTTCCAACTTCCATTTTTTCTACATTATTCTGCAATTTGACAAGGAAGAAGGCTCTTAGGAAGTCATAACAACCTGCAAATTTTTTATGCCTCTTAGTTTTGTTTCTCCTAGTACTGCTAGCAAAAATGTGCAAACCTTTGTACAACTGCAATTCCCCAGTGAGAACTACTTTTATGTTTGAAATGTGGGAAAATAGTGATCTTTAACTAATTATATCAGGTCATACAATACAGTCATGGAACTTCATGTATCTGAAAAATTTATGTTTCCAAAAATTATGAAGTGGTTGAACTCTACAGAACTAAAATCTTGGCAAAACTAAAACTGATGAGTTTCTGAGTAGCTCCTTATTTCTTTTTAGAGGAAAAGTATTACTGTTGACATGTTAATTATCATAATAAAAAAAATCAGTTCTATCCAGAATGGACTTCAGGTCCTGTGCTAAAACAGACTATACCACCCAGATATGCAGCAATATGAAATGAAAGAAAATAATTCAGCAATTAAGAAAGTAGTAGGAAACAAAATTAATTAGATTTCCTTAAAGGTAAATAATATTTTCCAAACAATTTAGACTGGGTTATTTAGAAAAAAAATGATACAGCTGATTTGCTATATCTAGAAAACATAATTGGATTTGACTGCAGAACAGTAATGGCTTCTGATGGAAGACCTATCTCATTTAATTTGCAAATCTATTTTTACTTTGCCTTTTTTAAGCATGATTAATAAACATAAAAAGCCACACGTGCAAGTATAACTTATATAGAAGCTATGTAAACCTGGAACAAAACAGATTACATTATCATTTTTATGGGTCTTGGAAGAAGGGTCAGAGAGAAAACCATGTTTAGATAAAGAATGTTATAGAAAACTGAAGGAGTTGTATAGATCAAAAGAACATGTAGGAGACAACATGAGAGTTAAATTGCTGTCTCTTCTCCTTCAAAATCATAGAGAAATACCCTTTTCAAAAAGCAAAATATTCATATAATTTGGATAGAACATTATAAGTTGAATGGGTAAAAGGAGAGTTTCTGATAATGTGCATTTAGCCTTAACTAAGAAAGCCACCTCAGAAGACAAAGGAGAAAAAAAACCCATTTACACTGTCAAAAAAAAGTCGGTGTAGTTAGACTAAAACTAGGTGACTTCCACGTTCCTTCATCCTTCTTATACAGCTGTTAACTACAAATTTGGTTTAAGAAAAAAGAGAAAGACAAACTATACTAACAGAGCCATCCAGTGAATGTTTTTATACAGCTTTCTTTCACAGTATTGTCTCAGAAAAATGTACGCTGACCTGGGGATTCTTAATCTTTCTCAAAAGTGCTCTGGCAGGATAAAGCTGCCTCGTGATATGTGCTTGTACTCTCATGAATAAGGTTGCAGTACAGGTCTGCTACAAGACTATCTTACAGAGATCATGTTCCAATTCAAAGAAAAATGAAATAAAAGCAAAGGGAAGAAAACTTTGAATTAAGATTTAAGTAAGAGAAGTAAAAATCAAACAGATGCTCTTGTTCTGTAGCTGCAGAGAGACAGAAGAACACTCTGCAGTGCTATAGATGCTGTCCACTGGAACAGCAGGGTGAATATAAGAAATGGAGACAGGTTTAACCATGTGCAGAAAGGAACCCATAAGCCCACCAGAAAATGAGCTTCTTATTACTACTTGTTTTCTCAGTTCTTTAAAAATAAGTTCACTTCCTCAAGCCTTTCTCTTTCCTCCCACCAAAGCTCTATGATACACGTTAAACTTGGTGGCAGGAGGCATCTCTGTGCAAAGGGACAATAGATGGCTGCAATTCTAACAAGCTCTCTCTAATGAAGCAAAATTTCAATCCTTTTTCTTCTTTCCTTGGGTAATAAAGTAGAAAAGAGCTAACACAGTTAAAAGAAAAAGCAAAACTAGCAAGGAAGGAAGAATAAGAAGTTCAAACTAAACCAGTCAATTGCCTAATTTTAAAGTGAGAGACTCTTAATATAGACATATATAACTTCAATACCTCTAAACCAAAAAGTACTACTTCTGATACCATATTTTTCTTATCTGGGAAATAAACTGATATCTAGATTACTACGCTGTTTCTACTATACCTTTCTCCTTGGAATAGGCTGCCTATATAAAAATTTACACATAAAAATGTTACAAAAAATAATCAGTGAGAAGCTGTCAACTTAATCTTTCAAGGTTTTAATAATCAAGAATTTCATAGACTGACTTATGATAGATTACTTTTAAAAACTGAGCATTTAAAAAACATTCTTCTGAATGGAGGAAACATAATATACAAAAAATCCCACATTGCCACGGTAGTTTATAAATGCCCATAGGCATACTTCGAAAATAAATTACCAAAATAAATCACTTATTGGACACATTCACAGTGAAGTGTTTCCAAAGAGACACTATTGATTGCTACAGAAGAAAATAAAATCATTTAATTGTAGTACCACCCTTAAATAAATACATGTGAGAGCTTTATCTCCAAATAAACGCATCTTATTTTTCCTTTTGTACATTCAACTTTTGTTTTATTTCTTCTTCCCTAATTTCTTTCCTATATTCACCCCAAGGCACCATGATAATAAAAACACAAGCTTGAGAAAAATAAACTAAAGAAAAAAAATCTGGTTGATGTTTGACATTATGATTTCCTGCCAGGTTTCATCAGTCATATCATGCCATGTGGAGTAATACTGTCTGATTGATGCAGCTCACAGGGACTCATCACCTTTCATGTGTTTGCTGAAGAATTTAAAAGTATCACACAATCTTTGGATAAAATTAATTCTTATGATGCTAAAGGTTTGATTAAAAAATAATGATCATGACATCTAAAACTTATGATTGCATTTCTCGGTGGCAGGGAATCTAATTCTTAGCGCCACTTGTAAGATGCTTTATTTTTTAACTTATGATAGATGCTTTGAAATCTCCTGTGTCAATTGTACATTTAAGATTAATTTTCTCAGCATTCAGTATTATGATTAAGTTTGAGCCTTAGCAGGATTCAGTACGATTCTCTTTTTCCATGCATGATGCGGCCTTGCTTTCCTGCAGATTGGTGAACACCTCATGGCCCATGGAAAGCAGAGAATTAATTCCTTGTTTTGCTTTGCTTGTGTGTGTGACTTTTGCTTTACCTAATGAACTGTCTTTATCTCCACTCATGAGTTTTTTGTATTTTCACCTTTCCGATTCTCTCCCCCACTCGCCCTGGTGGAGAAGTGAGTGAGTGGTTGTGTAAGGCTTGGTTGCTGGCTGTGGTGAAACCGTAAGAGTAACCTGTGTTTCATTATAAGCTAATGTAGACAAGTCAAGGCAAGGTTTTTCAGCTGAGCCTCATGAAATAAAGCAGAATACATACCCTCAATTCATATGGAAGTTAGATTTGATACTTTGTATACAGAAAAAACAAAAGTCACCATATCTAACAATAGTTTTCATCATTTTGAAGGAGCATTACCTAAACAGATGGCACACACACCACAAAACAATGCTTAATGGTAACACATAAAAGCCAAAACACAGTGGTGAGTGTGATTTGTACCACAGTTGATCCTGCAGAGTTTAAATTCAAATCTACCTTTAGAGGAATTGATATTTAGATTATGCAGTATCTTTTGGTCGGTCAAACAATCACTGATAATGAGAAGACTCTTTCTTCTCCATTGGATTAAAATTTTGTAGAAGACTGATAGTTTAATTACTACTAAAAGTACTAAAAATATATATGTTTACATCCATTTAGAATCTTTATTATTACCATACCTGTTACTTTCAGTCTGTCGGCTCCAATGACAATCTCATCTTCATCTGCAGAAAACAAAACTTTTCCACCATCACTTGCTCTCACTTCAAATCTCTTACACTGAGCTTCTACAGCATCGGCTCCTGAAATCAAGGAAGTGATCGTTACATCTAAGATATTTTGCAAGAATTAACTATCGGCATAAATGGAATATCCAAAACATATCAAATACATGACACTTTACTAAAATATTTGGCTTTCTGTGAGCCTGATAGATCATTTGCACTATAAAATACTGTTAAAATAATTTACAGAAATAACTATGAAAAACATCTATTTCAGCGTTATGTGGAGACCAACACTGAAATTTAGAATGTACTTAAACACTGAGATCTTGAAATGCTAATTCAGACAGAGCTTTCTGGGGTTTGTTCAGTTTAAACTGCAGTTTCTTGCCCATGAAAAAATAAAGATAATACATGACCCTATTCTATCAAGGCATACAAATCAACACAGCAGAAAAGGGTATTTTTCATTCAATTCTACAGTACACTTAGACAATGGAATACCAAAAAAACCCCACAAAAAACCACCAAAACAAACCAAAAACATGAACAAAATATCACAATTTGTCATATTTTATGAAACAATATTCCCAAACATCTCAAAGCTCAAAAACCCTAAAATAATTCTGAAATTGGACAGATATATGGAATTGATCTAACTGCAATAAAGTAAGTTTGCAGATATTGAGACTTGTAAATTTACTGTGCTTTTCAATTTACAGGTCTTATCCCTACTCTTCAGTGTGTTGCCTACTAAATTGTTTCTGAAAATTTTATTTTGTTAATAAGTGACAGCAAGCATCGCTTCTGAAAATGGTGTTGAAAAGCAATGAACTGCATATGGCATAACCAGCTATAAGGCAAGATACACTGTTTCAGGGAATAATTATCTAAAATTTTCTATTTGATCCCTAATTAGACTTGTAATGCATTACTGGAATCAATCTATATGGGTAAAAATTATGGGGAGTGCATTATGGACAAAGAAATTAATGTATGTTATTTCAGTTTAACAATCTGGTTTATAAGTTTGTAAAAAACTCCTGCCTCCATAATATGGAAGTTATTTGTTTATTATGCAAATGCATAGTATCAAAATATGTAATAAGGAATATAAAAACTGCGATAACGAATTTTGGTCAAGGAATTTCCGTAGCAGCCCATAATTTGCAGAATCAGCTATGTAATCAAAACAATTCTTCTTACTTTCAGATGAATTTATGTTTGTACTGTAAAAAAAAAACTGGCTATTTTTAATTCACAAAGAAAAATGAAAAGGAATTATCAAAACACTTGTGATGATGCATTCTGTTGAATTAAGACGTTTATCCTGTAAATATGTAAAATGTAATTTTCTCCCTAACCCCCCCCAACCACCCCAGCTGAAGTTTTTTTAAATGTGTAATCAGGTTGTTGGCTTTGTTTTGAAAAAATACAAAATCTTTGTAAATACAGACAGGGGCAGATTTCAGATTTCAGATGTTTGGGGATGCCCTTGTCCCGCAGCCATACTTATGGTTCAGGAAACCAAAGGATAATTACAAATAAGTTAATACTAAATAGTTTCATCTTTATTCAAGAGCTGATGATAGCTTAGCCACCTAAAAGTAAGTGGCATTGTAAGTACTGTGATGTTGCTAATTTACACCCATCAAAGTTGTTAGCTCTTTAAGGAAACAGAATTAACAGAAAATGTGTCAGAAATCTAAAAGAGAAAAGACCTGCCACATTCTTACTCATTATATATCACTGCAAGTGACAGCCCATGTTTCAGTAACTGCTTTTTAAAACTTGTGATGTATTTAGTATAATATAGGTTTTCATGAATAAAAAATACTTAAATAACAATGATCTGGAACTTTGACAAAGAAATGCATATGTTTTAGATGTTCAGCATTTGTGCTGCTTCAGAATCACATTGTATAAAAGTACATCTAGAATTCAGCTAGTCCAAAATATCATTACAGCAAGTAAATAAATTTTAATGCTAAAAATAAATGGGCTTTTATTTCATGTTGCACTTAGAACCCAATAGTGTACTACTTGGTATTGCTTACTTATTGCTGAAACGGTAGTTAGTGTGTTCAAGGCACTTGGGAGATTACTAAAAAACATAATACATGTTAAATCTGTTTCTGTGGCATAGAACCAGGTGTGAATGTTATAAAACTGGTTTTCAAAAGTTAAACTGACTACAGAGTAATCAATGCTGTGAAAATGGAATTCTGTTTCATTAAATTTTCATTTCCCAGTTGAAATAGGAGTAAGCAGTTGCATTTGCAATGTATTAGGATATTATCTTCTTAGCTGTAAAGCAAATTGCTGTGTTCCAAAAACACTCTACAAACATACACGTCTCATAAAATGTCTGAATCTTTAATAGTGCTACTCACAAAAACGATGCATCAAGTATTAGAATATCATGCATGAACAAAGGAAATCTTTTGAAATTCTAATCTCAAACTTGTAGAGCAATCACTATTTTCAGCAAATCCTATCTGCTTGAATAATGCATACTTCTGTCCAGAGAACCATGTAAGAAAATCTATCTTCTAAATTCTGTTTGGAAAGGTAATTTCTATCAAACACATGGCTACCAGAAAAGCTGTTTAGCCTTGCTATTTCTTACTGCACTGCTAGTCTACTCCATACTAGGCATGGAGTTGGCTCCCGTAACAGTTTTAATCAGGTTCAAGAGTTGTCCATGAAAAACTCTTTTCTCATCTTGAGTTCAGGAAAACTATGTACTTGTAAATTCAGTTGTATAATTCTCAATTAAATTATTATGTTTCTGTGAAATTCCTTTCATTTAAAGTATATAGACGAAAAATATGTTTCATATTCATGAAAACATGGTATGTAATGATGGTTTATAACACATGCTTGTCGCACAGAAGTTTTATAATTGAAACTATCATTAAACCAACTACATATAAAATGGTACAAAGCCTAAAATTGTTCATTTTAACTATAGCGAGGATGCATTAAATGAAAATGTTGTGCAGTACATGCAATAAAAATATAGAAAATTATGGTTCTGTAATCCAGATTAACAGTAATAGAGATTAAATTTCAAAACAAGAACTGTATCTATTTTGAATTTGTAGAGAGTTTGACTTACTCATTAAGTAATATCATAATAACAATATGAAGAATGTGTGTTTTAACATTTTGTATTTTAAAATCAATGATGACTTACAGTAAGTACTTCATTATTGTTGAGAAATATGAACTAGAGCCACTATTTGGTATGATAAAAAATAGTAACAAGAACTCGCCAGTCTTACAAGGTTTAGATATGATTACAAACACTAGCAGTTGTGTCTGTTTTCTCAGTCACCCTGTATGTCCACCCAGCACACAACAAGTTCAGACACAGAAATAGATAAAAAATCAACAACCTTAAGTTAAATATAGGGATCAGAATTCAAATGGAATTACTACAAATTGATCCTTCTAAATAGGAAACATAATAAATTTCAATATACTTTCTTCTGGTTCTTCAATGAAAAATGGCTTATTTAAACATTTATTAAATGCAGAGTTTTATGCAGAGTCTGGATGACAAAAAAAGTTACTTTTATGAGAATGTGTTGATACTTCTGAGATTGGAGATAAAAGAGATAAAGCATTTTTAATAAGATTCAACACTCACCTGGGTCTAAAATCAATATTTGCGAAGTATAAATCCAGATAATTTTTTTTTTAATATTCATGGGAATGTTAGCTATTATGGTATTTTGACCAGCAGAGATCTCAAAAAATTTTCAGTGAATGCAAGAGCAATAGTGCAAATGAAGGATTCATACCAGCTGAATAGAAGCATTGAGGAATCAAAGATTCACAGCAATCAGAACATATTCTGTGTTCAGTTTGCTGAGGAAGGGAAGGTACCATCTTCATTTTATCTAAAAAGCATGAAAGTAGAAGGTAAAAAACTCCTTAGCTTGGTCTGTTAGTAGCTGGTGGCCATGCTGTAGCGATGTCAGAGAACTACTGCTTCTAGGAGAGGTTGATCTTCAAGGTTTCCTAGTCTGAATGATTATCTACTCAGACAAGGGAAGCTGGAGCAAATGCTAGGCCAGAAAAAGCAAAGCACAAATTTGTAACCCTTTTTGAAACTGAACAATAACAACTGCCAACAAATTATTAGCATAGGAATAAGCCACACATTATTATAAGAGGAAACTCAGTAGAACCATCTGAATCAGTCAGGACACTTCCTTCATCATGATCTACAGACCCACTAATGTCCATGAAAATTAGTGATATTACAGGTTTAGGACTTTGTCAAATAAAATCTGACAAAAAGTTCTGCCCTCCCAGGCAAATTTTACTTCTAGGTACTTCATAGAATCATAGAATCATTATGGTTGTAAAAAACCTCCAAGATCATCAAGCCCAACATTAACCTGGCACTGTCAAGTCCACCATCGATATGGTATATCACTTTCACTGAAAAACATGTCTAAAATATTGCCGGTCACCTCTACAATGGATAGAATACATCCTTCCTGCAGTCAGTCTTTCGTGTGCATCTTGATAGTGGAACCCCAGCTATGAAAATAATACGTGGAAGTTGCATAAAAGCTGCAGCAGATAGCACTCTCCATGCTACTGCTGTATGACGCCACAACAGCTCAAGAGCAATTCTGTGCTTTTCCTCCTACTATCCCTAACATATGGTATTGTCCATGAGACTCAGAAATTACATGGCTGAACAGACCTTTGGTCTGATCAGATACAGCTGTTCATAATTTCAGTAGCTACGAGCAATACTCATGGGTGAATGAAAGTAAAATGTGATTTTTTGCTTCTTGAAGGCTGTTTGAGCTTAAAGTCAGCACATTTATTTTGCTTCTGTAATGGTTAAAATGATGTGCATTGTCTGTAATTTTAGCTATAATATCTTAATTGCTTATATGGGTCCCTAAATAAGAAAGCCAAGCAAGACACAGGAAGATACGTCAGGCACCAAAATGTGTCTGTAGGGCTTCACACTGTATGCTTTGCTCTACTTATAATCCCATTAAGTTTAATTTACTCAAAACATGATCTAGATTCTTGAACTGAGGCTTGTGTCAAGTAAAATGACTTTTCTATCAGGCTGTTTTTTTCTCATAATACTATAGATGCATTATGAACGTATACAAATAATACATAATAAAAATATATTAATAGAAAATAAATATACATGTTTATACCTAAATGGAAAAAATAAATTAATTATTAAATAAAGTATTTAAAATATAAAATAAATAGTAGGTTAAATTATAAGATATATATATATATATTTTTATTACCAGATCTATTACATTATCTTGCCTATGCATGTTTTTCTTTATTGTCCAGGAATCTTTCTTTGTGACATCAATAAATAGCCACAATATACTAAGTTCTTATAGTTCCATTTATCAACTTAGCTTTCACTGACAACCTCAAAAGTCCAGCTCATGGAGCTGTATTATTTATAACTCTGACATATTTTGTGTACTACAAAACATGAATGGGAGTAGAAAGCTTATCAGTTTTTCTAACTCATAATGAATGCAGCCTGAATATTACTAAATCCTAAGAGAATTTTCCAGCCTTATCCTCGACCTTGTAATTTTTAGCTTGCTGTGATGTGATTGGTTCTTACAACATAAAAAATGTGCAAAGCCAAATACATACCTTTTGGAAGCTGAAGCTTACTGAAGCAGTCTGGGCACTACTTTTCCATACAAAATTAGTGGGAATATCTCCATTGTCTCTGTTAGCTGAGCTAAGCTGTAAGGCTATAAGTTATGCTGTTTGGTCGCTATGTTTTATGAAAATACAGAGTTGCTTCCAAGTAACTGCACATTCCACTGAAGCAAAATGAGAGTTAAGAAAAGACAGAACAATTCATGGTGAGATACCTGACTACTTGCTGTACTTGATGAACACCACATTCAAATCAAATAGCAAGAGCACACAGAAGTAGGGAGTATGAAATGTCTTCATTAGATAGATGAAACTCAAAGACAAAACAGGACTGTTGAATTTCTCCTTGGGAAATACAACATCTTGTAGATCATAAGGTCAATCATTCCTTGCTAAACCTGTTACTATTTATCATTATATATTTCCTTTGGCTCAGACTTCTAGCCAGATTTATCTATTGAATGTTCTACCAATTTACCAGAAATTCTACTGAAAATTCACTGATGTGTAGATCTCTACATCTCTACTTTATTCTTGTCTTAAAAACCAAATCTGATGTTTGACTTATTTGCATCTTTTGAGGCCTTATCTCTCATTTGCATGCTGTCTAAAACACCTGCTAGTAGTGCAAGGACCTTTATGAATCCTGCTTTATTATTCTGAGATAACTGGACTGAAAATGAAATTGGATGAAGTGAAATACATTCATGTAACCCAATGGTTCCTTACCTTTCCTCTTACTCATTTATCCTGTATAACCCTTTTAAATAACTGTTATGGATCTTACTTTGTGAAGATTTAAAAAGAAAAGCATTTCAGTTTTGTCTTTCTTACCTGTAATATTCTCTATAAGCATTAGACAGTTATTCTGAGATTTTTTATACCCTGCAGGCATTTTGAACATTTTTTGGTATTTTATTAATATAAATTAAAGGCTAGCAAATATTTTTCCTCATATTCACAGAATCATTCAAGTTGGAAAGACCTCCAAAATCATGGAGTCCAACCTATGACCAATCTGCACCTTGGCAATATATTCTTTATGTACCCTTGCTACTAAGAGGTAAGCTTTGCTTCTTCCTCTTTTTTTTTTGCCCCCCAACTTTATTAAAAAGATATAAATTGTTCTTCCAGATGCTTTTGGCAGTTTCCCATGGACTTTAAATAAAATCTGTTACTCAAAAATATTGTATAATATTACTCACAATGTAGTGAATTAGACTATTACAATGTTTCTGAATGCAAATCAAAATTTTGAGATAAAGATTTAAATTAATCACACTTTGAGAAGACTGAAACAAAGCATAAGAACTACCAGAGTACTTAGAAGCTTTCTTGAAAAAGAAGTGTTAAAAACCCCCAATATTTTTATAGTGTTAATTCAATACTGATAACTAATATATAAGGAAGACTAAAAAAGTCTATTTTTTACAAACTGACTATTTATCTGATTATCTGCTTTAGCTAGAGAGTACAAATATCCTGAAGCTATCTATGCAAAAGGTCCTGGCATTTCATATAATCACACTTTATCTGAGAAAGATTTAATGAAAGAATATACAAAATACTAAAAGATACACATGACTCATCCACAAAAATGTTACCTTTGGGTACTACTGGGTAGTAAAATAAGAGAAAAAAATATAGCCTGATGACCAGAAAATGATAATTCTAAACCCTTCTGCTACTTGGCAGATCAGTGAAATGCATTTGCAGATTTCTGAGCAACTAGCATCCACTGTGATGATGGCACAAGATGATGAGGGCTTAACCCAGCTCCCAGGATTTCTGCATTATCCATTTAGGAAATTACTTGTCTCCTTGCCCTTGACAGCAGGACAAGGGCCAGAAAGCTGCAGAAGCGGGATAAAAGCATATTTGGTCTCTTAGCTTCTGGAAGTGTCTCTTTTGATTAATGTTCTCAGTGGAGTTCATTGTAGACTTGTAACACATATGATGCAATTCAATTCACTGATGAAGACATCTACCTCAGCCATTACCCTGCTGACACTGAAATCCTGTGTCTTTGTGATTTGAGCCACTGCCAGATTGTCTACCTTTGAAACACCCCACTTATGGAGGCTATACTGATACCCTTGGGAAATCTGAAGTGTCCCTAGAAGAATGTGTGATTCTGTATCTGGAAAGAAATATAACCTGGATGCAGATGGATGTGCAAATTCAGAGACAAGACCTGCAGCATTGGTGGAATTTTCATCTGGACTAGCTGAAAGCTTTCGCATCAGAAATATGGGAAGCCAACCAGAATCACTGTACTAGAGAAAAATAGATGTGCTAAATTAGCACTTGGCTTCTTCTTCTGCACCAGAAACAAAATGGGTAGGAAGCTTTAAGTGTGTGAAAACTTTAAGGTCATAATGAGTCCAGATGCCTTGGTAATATGCATGATAAAAGAGCAACAAAACAAATTCTCCAACCAAAATATCTGTTCAGAACACCACAATAGCAAAATCATAAAGTTTTGTAACTCTAATGTTGTAATAACTTATTTTAAAGGCAAGGTAGTCCTTAATTTTGATTTGGAAAAAAATGCTCACTCTGTATTATTTTGATCTCTAACTCATGTTAGCGATTCAGTGAGTGATAACTATTCCCAGTGACTAATTAATTTCAGATTTATGGAATGTTTCTCTTCACAGGAAGAAATCTAGTCAAAATTCAAAAATATTCAGCTAATCATTAATTCAATGCCATCTGTTCATAGTTCAGTTACAACTGCAATATTTATCACTCTAAGAATAGCCTAAGGAAAAAGAAGTTATTTTCAGAGATATATTTATGTATTAAAGAAATTTTTTAAATCCATAATAAATGTGCCTCTAAACATCCTGTACATGCTTAAGACAAATTACATCAAGACAGCTCTGCCCATCTACAAATGGCACAATTAAACATGTCTAGTATTGGCATAATATGGAACTTGAAACTCAATCCTGCTCTAAATGGAGGTTAAAAAAATGCAAATAAACAATTTCATTTATAAATAAGCACAAAAAAGCAGCGGTGTTCTAGCTGTGGTTATTAATTGCTATTTTCCAACGTACTTTTAAAGTTACAGTGTTACATTGAAGTTGGTTTTGGAACTGTATATTTTTTGTAGGACTTGGAGCAGTGCAATAAATAGAAATTAAACTTCAATATTAATATTTTTAGAAAACAATATTTATTGCAACGTAACACTGAGATGCAATTTCTGATAGTCTAAAGATATGTGAGGAGAAGTTCCATAAAACTGAAATATTTTTATTTTTTATTTTTTAATACTAGTCACCTAATAGATATGAACCAGAACTTGCTATGTAAGAGGTTCACAATCTCATATGGACACATAATTTTCATGGCCAAACACAAATGTTTCCAAGCCTGACTGTTCACTTGCAAGAATCTCTTTCACAAATAGAAACAGGCTAATTTCCCATAGATGCCTCAATAACAAAACCAATAGGACTCGGACATTTTAGAAATAACTTAGCTGAAGGAAGAATCTAAGTCTACAATCAGATTACTTCTCACCCCTATGTTTGACAAATCTCTTTGCTGTTATTTCAACACCTTTAAGAACATCAGCATGCTGTTGAATTTCTACCTCCAAGTGTTCTCTGCAACTCTGAAGTAAATGAGAACACCAGAAAGATCTCACTGCTCTTCTCTTTCTTTTAAACTAGGTTTTTGTATTTAATTAAGTTAAAATAGGTTTCTCATTTTTTGCCCCTATTTTGTCCTTCACCTCTTAGAACAACATATTCCTTACAATATTAGTGAGCTGTCTGAACATCAGGGAAAAAAGGGGTAAAAATAAAATCTTAATGTCCTGTCAGAGACTTGCTAAAGGTCCAGATGTTGTAGGTAATTTAATAATGCTTAGCACCCAGCAGCAGCCTTGTGAATGTCACAATGCATGCACAGCAGCTGTTTTTGAAGTTAAATGAAGTATTAGCTCCAGATAAAGCTAAAGACAAAGAATTAGAACTACCTTTTGAAGATGTATGCTGCATCCTTCAAACCCACTCCTATACCTCTAAAACCTACTTATACACCTCCAAATAACACCATTTCTTTGACGCTTGGGATGTCTCTTCTACAAAAGGAAATCACTCCTCCTTCCCTGCTCTGAACGTTTGGGCAGTAGTTACGCTGTCTGTACAGGCCAACAGCATGTGGGTAACAGCAGCAGGACAGATGGCAACGGATTAATATTTAAACACTAACACTTCTGCACCACCATGAAAACACTAATTACCTCTTCCCACTCAGACTCTACTTCTACAGTTAAATCAATCAACTGCTCATAGATCCCGGTCCTCTGATATGTTATGGGGTTGGGTTGGGTGGGATGGGAACAGGATAAAATATTTGAGAATTACAACAGAATACCTTTTTCTCCTATTTTTCAGTGCCAATTTTCTAGAAACAGTGGAAAGGTCCAGACTTGTATTCAAAACACAATAAGGTAAAATAAAAAGCCCATAAAGCACCAGAGTAAGCAGAGGACTGCAGAACTACTGCCAAACAGCCATTTGATAATTGAAATCTACTTCAGTATACATCCAGACTCAATACAGATGCTCTGGGGTC
The DNA here is from genome assembly GCA_013397845.1 of Melanocharis versteri. NCBI lineage: Eukaryota > Metazoa > Chordata > Aves > Passeriformes > Melanocharitidae > Melanocharis > Melanocharis versteri. The sequence goes on along the minus strand of VZTG01009790.1, from coordinate 36,479 downwards.
AAAGTTAGCATTGAGATGAAATACTAAGGCAGTGAGCTGAGGCTCATACCAAGCGGATTAGACACCTCTCTGCACAGTCATGCTGTATTCCTGCTCCCCCTCCATAATCCCGCCTGGAAAACACTGATTTAGTGCTCCTTTTCATCCTCCCACCCACCTCTAAAGTGACAGTGGGTATAGACCATTATGCTTTCATGAGGAAAAAGAGGCTTGTGGTGGCTTCTTTTTGAAGGCTGCCCTGCAGGAAGCCAGCACGTCACCAGCCCTTAGCATGCCAGGTGTTCCTGCCAGCACCACATCAAAAATAAGGTACTGGACCCTAAAATTCCCTCCAAATTTACATCACGGACAAACAAGGAAAGAAAATAAGCTGCATGTATTTTGTCTATGTTACAAAAAAATATATATCAGACTATTTACAAAAGTACAAAGTATGTTTTTCTTTTTGTCTGTCAGTTACAGAAAGAAAAGATGCTTTCCACTTTAGACCAATACAACTTCAGATATGAACTAACATGAGCTGTACCTTGTATCCGAGGTAGAAATAGTCTTCCTGAGCTTAGACTGAGGGAAAGAAAAAAAAAAAAAAAAGAAGAAAAGTTGGATCAAAACTCAAATGAGAAAAACTTTTAGAGTCTGAAGAAGGTAGAAAGAAGGAAAAAAATAAACTGAAAGCAGAAATAAGGGGAAGATGTCTTAAGACCACAGCTCTGGAAGTACTGAAGTTATTAGTTTTAAGATTCAGAGAAGATTATGTATAACACACTACTGAGGATGATAAAACTTAAAGCAAAGAACCATAACCACTGCACAGACCTTTTTGGATAACCTGTTTAATACCAACAATGCATAAGCACTCTCTCTCCCCTGAAATAACCATGTTGAAATTGCACAGAATTCAATTACTGCCCTACTGCTGCTTATAGTTGTGTTTATTCATAGAGAATTTTTAATTCTTGACATATCAACTGATGAGATATGCTCTTGTATTTCAGGAAGGAGGTATCAGGCTAAATAATGGCCATACCTACTGGAAAGAATTACCACCTGTTCCTAATTACTGACAGAGAAATATCTTACTACTCTATTTTCACAGCACAATTTTCATGTAGCAATTCATGTAGCAATGAGGGAGACTTAAGATATATTTAAAACCACAGAGTATTACAAATATTAAACACCAATGTAACAATGTAGTGTTATGTCTGCATATAGCATACAATAAGATCATCATAATGATATGAAAGATATTGCTTAAAAACCTAAAATGTATCTAATTTATCAAATGCAATCAGAAGTACTGTGTAAAGCATCTGTCTCTTACAAAGGGGTCTTGTTAACCAAGCACAAACTGGATTGAAAATGGTTGATGTAGTATATTTAATAGTTTTATAAGTTAATTGTGTCATGGATGTGTAAAAAAGTATTGTTTTTCAATCCAGCTATTGCAAGGGCTTGTCACAAGGGCATATTTGCCACAGCTTAATTTCAAATGCACACATGAAGGTTAATAAAGAAAATGATGCAACTAATTTACAAGTGAAATAGAAACAAAAATTAGAAAAGAGTTGTCAGCTTCTTGATGCTGAATCAAAACAAACAAATCCTGATGCTTTCTATTATTCGTAAATTACTTAAACAAAGGACTGCAAGAGAAATATGGATGAATTTCAGATAAATTATGATGTTAATTTTTTCAGGATTAGTTTGGCAGACCCATCAAAGTGCTGGCAAATAGGGCAAAGTTTTGACCAGTTTTCAGAGAGCTTCACATTTTCCTAATATAGCACTTCAGGATAATTAATTAATGGGAGTGGATTCTCATGATAGTTTAGCCAAAGCCATTAAGAGTATATCTATTAGGTGAACTCCTATCACAAAACCTGTTACAGCACAGATGGTTTGTATAAAGACTTTTCTATGGACTAGACAGACAGAAATGGAGGCAACGTCACGTTGCACTGTAAATTATGAGAAGGGATGAGGCTCAGATTCCAGCTGGACATTTCAACCGTTATGAGCAACATGGCTCCCTTTCTGACTGCCTCTTGGCTCATCTCGCGTGCTTTGCCAGGAGGAGACATAAAGCCATATGGCCTTCCAGGCACTGCTCCATCATTCCTTCTGCAGTGAGTCCTGAAGCTGAAAGAAATCCTTTAACCCTGCAGTTAAGTACAAGGTAAACTAACCTGTATTAAAAAAAACAAGTTATCTCCCATCTACCACCATTTAAAAGATCTGACAACAGATTTGCACCGCAAACTAGCACACGAGTTGTATTTTCACCTACTGAAAAATTGTTTATATTGCTGTATTTGGAAAGAGTGCTTAACTGGCTGTAGAAGTTTAAGAAACATTATACTTTGAAATTAGTACACTCAGAATGTATAAGATTTTGAGGTGTAAATTATCCAAATATTCTCTGAATGACAAGAACCTAATCTAAAATCAGGGAAAACATCAGACAGCCAAGTGATTGTCAACAGAAAATTCCATTTAAGGTGCAAAAAATCTGAAAAAAGTAAGCAATGCAACTAATTTAGCCCAGAAATTACAGATTCTGTGCTCATTTATTTTTGTATTAGAAAAATAAGAGGAAGTGAAGTAACTATAAGTTAAAAACCTTCGCTACAATGAGAATAATTTGATACGTGACAAAATGTCCCAAAAGAAGATTTTAAGCTATTACATATTCAGTCTGAATTTTAATGTGAAATACTCCTCCTTGTATATAACTGCAAAAACTACTAATTCATCTAGGTATGGTAAAGTGAATTGCCTGCATTTCTTATTTGCACATATTAAAGTGGTATTAGGGACCAAAATTTGTGTTTATTCAGTCTGTATTTCAGTTAAGGAATAGAAATTGAGAGAATCCTGAGAAATTGACAACTCATTTATCTGGCTTTGTTTTGCCATATCTTCTTAGCAATAATAATTATCCTACTGTACCACAGTGTTTATGAGAGCAATTGCTTTCATATGAAAATTAGACTTGCAGAATGTTTAATGTATTTCAGATTTTGGAAATCTCACTGTAGTTTGGAATGACAGGTAGGCAAACCTCTTTGTAAGCGGAAGGAGAAAGTCTTTATTGCACATATTCCTGACAAGTTCTAATCCATGTTTGCCCAGTTGAATGGCAGAAACACCTAATGAGGGATTGTAAACCAACTCATCCCTTCCCTCCCAGCATATTGTATGGATGACAAAAGAACTATTCTGCAGATAAGAAAGAGGAGAGCTGAGACCATTTTTTCCACTCTTCCTACAGTGAAGAAAGGGTGTATGTGTATGATCATCCTAAAACCACCCTCTTCCTGCAACACTTAGGAGAAAAGATCTTACGTTTGAGGCTACTGTGTGTGCAAACAAGATTCAAACCCAAAAACATTACTTGTCTCATTAAGCATATTATCGATGGATACTTAGTTCAAGTTCATAAAAATCCTAAGTAAATGCCTGACAATAATATCAACAATTTAGAGCAACATGTATACACGTATTATTACATGTACCCTATTGTTACTACCCCATAGAGTAAGAATCTATTATAACATTTTGTTACTGCCACTGATGATTCTGAAAGCAAGAATACTTGAAATGTTGTATCTTGCTTCAGATCTTCATTGGTATCTAGATGTTGCAAAGGGAACATCAGAGGCGACATTTAGGTGATGGGTTACTTTGAACACCTCAGAAGTTGGAGGGGTAGCAGGATATGTACCTGGTATCACTTGATACAAGCACAGAACACTGCCATATATGATATAGGTATGAATGATGGAGACTCCCACTCCCGCAAAGTTACATACCTGCAGTTTCTAACGTCCAATAGTTTCTGCATAATAACCCAAGCACTCCTGATGGAACACAGCAAGCAAGCAAGCACATTTTAAAGAAAAAGATCTCTGAATACACAAGACAAGTTTTGTGGTAAATGTATGGAAAGGGTCTCCAAGTTTGACAAGTTATTGGAATATATCTTCTAGCAATGCTATCAGTCTTCAGCAGCGCTGTAATTGAAAATCATGCATCTGCCTCCTGTTTTCAAAAAGTAACTGCAAGAATGTGATATAACTTCGGTATTCAAATACTTTTTCTGAATTTGCATGGCTCAGGAGATCTCAGTGAGTAGAGCAATAGGTTCAGGAGCTCACTAAAGCTGTGACTTGTACAGGTCTGGATGTCTGTGAGAGTTATGATTCTGTCTGAGGGCTCAAAGCTTAGCAGAAATGAAATGCACTTTTTTGTGCATTTCAGACATCCCTAGAGTTCTTTATGAATACAAAAGGGTCAAACAGTAGCAGAAATACCTGTCAGAAACAATTATTGCAGTAAGGAAAAAAGTAAGAAAAAAAACTACCTCTCACCAGGAAAAAAAAAAAAAGAAAAAAAAATTGCTGAAATAATAATCCAACCTGAAGATGAATTTACATTAAATACAAATGTGCATTTCAAATGTCACATTAAATTGTTTTAGTGCTTGTTAGCCTAATGCACTCCACTCAAAAGCAGGCAGAAGTGTGCAGATATGTACAAGATATGTGCAGACAGCACGGAGACAAAAGACTTGTGTCTCAAGGTGAGCAACTAATGTGCATTTCTAAGATTGGTAAGAGAAAAGAAGTAGATCTTTTCCCATATAAACTATGCAAACATTGATCAAACAGAGGAAAAATGTTGTGAGAAGGTAATTCAGTACAATGCACAATGCAAAAGTATTAGTAAGTAAGGATTGGGAGGAGAGAGATGTGATAACTTATCCAGCAAAATTCAATGGATTGTCATCTTTTCATCTTTATTTTGTAGATACAATTCATGTCTGTGCTACATCTGCTCCATGCGTGTTAAACGGCATGTCTAAAAACTGAAGGCTGTGGAGTCCTCTTGGAGATCCAGACACAAACTTGGCAGTTTCCAGACCATATGTCATGAATAGACTGGAGCACAAACCAACATCTCTTGCTCAGTTGGTACAGATCCCAACAGAAAGCATTGCTACAGCTGTGACTTTCTCTTGGTACAGTTTTTAGTGCCAGTATAAAAATACTGTACTGCAAACATGGGTGTACCCTTGGTATTGCACAGCCTGGAGCATAACTTGAATTTATACCATTTAAACATGCCACCACTCAATCATCCAATACACTTAGTTACTTGGGGTTTTTTTAATTTATTTAATATACTTTTTCTTCACTCCTCCTAGGTTAGGATGTTTCCCAAGATGTCTTAATGATGCACTTTAATGACATATTTTGTCTTCCATAGTCACTTATAGAACTGAATACCCATTAAAAGTTTCACTGGATTTTTTTCCATCTCCCTGAGTGAACATATAGCCTTCTCCCTCCCAGCCCCAATATCATTTTTTTTACATTAATCAATCATCCCATTACAGTTTTAATTATATGCTCTTAAGGCTATCTTAGTCTTACATGGCACAGTTTCAAACACCACAGAAAGAATTTTTAGTCGTCCCAAAATTTGATATGAGCAGCAATTTGGTTGCCAAAGACAGGATGAGACCAGTCTATTTGCTGGCTTGTAGTATCACTTCAGTCCTGTGAAATGCGGATAAAATGCCAATGATATCACATGTATAAAAAGTGCATGATCATCCTTCTGAATGCACTGGCATCCTTCTTTCTTTGTAGAATGGTCCTGCCATGCATATAAACTTGTAGTCTATTTTTTCTTTAATGATTATTATTCAACTCTTTAAAGACTGAACAGAGAATGACATTTCAAAGTTGTTAACATGAATTTTTTTTTTCCCCAAGACATAATAATTTGCTTTTTTTTGTTTAAAACATTTCTATTCACTGTTTATTTTCATTCCTTTCACTGGGCAGCCACACAAACAGCTGCTTCAGCACAAGCACTAGTGAATGGACAGAGAGCATTTTCAAAGACAGGGACTTTCTGGTGCATATTTACAACTAATAGAAAAAAAAATTTTCTTATGTCAGCAAACTCTGTATAGAAAAGTCCCCTCCCATTCTTTCAGCAAATCTGGCCACGCTTTTACCTAGGCAAAAGTAAAAACTTGTCTTTCTCTGTTCTGTCTTAACAAAAAAAATTTAGAAGGGAGTGCATTAATAATATATTTTTAATTTTAGGTTACTGTTAATTTCTTTGATTTCTAGCAGTAGAATATCCAGATTTTACTGATTCTACTGGCAGTTAAGACTGTCTTTACTAAGTAAGAAATATTTAATTAGAGATAAGGAATATTTTAACATGCATCCAATACTGTACAGGGGATTCATAAAAAAATAAATAAGATTTTTATCCTAATATAAGAAATAATAAACACCATATATGAAATTAAGATAGCTTAAGAAATAACGTGAATACAATATCGCAATTTAACAAGCTTCTACTCTCCAGAGATGGCACCAACAGCACACCAAGAAGCTTAAGGTGTTCACCCTAATGATGGTAGCATAAAACCACATTTTTTTCAGGCATTCATATTTTTAGAATATTAACCTCCGGTGTGATGCCTTTAAGTAGGTCAGACTCAATACACTCACACTCATTTTCAGTGCTGGATTCACTCAGCCAGAGTAGCATCAGTGATAAAAATATTGTATCTATTTCAGCCAATGTGAATGTCTGCCATGGGCAACTCACCTTTTAGCAATTACCAGCTGAAGTAGAGGTTTTAACAATATAGTTACCAGACGATACAGAGCCGCACTCCGTAATTGCACTGGGCAAGTACAATATGGCCAGAACAGGTGTTAGCCTAATTTTCCTCATCTGTACCTGCTAGCAAGTCTGGTTACCTTTGCACACTCATTCGATGCGGTCGCTCAGGGAAATCAGCGCAGATGGTGTGTCACTGTGGGCACTAGCCAAATATTTTTACAACTAGGAGCCACTGTCTCCAGTCAGTACGAAAACTTAGTATAGATTACAACCAGAGTTGAGCTTAAAATTATTTGTGGGCATAACCTCAGCACATGAGGAAAAAACAATGAAGAATACACATCTTAATGCAGAAGTGAAAGAAATTAAAACACATAGAGTCTAAGGGGTGTATCCTTGAATTTTATATATTAAGGTCTTAAGCATGTATGTTGTTATATTTTTTATCCCATTCCCAGTCAATATATATAGTTTTTTACCAGAGCTAGTGCATCACTTTTCAGTGTATTTTTTGGCCAATAGTCTTAAAAATAAGTTATTATCAGTACTCTTCTAGTTCAGAAAATATAAAAAATATTACTTCGTATTTATTAACACAAGAAGTATGATTTGTACTAAAAACAAAGTATAACACAACAAACTTCATAAAAGAGGGGAAAATACATGATAAGTGAAACAGATAAGTAGAGGATTTTTTTATTTCCATTTCATTTGGAACTGCTATATTTTATACTTTGTAAATATCAGTTTTAATGAATGACTGGAAGTATGATATCTTTTCATTTAAATTTTTTAGTAACTAGGAAAGCATTTTGATTTTTGAAGTTTTTTTCTGTTTTTTTACATTCTGTTACTCCAACTACTTTGAATATGGACTGATACAAATGCCTTACAAAAGTGACAGGGCCAAAGCAATTGCCACTGAAGTAATGAAAGACTGACAGAAAGTGTAAGAAAATTATGGTTATTTTCCCACTGAAAGTGTTGAAACATATTTTGCTGAGGCTTTTTCAGTTTGTTTTGTTACCATGGTCTCAAAAATAATAATTTTTCATTAAGCTATTTTAACTATTTTGAGGCATTTCTAGTTTTTCTTCCTTGAGCTAATGCTGAATCATGCTCTTTTGATCCATTGTATGCAGTGGTTTTTGTTTGGGTCTGGTGATGAGATTTTTTTTTTCCCCACTTTTCAGTAATATTGTATATGTGATGTTAATAATGAAACCTATTAATAAAGCTAAACTGATAAATATAACAGTCAATAAAGAACACTCACCTACTGTCAGTTGTCCAGTTAACTGTCCCATGTGATTTCTTGCATTCACTGTAACATTTCTGTCAGACTGTAAGACCAGTGGGCTATCCTGGGAAACATGTATGAGACAATAAATGAGAGAACAAAAAATTGAGGTAAAATTAAGTTAGAACTTAATATAAACATGCATGCTGAGAGGGAAGTTGTGTCAAGTACAATAGCCCTTTTTAATAATTTCATTAAATATTTTACAAGTCAAATTTTTATATTAAAAATTACCAAGAATGCTATTTTAAACTTGAAATCTTTGTGCATACAATCCCTGCTCTAGAAATCAGGTTTGAACTTGATTTATTTAATGTGGGTTTAATTTCCTGTCAATATAACAAAGTTCCAAATTCAAAAAACCTTAACGCAAACCTGTTTCACTAGCCTTTCCCATAGATTGTTAACCTATGCTTTTCTAATTACCCAACCAACACTATATTGCATTATTCTATTAACGTGCACAACCTATAAAATTTGCCTTGCACTTACTAAAACCTTACAATAACAGACATGCATCTCTTTGAAGATAAAGAGAATTGTTACTCCCAAAAAACCAATGAAAGAGAGCACTGGAAGGTGAGATCTTGTAACAGAGAACCCGGATCCACTGCTAGTAGTACCTTACAGGTACTATTAGGGACCAAACTGATAAAACAAGGAGACAAACACTACATATTAAATACAGTCTTGACAATTTTGGAGTCATTTGGCAGAATGACTACATGGCTCTCAGAATCCAACTAGGTTTAAGCTTTTGAAAAATGTTTGCATATATATGTGTACACTTATCCTGCGTCCAAAGCCAGCATAAAAAAAATCTCAAAAAGAATTGAATTTTGCTTCTTGAAGAATGAGGGGCCAGATGCACTCCTCCAGGGGAAGCACAGATGCACAGGAAAGGGGAAGAGCTTCAACAGAGAGCCAAGAGAGATAGCCTAAAAAAAACCAAGAGGGAGCTCACTAATCATGCTCTCACTGGAGTGGGGTGAGCACATGAGAGAAGGAAAAAAGTATGATTGTGACTGCCGTTGCAGAGAGGCACTTTTCTCCCTGGAATCACCTGATACCACACTGTTCTTTCCCTGAAGCTTGCAGAGAGGCCACGGGTACTTTAAAGCTTCTGGCAGTTTGCTAGCATGCAGTACACTTACATATGTTTATCCAACAGCATGAAGACATCTGACAGAAACAGCTGGGGATGTGTCTTCGGTAGGAATGACTAAGGGCTAGGAAGATATTTGGGAAAATTTTTTATATACTTGTTATATTCTTAGATTCTTCCCTGCGCATCCTTTATTGGTCATTCCTGGCTTGAGCATATGAGATAAAAGAGACCTCGTGTGTGTCTCTTAATATATTGGTTCTTGAAAGTTTTTTTAGATGAGAAGGAAAGGACGTAAGGAGACATAGATAAAGATTTATTTTCACCTGAATGATGCATTAGGTTTTCACTAAAATTTTCCATACTTTACAGTCCTTTCCTTTGAACCCAGGGCTTTCCTGTACAAGAAACATTCTTCCCAGTTGTTTTCATTATGGTTATTAACTTTAAATGATAATCGGTTCCCTGGGAAGTCTGAAATGGCTCTGAGGTAATTTCAAAGAGTTCAGGTGCATTTAATCTCTCACTGGACTATGCCATGACCTCTCTAACATCCTGCCTATTAGCTCTGCATCACAAAATCTGGCAGATGAAAGTGCCTGTTTGGCTTGTCCATCTTTCTAGATAAAAAGCTATAATTATCAGTGAGACACTGTGTTCAAATTTACTAGTTTGCACTAAACATGTGATGCAATCAAGGGAGCTTCTAGCAACAAAAGCAGCTGCTAAGGACCTTTTTCTCAACACTTGATTTCCACTTTCCTTATGGTCCTTTGAAAATCATTAGTCCAGGCAACTGCTGCTCTGGGAGGGGCGGTTGTCCTCACAGGCATCTGCAAGGCCAAAGGTTTTTAAGGAGCTCTTTTCACTTCTGTTTAGTCACTATCTGGTGAAAAGTCTTCTCAGAATAATCTCACCCTTAGCAAGGGAGGATACTGCCATGCCTATTTTTGCCAATTCATCAAAAGTTTGGGAACTTACACTCACAAAGACTGATCACAGTCTGAGCAGAAGGTTTCTTTCCTTTCACCACAGGAAAATACTTAACACAAATCTCAGGCTAAAATCTGCCTCTCAGGTTCTAATTAAAAAAAAAAAAAAAACCTTGGATATCAAATTCTGAAATACAGGATGATGAAAATTAGGTGAGCCAAACCTTCTTTCTTATTCTTTCCTTGTCTTATAAAAAAGATAAAAAGAGGGATGAAGTTAAGAACTTAAATCTATATTTCTCACTTTCTGGATGAAAAATATAGAGCAGCAAGCTCAAATTCTAGACCAAAGAAAACACAGTGACAAAACTCCTATAAATTTAAGCAGTCCAGCATTTCATCTACATTGTTTACCTGCACTTTATTTTACACAGGAAGTGCCTAAAGACAGAGGTTCAACGAATTCAAAAACAGTCTACTCAGAGGAGCTAGACATTCAGAGAATACTTAGCCGAAATCAGTGGAATTATTGATCTGCAAGATGAGTATAAAGTGCAATGAATACCAGTCATAGGAATACAAATACATCTAAAGCATAAAAATACTGGATTATTTTCTCTCTAGATGACCAGACCTGTTACTCTCTTGATGCAAACTTCAGCTTACAATGATTTGTGATGCCATTTCAAAAATTATACTGTAGATAACAAAAACCAACAATGTAAGAACATTCTTACAGTTACACACAGCTTCAATAATAAGTCAATATGCTAATTAAAATATTATAGAAGGATACTGTCAGGGCCATGAGGGCTCTACCAGCCCTTACTGGCCCTACCTACCCGACCTCCCTGGGGAGACCCATTTCAGTCCAGCCCCACCTGAACCCCTTCTGGTTGGGTTCTGCTACTTGTCTCCCCTCACTGTTTAAGGAGCATTCAGCCCTCACTGCTTCCTGACAGATATGAAGACCTCAAGAACCAGCTGATGTTCATCCTGCTGTATGAGATGACTCTTGTTATAAGCCCCAAAGTGTTACAACTTCAAGATTAAAGGTAAATCAGATGAATATGATAGTTACTTGTTATCTGAAACAGGTTTACAGTTAGGATTCATAAAGGGAAAAACAGACTAATTAATTTAGAGGATATTTTCAGAAAGCTTTCTAAAATTGTAAACCAGTTATAAATACAATGAAAATTTTGAGGAAAAAAGGGTTTGGGTTTTGATTTTTGTGTTTGTTTGGTTTGGGGGTTTTTTTTGAGTAAGAATCCCAGTCCAGCAATAAATATCAACTTTTGTTTTTAGAAGTAGATGAGCATATTATTGTAAGTACATGAAAGACTGATAGACTGCTTTACAAAATCATTTTACCAAAAAATATTCTGCATGAGTAATCATAGCAAAACTCTTTTTTTTTACAGCTGGTTCAATTATTTTTAACATATTTTGGACAAATTTCATGCATTTTGTACAGCATTCAAATAGGCAATCCCAGCTAATTAACTCAGTTTTTAAGAGTCTTTCCAAAATGAACCTTTTAAATTAGAAACACTTTAAATGGATCAATTTAATTCTAGCTAGTTTAATAAAACATTGGTTTACTTTAGGTAAGACGGTACACAGTATAATTAAATATAATCCCAGACTTATGCTCAGAACACAGATAATTATGATCATGCCACAAACTTTGACACTCAGGAACAGTACCAATATGTCTACATCGTTATAGCGCAAGCAGTGGCTCTTTTATAATTTGATTTCTGTGCTCAGGCAAGTCCATCGCTTCAGGTCTCTGGGCTTCTACACGGTGAATACAGATGTAAAAAGTAATGTAATGAGTAGGTAGGACTTGACATCTGCCACGCTATCTGCTGGCAGTTTGTAAGAGGATGCAAGGTTATTTATTCTTTTATTTAAACGTATCCCGAGCATGGGCAGCTAAAATAATTATGGCAGAACCTCTCCTTACAGGAGTCTTCTCAAACATTTCCTGATACACTAGTGACTCAGAATGACCATTGCATTGCCAAGATACCTTTACAGAAAAAAGAAAAATGAATCAATATTAGACTTTGGTCCGCTGAGAAACTCACCATTACCAGATTTTAAGAAAAACAGGGAACATGTTTCCCCGCTGCTGCAGAGCACCACAGTTTGTCTGTTGCTTGAGAGATTCATGCTGTTGGTGCCACTGAACAAGTTGATTGCCTGCATCTGGTCAATGACCCCGACAGAGGAATGAAAAATGTATGAGTTATTTGACCACACCATATGAACCAAACGAGAACTGAAAGAAATAGAAAGTACTTAGTACTCTGGTCAGTGCAGCAGACCAAGGGAGTCAAAGAACAGATGAGTAGATGTGCAATAACTACAGGGGCAACTGCAGTTAAGGCAAATGAGGGATAACAAGTGCAAAGAATATCTTGGAGGAATTAGGTGCAAAAAGTTTAGAAGAAGGATATGAAAGACACAATGTCAGTCAAGAAGGGCCGAAAACAGAGCAAAGAAGGTGTGAGGGGATGCTAAAAGCATTCCTTAGAGGTTATCCATTGCCCAGAACAAGAACATCAGCATGTTTTAGCAACATTCCTTGCAAATGGGGAGGTGATATTAGAGGTGGAAGATAAAGCTCCAGAGACTAAAAAAACACACATTTGTAGGGCTTGGAGTTTCAGAGACAGACCTTCTATCATTAAGGTTATTACTAGCCCGAATAAAACATGAAGAAATTTGCATTAGGAAAGATTTGAAAGAAAAAGACCTACAAATGAAAGCAGTTGCTGAGTTCTTGAGTACTTAAAAAACTGAAGGCTCCGTTAAAACTGTTGGAAGTTTGTATGAGTTTGGAACTGTTAAAACACAAATTAAAGAAAACTATTCCGCATCAGAATATTCCCACAATATTTTTTCCAAGAATATTTCCAATATTCCTTTATATCAATATTTACCAATATTCAGTATTTCCAAGAATGTTCTTAAAATATCCCCAAGAATCTTCCCAAGGTGTCAGGACAACAGAGACCCCAACATAGGCATTTTTCAAATAGGGAGAAATGAATATAATTTATTGTCCAAGTTATTCATGGGCAATTCTGAGCTGAAAAGTTAATATGAGTTTTGGTCCAATTTAATGAGCTGCTTTTACCTATTTTCTATATCCCTGCTTTTCCAAAACAGAATTTCACATCACATTTTAGTGTTCTTCCTATATAATTCTCCTTTCAAACCTGAAAGTCTCAATTTAATTGCTAGTAATTACACTTAAAATCACAAATCTGATTGAAAATTTTCAGTAAACATGTTTGGACTTCTGCTTTAAGGAAACATTCCAGATATCTTAAAAGTTTGATCAAATGTTATTAAAAGTCTCTATTTCTTCACATGAGGTTTACACACTGAGGAGGTTTGGAAAAGTATTCAGGTAAACTAATAGGTAAATGCATTTCATTCATCCATGGCCAGACTGATTTGCATATAATTGCCATAAAATGCAAGCAGAAAAAAATAATGAATCTGATCTTTTATGCAACACACTGGCAAAACGTGTAGCAGGTTTGACTTCATGTCAAAACTGATTTGGTAAAAATATCCCAAATAATGACATAGAGCCACATCACTACTGACATACAAACTCTACATTTTTCAAATCAAAGAGGTCAATATACCTCACCTGACTCACCAAAGAAGTGAAAGGTGTGGAAGAAGGGCAAGCAAAGCACAAGCAAATAGTTTGAAGCAAACAAAGAAAACACCCTAGTTGATACTTGCGGTTATTGATAAAGTTTCAAGAAACATACTCGCTAGAGAATTCTTTTCCATCAAAGGATGTTGCCTTCATTCCCAGCCTCTGCTCTGTGTCCATGTCAGCCTTGTTATATGGTAAAGGCAATCACAGATATCAACCAGATTCCTGACACACCAAATCTGAACCCAAACACAGCCACACCTACCAAAGTAAAATAGGTGTACCCAACAAGAATTATACAGAGTTCCAGGGAGCCACATGAACAGCAAAATCTGCACAATGATCATGACTAGAACCTCCAGATAGAAATAACCTACTTGTTTTACTTCCTTGTATAATGCACCATGAAATTTTTATTATGAAGGAATTCAATCATGCATAGAAAAACTTAATGATAAAGCAGAAGTAGATATTTAAATAGCAGACAAATGACATGACTTTTGTGGAATTGATTTAAACATCAAATAAAATTTAAAAAGGGATTTACATATAAACATCCCAACTAAAAATAAAGGAACGCTACAGATGTACTTGGAGGAAGCTTGTTAAATGCCCTAAGCCCACTACTTAGTCATTAAGCTTGTGACACAAGTAAAACTGTATATTACTGAACTGCAAAGCCCCCAAAAACCTTAACAGAGACAAATGTAGAAAACCAATGCAAGTCTTAAAATCTGAAGCAAAAACATTAAGGGTGGAATCACTGTACTTCACTCCTTTCAAACCTTTCAAAGTCCTTGTGCTGTGGGTGCCTAAGTTATTGAAAAGATTTTTGTCATTTAAGTTATGCTCAATGGTAACCAACAATTCATGTTGCTATTTTCAGTCTTGGAAAGCAGCCTTTCAGTTCTTGTTTGCATGCAAATGCTGACCACGCTATATCATTACAGTGAAACAGGACTGTCTTTCCCATGCTGTTTTAACTCAAACTGCTACAACATGAAATATAGGAACAACTATCACCAGGAAGAGCATGCAGATATTACAGGAAAATTTATATAAATCAAAGTCTATTCATACTTTTAAAAGCTATTTCCCACCTCTCCCTATTGAGGAAGAATTTCTCCACAGAATCCGAATTACATTTATTTTAGATTGAGTAGCTGAGAGAAGAAAAAACAAACCACAAAAAAACCCCCCAAAACCAAACCAACAACATGCTGTAGTGAGTGATCTGATAACCTGGGTATTTGTAAATCTTTTACAAGATTTCTTGTTTCTGAGATGTTTATAACAGAGGAAAGTGTGTCAACACCTGTTCACCTGATGCATGTCAGGAACTGTGCATCAGTTTTACTTGGCAATAAATGGAAAAACTGATAAAATTGAAAGAAATAGTCAAAATAAGGTTTTTTTTCATTAAATGTATCCATTTCCATGGAAAATCTGAAATAAAAGTTCAGAAAAATGGGAACTCTTCAGCACATCAGTAAGTTCTGGGTTCCATTTTTGTGGTGTCTTGCAGACATACAGTAAAGGACCACATGAAAATAATATTTCCATCAGCAGTTTTTATTTCACTATGATTTTTTGACAGACTTTTTCAAATTCTAAAGCTGAAGAAAAATAAACAAATTTTAAAGAAAGTTTAGGGAACAAAGTAAAATTTTAGAAATGTGTAAATTGTAGCAGAAATCTGGAATGAAGCTTATAGCTCAGATAAAGCAGAAAATAAAGATTTGCCATTAAACAAAATTTAGAAAGTCTGTTTAACACACATTAAAATGAATATGTTAAGTAAAAATGTAAGATGCAAAAATAAGGCAAGATGGGCCATTAAACTTTTCGTTAGAAAGCTTATTTTAGGCGGATATTAAACCTATTATTTTACAGAATTATTTTATAGGTGGCAACCTATACGGCTAGATGATACCACTAGTATTAACAGCAGCTTTGACAGCAAAAATCAGAAGGAGAGTTACCTGTATTTTCTGTTTCTTCATGTAGCTATCTTAGTTTCTACAATGTTTCTATTTCCCGAGAGGCCTTCCTTCAAGCAGAATCACTCACTGCTGGATCCTAATTACCTTGGCAAAGCTTTCTGCATTGCTAGTTCTCTCTACTGTTCCCGTGTTAAATAACCAGAAGCAAATACATCTCAAACGAACTTGAAACACTTAGCGAACAGAGGGGATATTGTTATTGTTACTTTACTGGGTCTTCCTCTGCACACACCCACTGCCGATTACAATCGTTAGGTGCTTCCAGGTGCATTATTGCACTTCATTGAGACAAAAACTATCAATTATGTGGATGTTTAGCATACGGTACAACAAGGCTTTGATCAAGGCGTCAAAAGGAATGAGAGGAAGAATGGCAATTACAAGAATCACAGATAATTCACTGATTTTCTGTTTCTAACCAGAAAAGGAAGGTCAAAGAAGGTGTAACTACCCCTAATAAAGAATGTGGAAACTTGGTAACGATGAATGAGGAGAAGGCTGAGAAGTCCTGAGGGAACCGGCTTATGTAGTTGCCAAACCACTCTCAATGATATTTAAAAAGTCAAGGCAGCCAGGTGAAGTCACAGATGTCTGCAAAAAGGGAAATGTAACCATTTTTGAAAAGGGTAGAAATGAGGACCCATGGAACTATTGACCTGTCAGCCTCACACCTGTGCCTGGCAAGATCATGGAACAGATCCTCCTAGAAGCTGTGCTAAGGCTCATGGAGAACAGGGAGGTGATGAAATACAACCAGCACAGCTTCACAAAGGGCAAGTCCTGCTTGACCAAACTAGTGGTCTTCTCTGATGGAGTGATTACAAGGGTCAAGAGTGACAAGGGAAGGGCCACAGATGTCATTTACCTGGAATTCTGTAAAGCCTTTGACACAGTCCCTCACAAATATCTTCCTATCTAAACTGGAGAAAGACGGATTTGACGGGTAGATTGTTCAGTGGATAAGGAATTCGTTGGACGATCACATCCAAAGGGTGGTGGTCGACACCTCCTGATGGACATCAGTGATACGTTGTGTCCTTTTGGGGTCTGTATTGGCACCAGCACTGTTTAATGTTTTCATCAATGACAAAGGGATTGAGTCCAGCCTCAGCAAATTTGCAGATGACCCCAAGCTGAGTGGTGTGGTTGACACACCTGGAGGATGGGATGCCATCCAGAGGGACCTGGACATGCTCGAAAAGAGAGCCCATGGGAATCTCATGCAATTTAACAAACCCGAGTGCAAGGTGCTGCACGTGGGTCAGCACAACTCCCAAGCATCAATACAGGCCAGGTACAGACCAGAAGTAGCCCTGCCAAGAGGGACTTGGGGGTGCTGGTGGGTGAGAGGCTGGACACGACCCAGCCATGCGNGACATGACCCAGCCATGCGCACTCACAGCCCAGAAAGCCAAATGTGTCCTGGGCTGCATCCAAAGCAGCGTGGGCAGCAGGGGATTTTTGAGGGAGGGGATTCTGCCCCTCTGCTCTGCTCAGACCCCACCTGGAACACTGCATCCAGTTCTGAGGTCTCCAGCACAGGAAGGACATCGACCCCTCGGAATGACTTGAGAGGAGGCCATCAAGATGATGAGAGTGATGCAACACCTCTCCTATGAGGAAAGGCTAAAAGAGTTGGTGTTGTTCCGCCTGGAGAAGAGGTGGCTTTGGGGTGACCTAATCGTGGCCTTCCAGTACCTGAAGAGAGTCTACAGGAAAGATAGAGAGGGACTTTCTACAAGGGCATGTAGTGACAGGATAAGGAGGAATATTTCCAAACTGGGAGAGTAATTTTAGGTTAGATATTAGGAAGAAATTCTTTACTATGAGGGGTGCAGATTGCCCAGAGAATCTGTAGATGCCCCAGCCCTGGAAGGCCAGGTTGAATGAGGCTTTGAGCAACCTGGTCTAGTGGAAGGTGCCCCTACCTGTGGCACAGGGGTTGGAACTAGATGATCTTGAACGTGCCAGGACTGAGAACTTCAATATCATGGCAAAGGTCTCAGCATCTATTTTACCAGCTCCTAAGCAAGAAATTCAGTCCAAACTTGTCTGAGCAGCATTTTTTCCATAAAAGTGACTTCTGTGGTGTTATTGAGAAAATTAAATTTTGACTGTCCAGCTAGAAGAATCAGATAGCTTTCCACATGGTCTGGCTGTAAAAGAACAGAAGCTAATTTTCAGCTGTTTTAATTATGGAACCATGACTTATACCTTTCCATACTCCCTGCAGACAGTCACAGTCTTCTTTTCAGGACCACCGGTACTTGCATCCCAGATGTTTCCTATCTTCTCATAAGAAAGGATCGGTCACATTATTTCTTATAATTTTCTCTTCTTGATCATAAAGATTCCCTAGGTGATAACACACTATAAAACCTTTTTCTCCTCCTCCCTTCTTTACTACACACGATTCCTGATCCTATGATTCAGGCTGCTCTAAATTTCCCAGGGGAAATGACATCTGCTGGCAACTTCCCTTCCCACCTGAGGGAGGAGAGTGTGGTTTTCTCATATTGAAAGACAACCATAAAATTCTCCATTAACAAACATTGCTGACATAAAAAGGAATTAAGATGTTTCATACCTATTTGGCTGGTACAGCATCCTCAATTTTTCAATAGGTAAACAGACAGCTAATAAGTCAGAACAGTCTTTGGTTTCCAATCCTCCAGACAGAACCATGACAAGATCTTAATCTGACATTATTTTTCAACAAAGTATGCATTTTTTTATCACCATAGGGTCTGAACAATCAATAGAAAATGCTACATTATCTTGAACACAACAAGTAGAAGAGAGTATTTTAAGATTAAAAACTCCAAATATCTCCTACATATCATGTATTCACTCTTAATCCTGACATATCAACATCTAGAAAGTGACCTTGAAAAGTATTATCTCAGGTTTTGCTGTTCAATACTCTTTAACCTTGCAAAATATTTAACAAGTAGCTTTGACATTAGTATGACACAGACTTGGCCAGTATAGTTCATGTCTCCTCTAAAACTTGTTATCTTTGGAAAGGAGATATTCATCCTCACCTTTATTGTAGGACATATCTTGGTGGTTCGATAAATTGCCATTCTGTTAGGAAATTTGCTTTGAGACTTGCCAATCACAGACTAAAGTCACCAGACCTGTTCTGAAGGTCAAAATAGAGGCAATAAAATTCTGTAGAAAGGATTATGGTTCAGGGAAGGATGTGGCACATGCCCCTTCAGGGAAGCATATTATTTCCCAGTGGGAGCTGCACTACTGTCAACTTTGCCATTGAGATAATTGCCACCTTTTAATAACACAGATCTTTTCCAAAGGATATAATTAACAATCTGACTTTCATTTCAACTCTGTAGCTATTCAGAATTTATTTCTGTTTCAGTAACTGGGTAATTTTTCCACACCAAACACTTTTCACTGCAGATTTTAAAATACTGAAGAAAACTTCTCTCTACAAAGACTACATCAAATAGAGTTCCGTGACTGCAGTTTTTCACAGATAACATTTAGATTGAAACAACATGAAAAATGCCATGGAACTGGATCACTTCTATAACCTGCAAAATTAATCAATAGAGTCCTAAAGACTGAATTCCTTTTAAAGTCAAGATCACAAAGCAATATGAGAAATTAAAAATGGTTGTACTTCCTTAACAACAGTGTTAAACTGCCAAAAAGATCTCATCCTGGCTTGCAGTAGTGTTTGAGTATTTCTCATGCTTCTGCAGAAGCAAAGCAGTGCACATGGCATACCAAAAAATTAAGAATGCTTCCTGCTTTTTTTCCTTCACTACTGGCACGACAGTAGTTTTAATATTTTATGTTGTGCTTCAGGCAGCTAGTCAAGCTCTCCTAAATGTAAAGACATCAAACAGCACCAGGTAATTCTGTATCAGAATTTTACAGTAATTGTCAGTACAAACCATAATACTTAACTTCCCATTGTAATCTTATTAATACTATTCTACAAACTTATAAAAATCTCTGTAAAATATTTCCAGTGAACCTTAGTTATTTCCAGTGAAACTTTAGATTCTAATCTGTTTTCCCCCACATTTATCCTAAGAGGCAGTGAAAAAAGTTCTGGTCTGTGTTTTCAGCTCTGACTTTTGAACAAAGGTAATGATCAAAGTTTAAAATTGGTTAGTACATCTCATATAATGGTTCCTGTAAAGCATAAAGCCTTTGGTTTAGAACTGTCAAAGTGCTTAAATATATGACAATTATGTCTAAATTGTCCGAATGTACCCTAAAAACTGTATATGTAACACTTTAATAATAAATTAAAAAACAATATTAACAGTGAACTTTTTAAGGAAATTCTTGAGGACCCTAAGAAACCTGCCTAACAATTTCTCTCCTCCTTGAATTTTGTCAGCCCTTCTAGGATTCTGGAACTTTATGCGCATTTAAAACCACTGTGACTTTAAATATTTTACCCTTAAACTCAATCCCGCAATTCAAATAAAACTAAGAAAATTTGTAATAAGAACTTAGTTTATATTGAACTAAGCAAAGATATTGTTCAGTTTACTAATTAACATTTTAATAAATATTAAAATTTATAAAACTCCTACTCTTAGTATTATAATTAAATCAATACATCTTCCTATTTGATTCCAAGTGGCAATGAAAATAGTTTTCAAGTTTGTCATATACTCAGGTTTATTTTTGTTAAGTTCCTTTCAGTACTAAAACAAATAAACATGTCTATCAGCTGATCTATATTGTCAGAGCTAATTCTACCAAGCTTCCTCAGACAAAATCTTGCCTGTGAGTAACAAATTTTGATAGAATATTTGGTGTAGGGAAGTGGCTTAGTGACTCCTTCAACAAAGATTACTGATGCAAATGACTAGTCGTTCTTCAGAATTTTGAGGACAATGTATACTTAAAGGAAGGTGCTACAGAGATAATAATAAAGACTGGAGAGGCCCTCAGAAGTTTAAAGATAATTAAAAACACATACTGAACATCCCCTTCCACTGCTTTCAATGATGTAAGAATGAATTTTCAGATTCTTCCAGACCAAATAAGAAAAATGAAAGAAATAGTGGTTTACCTTCTCTCAGTATACAGTTTTGTGTTATCTTTTCCTTCTCATCTAAGGAAAAGCATTCATCCCATCACTCAAATGAACTGGCTTACCAAAGAACGTAAAAAGGCAGTAGCAAAAAGGAGAATCTAGATTGTTTATTGAGACAATTTAAAACCACAGCTCAACTAAAACCATTGAACTGACAGAGGTAAGAGGGAAGTTCTGCAGTAGAGGATAGGGTTGACCAACTAGGAGTAGCAAAGAGCAGAGACTTCTTAAACTGTATTTGAGTGTAGAAATATATTTCTCTGCCAAAGGACTTAATGTGTAACTGTGCTGTAGTCTTCCAATATTTACATAATTTCTGTCCAAATGATTTATGGCCAAGTGAGAGAAACTACATCAGAACTTCTGCAGAATGTGACCATGTGTTTATTGTTACATTCATTAAGGACTTAAACCAGTTTCCAGTAGTAAGTATTTAAAGTTGAAGAGACCAACAAGAACTGGTTTTTAGTTTCCCTTCAGACAAAACCGTGAAACTTTAATTTAACTCAGTGATAATTCCTTGCTTTTATGTAGGGTTGACATTTACAGTTAAGTCCCTATAGACTCTAAAAAAAACAATCTTGCCCAAAAATAAATTTTAACTAATGAACTGCAATGACTTTTGCACTGAACTGCAGCACATCCTTTACAAGACAAAGTGTCCCATCAGTCAAACTGTGTCCTCTGGGACTCTAATATATTTGTAAATGCCCTTAACTGGTAACTGACTGTGTGATGATTCTTACCCTGAAGAGGACATTTCTTTTGTTTTTACTTTATCCATTTTGCCATGGGGATTATGAAGATGATTGGCACCCTGAGTACAGGAGATTGCCAGCCAAAAAACTTGAAAGTCATTTCAAGTCAAGTTTTGTAACTAATTCTCACTCTACTGTTAAATATTCTTGCCTGTAAAAAAATTATGAAGTACGTCTTTGGAAGCACTGGTTTGCCATCACTGGCAAACTTAAAATCTTTTAAAGAAAATCCTAGCTAACTTATGCAGTATTTCAATACAATATTTCAATTTTTTTCCTTTAATCATTCTTGCTCTTCCATTTGTCAATGCCATGGGGGTGGGGGAGGAAGGTTAAGTGTATTATTTCAAGAATAGAAGAAAAAAAATCTGAATCTGAAAAAAAAAGTCTGCTAATTTTAGATGTATTTGTACTAACCTATAACCTTTATATAAGAAAATCTGAATTATTAAATTTTCATCCTCTGAAAATGCTATCTTTATATTATATTTTAAATTTATTAACCTTCAACCCAGAGTGGTAACTTTTCAGCAAGTAATGGACGATGTTCGAATATATATATATATGATATAATGGATGAATCCACTTGCACCAGGAGACCTTTGAATGAAGTAATGAATGTATAATCATGCATGTATCTTGAAAATTGTTTTGGTTCCTCTAATAATCTGGCAATAAATCTACATTACATACTCCAATATCAGCTTGATACCTTGAAAAAACTATTTTCTTTTCATTTCCCTTGTTCAATAACTTCATTTCATCAAAAATCAAATTTGATCAAACACTTTTTATTTCAGTCAGTGAAGCTCAAACCACCACGACTGAAGGAAAGATCAGGGGTGAGATCAAGCTGTACAAGGACTCCCCAAGGTTCAGGAGCCTCATCATGACCCTTGGTAGCCGAGCAGGGCCAGTGCTGAGAACAACCAAGGGAGATTTAAATGTCTCCAGGGTATGCAAGCAATCCAGAGCACAGAAAACAGGAGTTAGGCAAACAGGGCTGTGGCACATCAGTAGGGACGTGTCACAGCAGTTTGCATGGCAGTTCGTCCTTCCATGCCCCTGTGCTCTCCAACGTCTTCATAAATACTTGGACACAGGACCTGAATGGATTCTAAGCAAGTTTGCAGATGATACACAACTGGGAGGAGCTTTTGACTCCCTTGAGGGCAGAGAGGCCCCGTAGAGAGACCTCGACAAATTAGAGAACTGGGCAATCACCAACCATATGAAGTCCAACAAAGACAGGATTCTGCACCTGGGATGGGTAATCCTGGATGTACAGACAGACTGGGGAATGAGATGCTGGAGAGCAGAGCTGTGGAAAGGGACCTGGGGGTCCTGGTTGATGACAAGTTGAACATGAGTCAGCAGTGCCCTGGCAGCCAGGAGGGCAACTGTGTCCTGGGGTGCATCAGGCACAGCATCGCCAGCCGGGCAAGGGAGGGGATTGTCCTGCTCTGCTCTGCACTGGGGCAGCCTCACCTCGAGTGCTGGGGGCAGATTTGGGTGCCACAATGTAAGAAAGACACTAAGCTATTGGAGAAGGTCCAAAGGAGGGCCACGAGGAAGGTGAAGCACCTAGACGGGACGCTGTGTGAGGAACAGCTGAGGTCACTTGTTCTGTTCAGCCTGGAGAAGAGGAGACTGAGGGGAGACATTGCAGTCTTCAATTTCCTCATGAGAGGAAGAGGAGGGGCAGGTACTGATCTCTTCTCTGTGATGACCAGTGACAGAACCTGGGGAAATGGCCTGAAGTTGTGTCAGAGTATGCTTAGGCTGGATATCAGAAAAAGGTTCTTCACCCAGAGAGTGGTTGAGCACTGGAACAGGCTCCCCAGGGAAATGGTCACAGCACCAAGCCTGACAGAGTTCAAGAAGCATTTGGAAAATACTTTTGGGCACATGGTGTGAATCTTGGGGATGGTCCTGTCCAGGGTCAGGAGCTGGACTCGATGATCCTTGGGGGCCCAATCGAACTCAGCATATTCTGTCATTCTGTGATTAATAGCGCTAACAATTATAAAATGCAATGCTTTAATCTTTCTATAATAATAAAATCCCCAAAACGTAGAACTATACGTCAAATGGGGGAAAATCACACCAGACTTGGTTTTACTTCATCATACTAATGGTAGCTAGTGGATTTTTTTTTCAACCAATAAAATTACAAAAGCCATGATGAAACACAGTTGCATTTCCCAATTTCCTGAGCTTGAATTTCATCATATTTTTTTTCTGCCCAGCCATCAGCAAATAGACCTATGTCAGCTAAAGGCTGTGAATGCTAGTCATCTATCAGTTTCTTTTTTGAGACTCTAGCATAAAACAGTATTTTAACAGTGTGCTCTTTCTAGGTCAGCACTTCTGAAGTGTCAAAGATCCTGAGGGAAAAGGAAGAATTCTAGTTGAGAAAAAATCTATCCTGAGTCAGCGTCTGTGTAGATTATAGCGTGAAAAGCTCAGGCTAAATTTTTATAAGAGAATGCAAAAGGCAAGGAAAAATGTAGCCATAACCTATATTATCATCCATATTTTTATGTTTCATAAGTTATACAAAAGGAATTATAGCAATAGAAGAACACTAGTCCAAATTTATATAAAGGGAAATGGAGATTGTCAAAATCTATGATATTCCCACTGTGTCACAGGGGCAGAGTTCTATACTAGAACTTCATTTTAATACAAAATCAGGAAGGAGACATTCAGTTTCATTATCCTTATCTGGATGTATTTTTATACACCAAATTGATAAAAAATATTGAGTACCCCTTTCAAAATCAGGAAGGCTGTCTTTTCAAAATAGCATTTTGCCAACAAAACAGAAACAAATTTTCAAATATAAAATTCCCAGCAGTAAAAATAAAAAGCAAATTAACAAAACACTCTTCCATATAATTTTCTCCCATATTGCTTTGATATGATGCTCCTTTTAAATGCCCTACCTAATTCCCTAACAAGCAGTCAGAGACAGAGTTACAGCTTTTAAACTTGCATTCCTTTGGAGTACAACTCCTTTTTATGTCATGTGCACACAATAAGGAAGGTGCTCTACCTGGCAGGCCTCATAGCCCTGGCTCCCTTTCCAAGGTATCATTAAAAGCAACCACTTCTTCCCTTGCTCAGGCAACTGGATTTCCTACTGCTGAAGGGTAAGGAGGGACAGATGCAGTTCGTCTGACTTTCATTCCAGGGTGAAGTCAAGAACAGAGAAGACCAAAACCCAAGACCTGGGAAGCACTCTGAGTCCCACAACACATTTCTCCATCATATTTTTCTCCTGACAAGCTGAGCTGCAAGGTTGCACTGCAAGTTTCAAGGACAGGTTCTCAAATTTGTTGCAGATTCCCATGGAAGTTCTTCCCAATTTGACTCTAGAGGAAGCATATGATTTATAAAACTTGACACCTTTTCCACAGGGGCTCTAAAAAGACTACATATTTCAAATAATGTGTCCATTTTTACACCCTTAATCATTCTTTCATGAGACTAAGCTACCAATTCCTATGAGGTGGACAGAAATCTTGCCAAAGAACTTCTATAGTGAAGTACTTCATGGTCTTGGAAATCCCCTTTTACTTAGCCAAAAATGATTTATTGTCTAAGATGATTTTCTCTAGTTCATTCAGTTTTTAAAACAATGTTGAATACTCCCGGCCCAATATTAACACTTCAGAATGTTATTTTCATTAAGGGTAAAGAAAGAAAAATGAATTCATGCACATGATGAAGTTCACAGCAAGAGAGTCAGAACAGAGTATGGAATCTCAAATGCTATCCATAACACAAATATATTTCCCAGGTTTGTTTTTGCTTTTTGTTTTTTTACACAGAAGATTTTTGGTTTTTGTTTTCCCCATGCTTTATACCCTTTAGACATAATTTTCATGTTTTTCCATTATCTGAGGTGCTACACTCAAAATAATCCACTCCCAGCATTGACAGGATGTAACTCACATTTTAGTAGATATTAATGCAACAGGCTGAATCTGAGATGATTTTAAAACAGATTTCTACATGAGAAAAGAATTGATATTTATCCGTGTGGGCAATTTACCTTCTGTACAACTGTCTTGCATCAACAGTTTCAGTATTTGCTTTAACTTTCTAAGAAGATGCAATAAATACCACAGCCACTTTTTAAGGTTGAAATGTATCTTTTAGTGTGCCATATCTTCTTTCCCCTAATGTATTGTATAATACATCTACCAGTTCTCTTTTATTAATAGAGATTCATTTGGAGTCATTCAGTTGTACCATGTTAACAGTGATTCATGATATCTGGAGGCTCTTCAAAAGCCCTAAGTAAGAGGACTGATTGAATTAGGGATAAACTTTCTCCAAGTGTTGTAGGAGAATTAAAAACACAATGGAAATTTCACAGAATTTAAAAGTAAAATCAAGTTCTGCACAGATTGATTGATTTTGAGGATCCCCTCCAGAAAATGTAAGTAATCAATTTCTTAGTGTTAATGACAATGGATTACTAAAGTTTAATTTAATTTTCAATTTTAGATTGTTTGAATGACAAGTCCAGTCACAAATGGTAGACTGCTAATAGCAAAAAAGGTTTTTGAAAGTCTTTCATTCAGTTCTTTGACACAAATTAGATTACAATGTATTTTATTATCTCTGGAAGTGGAAGAAGAGATGCTGGCTTTGCTTTGCTTTGCTGTTAGAGAATAAAGGCACACACGTAAGTCAGTCATTAGTTGACTTTCTGACGTAGATGCTTTACCAACCAAAGGCTCCTTTATGCCCAATTATTACACAGGAATTCTAGGAGGTGTAAATAGATTATAACAGTTGTATAAAGACAGGTGCTAGAGTTGACATAAGTTTCTTTATGCTGCTTCAGATACAGTGACCTTGTCTGTACAGAAGGTTCGCTGTGCCAGTTATTTCTGATGGTCTCTGCTTACTACAAAATGACATTTCGGTATCTGCATGTGGCAATGATACATCTGTACTGTCTATACTTTGCTGCCACCTAAAATGAGGAAATATTTTTTTTATATAAAACTGCAATTACAAGATAGATGGTAAAATCTGAGTCTTTCCAACTTTTGAAACAAAGTAAAGCAAAACAGAAAAAAAACAGCAGTATTTTTCTAAGCAAACTTTTCTACTTTGTCGCAATTTTATCAAAGAACCAAAGCCTAGTGCTCTCACACTGCTGGTGAGAAACTTGGTGAAATTTGTCTAGTTGAACTCTGTGCTGGATATCTGACTCTCCCATACCACTAACTGATTTTTGGAAAAGGACGGAATTTACAATATAAATATGTGTTCTTTATAATTTATTGCCTGAAAACCTTAAGTTATCTTAAACTTCTTCATTCACTAGTTCAGAAAAGTGGCAGTATAATTTTCAGTTTATTACTGAGATGAAAAAAAACCCAAAAAACCCAAAAAAACACCAACCAGGTTTGTTTTAAATAAGAATAAGTAAAAATCATCAGAGACTACTGGTGTATCATTAGGAATCAATCTGTGAAACAGTGATTTCGGGGGAAGAAACCTAGATTCATAATAATTTGAAACAATGAAAGAGTAAAAACTGCAACCAAATATTAACTCAGTGAATGACCAACGCTTTAGCAGATCAGCCAATGGCTATATTTCAGCTCATTTACAACTTTCAGGCAGCAATAGGGGGAGAATAAATATTTGTGTTTAAAACAGAGGAGTCTTGTATTTTAGAAAAATGGCAGGGTGAATAAGACTATAGACACACATACATGGATTTAAGTGAAAACAAGAAAAATCCCAGAATTTCTGGCCGTCCATAGCCTTTTTGGCTGCATCTTTGCTGTATTTAAGAGTCATTCCAATAAGGGCACATAAAAGTGTCCATCTATTCTGTTCATGTTTCAGGCTCCTACAATTCCCATAGGCTTCATAGCGCATAGGACCCCCTTTGGACCTCTCTGAGGCAAGCTCTTCCCTCATTTGCCTTGCTGCATGTGAAACATAATGGTCAAATATAAGGAAATCCACCTCACTCCTGGCGCACTGAAGATTACTTACAATTGCTGGCATTTTGCTAAGTGTCAGGGCTTGCAGAAATGACTCTGAATTATTAAAATCATTTCACCAAGAGTGATATAACAAAGAATTATATTTCAGACCATTGTCCCTGAGCTTACACTGCTCCACCTGCTCTGTATGCCTACTTGAACACAGATTTCAAAAGGTTAAGGCAGAATTGTATGACAAAATGACAATACATATTTGTTCTAATTGCTACATTATAGTAGAAAAATACTTTAGCCAATATATCACTTTCAAGCATTCTTTCTCAAAACAAAGCCAGCCTTTTTCACAAGGCCAGATGTTTGTTCTTTAAAGTTAAATATTTCAGATGTGTGAAAACCTGAATTTCATCATTAGTCTGTGTTTTTTAGAAGAGTAACATGAACTGTCAAACACAGAAAACAAAAATAATACTGAATGATTCAACTCATGGCAGTGAGGTTGGGATTAGATGATCTTTATGGTCTCCTCCAACCCTTAATATTCTGTGATTCTATAAATTATGATTTATATCTGTTTACTCTTTCAAGAACTCATTTCATTCTATACCTACTGAAATGAAACAATACATATGTTCCACATCTGTAACACAGGATTGCCTAATTTGGGAGTGAAAATTGATATTTCTACATCATGAAATATTATCAGAAACAACAGATTATGTAAAAGTTTCATCTCTTTGTCAGCTAAAGATTGGAAGCAGTTTTCTCTATGGCTGATCAGTTCAGAAATTTATTTTAAATGTTGTTTCCTGATTCTCCTGCCTCAGTTCTCTTCCCTTAAAAAAAGACCATAAACCCTCTAAGATAAATAAACTGTCACTTTCTGTGCACTACTGGGTATATTGAATCCACATTGCCTGCTGTGTCAATTTTCAAATCACTGAGCTTAAAAGTCATAAGTGCCTAATATGTCAAAACCATTTCAAGGGGGTTTAGTGCTCATGTATCTTGTATGTATTATAATTTAAATGTCCCTTTGGGTTCTGTCCAAGTTATAAATATATAAACTGAAATGTTATAAATTCCTAATGTGTAGTCCACTTCTTTTTTATTTTAATAAGGTGTGAGACTGTTCCAGAGAGACTAAAAGAAACCAAATCTTAAAAATTTTCTTAGAATTTCAGTATCTGAAAAATCTTGTTCATTTTTCATCTGTGTTGCTCCTTTTCAAGATGGATTCTTGGGCTTCAGCTTGGTGCTAAAATCTCTTAAGTATAACTATCTAAATGTAGTTTTCTCCTTTTCTCTTAATTTATTATTTGCAAGATCTCCTGTCATGCTTAGACCTTCCCAAAATATTTCTGGCATTTATGATATTCTTGCTGAATTGAATTTGCTCTACAGTGTCCTGAAGCCACAAGAACAGACTGCAGATTCCTGTACTTTTTTCCTTGAGGAACGTATTGCATTAATTTAAAATTGGTTTACTCTCATCTTCTAAGCACAGTAAATGGCATTGTTGTAAACCTATGAAGTTCTATATAATCTGGAGAGCAAAATTAAATATTACATAGTGTAGTCTCTCTTCCTGTATGCCACAACAACAGCACACTAAACCAAGGATACACAAGAACAACGATGCATCTGTAAGTCAAAAGCTACTAAGCAGGGAAAGTAATTTCTCTCAACAGTCTGAGTCCAATGTAATTTATGAAATTATTGTCTCATTGCTTTGACAAAAGACAAAAAATTTAAATTGCTATATACATGTATTTTCAAGTCAGAACAATTAATTAGTCTAGCTTTCATTACAATCTAGATCACAGAGCCTTAAGCCAATAACTTCTGCAATGGTCTTTTTCCCACATCCCTTAGGCAAACAATGTTCTTTTCCAACTAACCAAAATGAATTATATGTATCAAAATATCGATGCAGGCCAAGATTTGTAAAAGAACTAATGTCAAGTGTAGGAAAAAAATATATATACGGAGATGAAATCCAGAAGATTTCTTCATGAAGAACAACTTTAGTCACAAGTTGTAACATGTAACATTCTTGTATATCTTCAAGGATTTGTAAATTAGTGAGAACTCAAAGAGGTAAACTGGTGAAAAAATCCACAGATGTTGAATATCTCTCCCAAAACCAGCTTGATGGTAAAATTCTCAAATGAGAATGCAGAAAAAGTGCATAAGATATTCAGTTTTATAGTTCAAATTAATTCCTGATATAATTTCAAGTTTCAATATACTAATTGCAGGTACCACATATGAGCATAATTTTCAATGTCTTTTGGAAGAGAACACAGCTCAGGAAATATAGGACTTAAAGTACCAAAGTACTGCAGAGATGAAAAACAATCTATATCCTCTCCTGGCATAGGGAAGATACTTACAGGGAATATACTTATAAAGAGCTTTAAAAGTACGAGCAGCAGATGATATTGCCTTAGCTTAGGCTTTACTATATGTATTAACATTTAAAGAGCTATCAAGCTCTAACTATTACCATTATTATTATTTCATGAGGACGGGGCATACACTGGTTTTTACTGCTAAGGCAGTTGCCTTCCCTGTCATTCTAGTCTCTTGAATCGCACAAAAACCTTCAATCTGTTAAATGACTCCATTTTATATCACAGATTTGCCAAACTCTACAAGGACAGGGTCTGGCTGTTTTCCAAAGAAACCTGAATATCCTTTCAGAAAAACACATGGACAGATGGCCTTCTTCCCTGCTGATGTTACACTAGAAATCTGCTTGGAGGGAAATTCTGTCAACTTCCCTGAGTCATATTTTTGCCTTATTTAGTTTGAAATATTACATAATGTGGTAAAGTTCATTCATACATATTATATTACTGTGGTAAAGTTCGTTAATGCATATTATATTACTGTTCTGTATAATTTTATCAATACAGACTATTTTATGTTTCTCTTTTTCTTTTCGCAGGGAAAAAATAGCATGCAACAATCTACCAAAGTAAAAAAACTAGAGGAACAGTATTTTATAGACACTTAAACTATTTTCTTCAATTTAGGTCACTTAGAATAAACACTGCCATCCCAAATACTTAGATGGTGCTGAAAACATGCACTCTCAAAATGGTTTTAGCAACTGCAAATTGATGAAGGAGATTGAGAGTAGTCAGAATGGATTTATGAAGAAGAAGTGTCTGACCAAACTGATGGCGTTTTACAATGAAATGACTTACTCAGTGGATGAGGAGAGAGCAGTAGATGTTGTTTATTTTAAGGTTTTGACCCTGTCTCCCATGACATCCTCGTAGACAAAATGATGATCTACATAAAATGACAATTAACTGGACTGAAAACTGCCTGTAAAACAGCTGTGTTCAAAGAACTGTGATCAGTGGCACAAAGCCCAGCTGGAAGCCAATCCACTAGGAGTGTACCTTAGGGATCTGTAGCGGGACCAACAGTGTTTAACTCCTTCATTAATGACCTGGACAACAGCACAGAGGGCATCCTGAGAAACTTCATATGACATAATACAGGGAGGAGTGGTTAATACATCTAATTCTGCCATTCAGATTGACCTCAACAGGTTAAGGTCAAAAGTCTCCTGAGATTCATTAGGAAGAGCATCACCAACAGATCTACCTAGCCTTGCAAGAACCATCTGGACTTCTAGGACCAGTTCTGGGCTCCCCAGTATGAGACAGACACCAACCTACTGAAGCAGAGAGCCTCAAAAATGGTGAAAGAATTGGAACATTTGTCATAGGAAAAGATGCTGAGAGAGCTGTACTGTTCAGCCTGGAGAAGAGAAGCCTCAAAGCAAAGGGTCTTAGTAATGTCTATAAATATCTGATAAAAGAGAGGAGGAAGACTGAGCCAGAGCCTTCTTTGTGATGCCTAGTGACAGGAAAAGAGGCAACTGGCGCAAACTGAGATATAAGAAATTCCATCTAAATATAAGAGAAAAAAAACAGTCTGAGTGTGTTAAAGCACTGCAAGAGGTTGTCCAGAGATCTTTTGGAGTCTCCATCCTTAGAAATATTCAAAACTTGACTGAGCGGCCTGCTGACCCTGTTTTGAGTAGGGGAATTGGACCAGATGACCACCAGTGGTACATTCCACCTGCAGCAAATATTCAACTGCAATGATTCTATGAATATAAACAAGTATGAAATTATATTAATCTTGTTCCTTAGGTCCATCACATGACTCCAAATAAAGCTGACAGCACTTTGTTTTCTCAGAAATATATTGATAAACACTGTGATAAAATCAATCTGGATCAAGGTGAATTTATGGATTTTTTTCATGTATTTGTTCTTGTATAAAGACCTGCCTTTTCTTGAAACCTGATATCTCATTGCACCACAGTGCAAATCAAAGCTTATCCACAGAAATGTTTGTAATCTCCAGGAGGGAAACAAGCAGATGTGCTTTCTTCCAGAACTGCGTTAGAGACTTCTGGGTGGTATTTATCAGTGAAAAAAATATCTGTGGATAGGACTGACATTTACAACTGCACCCAAAAAGAACGTTCAGGTTGTTCTTAAACTTTATAAGCTGCACAGAAACAGTCAGTATCTTATTTGGCATGTGTATTACATTAAAACATTGTAGAGTAAAAAGTCCTTTGACAAAACTTAATTCTCCTTTTCCGAAGAATACAACAGCTTGATATTTCAGAATTGTATCATCTATATCATCGTGCTGTCATCTAAATCAATTTACAAATGTATGGTATTTACTAATGCTAACAAATTAACTAATATTAAAAATATTCATTTACAGTTGCAACCATTCATTACAAAGCTTCTGGTTTGTAAATGTATACCTTAATGCTATATCTGTTTTTTCCTGGAGAAGTCGAAGTATATTTATTTACCAAAGACTCCTCTGAGATAATTAATACTCATATTTTGTTGCCAGCAAATATTCAGAAGATATTGCCTCATAAATAAATTCTTCCTTGATTTTTCAAAATACCTTGGTCCTTCAGTTCCTTTCTTTCTGCAGGCTACAGTCTTGCTTCAAATCAAATAATTCTACACACTGACTGAGGAAATACATTATTTCTCTCACTAAGTGCATCACCAAGAAGTACCAAAGGAAACTTCTATGAACAATCATCCAGTGGCATAGAAACTTCTACATGCTAAGGTAAACTGCTATGCAATTTTTTGCATAAATTTCAGTATGGTACAAATAGAGAGACATTTCTGAAGTAAAAGTCCATGGATAAAATCATGCCAAATTAGTCCTGGCAGCAAATCTAAACAGGAAAATTTAGTAAATAAGAGCGTCTCTAAATCAGTACCAAGTGACCGGATCTTTACAGGCTGTTATCAAAATCAGTAGTGTACTAAGATACCTCCAACACATTTGTACCTACTGTATATTTTCAGCACAGATATAAAGCACAGGATTGTGTCTTATATATATTTTTTAAAAATATATTTTAAAATTAGAATAACAAAAATACACTGTCCTTATTTAAACATACCTTGCTATTATAACATAAAAAATCCAAGCCATAACACATAAACTTTGTGTTTGCAAAAAAGCTTATACAGGCATTTGATGCAATTACATTTCCAGTGGGGAATCTGCAACAGATATTTATATGGACTTTTACTAATTCTGAGAAATCTATGATTCTCAGCCACAAGAAAAGAAGCAAAAAAAGTAGAACCAAAACTGATATCAAGAAGGGTGAGTAAAGATAATGGGGTCTGAAAGACTGGCTATGTTCAAATTTTCTAACTTTTTTTTTTTTAAAAGGCAAATCCAATACCCTGCATCTGGCAAGGAAATTGTTTGTTTGTCTCTTGTTATCTTATTCACATGCTGCTGATTTATAAGCAGTGATCAGCCACCAAGAATTACCATGAGAGAAAGAACCAAAATTGAGGGGCATCCATCACCTCTCTGGGTAATCTCTTGCAATGTTTCACCACCCTCATTGCAAAAAAAAAAATCTTCCTTATATCTAGTCTTAATCTACCCTCTTTATTTTAAAACCCCTTGTCTTATCATTACAGGCTCTACTGAAATGTTTGTTCCCATCTTTCTTATAAGCCCCCCTTAATATTGAAAAGACGCAATAAGGTCTCCCTGTAGCCTTTTTTTCTCCAGGCTGAACAACCCAAGATCTCAGATCTCTCAGCCTTAAATATCAATTAGTATGCCTATTAACCACAGTGCTGATATTGATTCAACAATACCAAAGGCTGAAAAATCCCTTTGAAAATCACGGCCGCAGGCAATCACCAACCATAAACTTGATTTCCATAGTAGCTGTACGATTTAAGGTTTGTTACTACAAACATCTATAGTGACTCAGATGAACCTATATCATTAGGCAAAAGCTCCTGGTTACAACTGCACTTTCGTGCAGCAGGTGAAATTTCANCATCAACAGAAGCATTTTTTTAAAAATAAGTCATCAACAGAAATAATAACTGACAATTTAAAACGCTGGTATTACTTTCTGTAGACTTTAGAATTAATATCTGACTTCTGCATTGCATTGGTTGCACTGTGTCTAAGTTTTGATAAAAACCCAACTTCTAGAGGAATCCCATTTTAAAGAGTTTTAAATAATGACTAACTAAAAAAATTTTAAAATTAAAACAGTTATTTGAAAGTACCTCTTTCTTACAGGAGCTAAATTAGACAGACTGCTTTTGTTGTTGATTGAAGTGGAAACATAATCAAGACTAAAACACATATTATATATAAAGACATGGTTTTTGGGGAAGGGATTTGGATTTATAAAACAAATAATTGACCTAAGAGACTTTATAGGGATACACAGCAGTCTACATAGTTTAAGAAAGGATTAGAGATTATCACAAGAAAGCAGAACACCTACTGCTACAATAGATATGGCCACTAGAAAAGAAGAAAACAGGCTACCTAAATCTTCATGTTGCAAGGTCTGAATCAGTCATTAAATGACAGAAACTGGGAAGGCTGAAGGAGCATAACAAACATCACACACACTTCTGCAATCCATTCTCGAGGATCTCTGGACAATTCCAGAGAAACAAAACTAGAACAGCAAATAAGTTACTAGGATAAACTAAAATGGTAATTGTTGTGCTCAAGGACATGCCATTTTTCTGGGCATCTCCCATCTGATATTTTAAGTCTGAAAAAAGTTTTTTTAGAATTGTTTATCTAATTTAAAGCTAATTAATTTAAAATTAATTTAACCTAGTCTCACATTTACAGAAAATTATCAAGTTTTATCTACAAAATGAAATGAAGAAACAATCCTGACCTATTATGCAGTTAGGTCAAAATTCAGTAGTTAACAGGATTCATATTTTGGCCAAAATCTGAGTCTTATCAATTATTTCTTTTGTCCTCCACAGAGGCTTCCTTATTTTAAAATCCATGAGAAATGGGTTAGCAAATGTGGAAAAAAAAAAAAAAAAAGAATGCTTTAGCTATATACCATTACTTCCAAAACCAAAATACAACTCCATAAACAAACAAAAAAATTCCACAAATTTCTCTTGCATACCAGGGTGGTTTGGTTTTCGGTTGGGGTTTTCTTTAATATTTTCCTTTCTATTTCAATATTTCATTGCAAACTGCAAACCAGATACGACTGAATAAAAACCAAATACTTTGAAGATAAACTGGAAATAATATTTTCTAATTCCTTTCTACTTGGGCATGCAAACATAGTCACAGTTAACTTCTGCAAGTTCTTACAAGTTAGAACATTTAGTTGAACTTGCTAGCAAAATGAAACAGTAGCAATAAATATACTTTTCTAAAGTCTTAAAATTATAGTATTTATAGATGTCAAGATTTCTATTGGGACCCAACAACACTGAAATATTTTCACTCTATATATTTAAACGGAATCATTATTTTGTTCAAGTCAAATCAAGCTCCCGGAGATTTTAATAAAAGCATGATTAGTTATTTTAGTCAAATTAGAAAAAAACAAGTCTTTATTTGACCAGATATTCAATGTACTTATCTGCCCCACTAACAGTAACACCTCAGGCTTGGTACGCGTTTTCTAAGTCATTGCTATTCAAATTAAGTCCATTTGCTGGACTATTTCAATTCAATCAATGGCTCTCAGCTGGTATAAAGCTAATATCTTAAGGTTGGCACATGATTTCCTTTTCTTTTTAATTGCTTTTTCGGTGTGTCCTAATGCTGTAGGTAAGGGAGACAATGAACAATGACTAGAATTTCCTGTAAGACTGTAAAGGCAGGAGCTTCTGAAAAGATATAATTTACGCAAGAGGACAGTAGGAGTGAGAGATACCTGAATTATGAGAAATAACCACTCTGTACGGTGGCTGTTGAAAGAGATGAGACACAGGGCACAGATAATTATTTTTTCATTAAAAAACCAACACATTTATATCATAAATAAATATCTCAATTTATCATATTAACCCTTATGGAAAATCCATGATTTTTTCTGTGAAGTAACCACTCAGCTTCCTAACCTGAACCACAAAAGTAACTCACAATGTATAAATAAATTTAGATTGATAATTTCATTTAACTTCATTTCACACTGCACACATTCTGAGGAATCAGACTTATACTTCTGGCATGAAATGAGTCTTCACATTTTAAAATACAAATGATATTGGAAATTTTATGTCCAACATTGTATCTGATGGAAATGACGCAGGTGTTATTTCAGCCACATTGGCCTGCACGCCAATAAATTACGTTTTTTGCTGAGAAGAGTAACGGCAAGAGAAAATTTCTCAGGCCCTACCTTCTCTTCTGGCTACGGAACAATATGCATGCCTGCACTAAAAATTGGATCATTTGCAAAAAACATGAAAATTTTCCAGCACTTAAAAAAATTCTAATGGTTGTGGTCCATTCTGCACTGAACATTCCTCTACAGGATGAGAGAAAAAGAGACTAAATCATTTAACACACTTCTTTATCTTTCAAACCAAGACTTGAAGCTACATCAGAAAGCAGTATTAGTC